>CM063498.1:144296616-144344116 GCA_032207245.1 Pardosa pseudoannulata | reverse complement strand
TCCACAAAGGTACATTCTTATTTAATGTCAAGTACGGAGAAGGGATTCTAATCTGGGACTGGGATCAGAACCCCATCCGAGATCACCGTACAAGACAACAATATCCGTAAAATATAAATTTATAGTCCTCATTCTCTTTACAAAGATGTGATAAGGTCAGATTTAGATCCCGAGCATTTTACATCTTGTATGAATGAATCAATTATATTACTGATCTAAATCGCCTCATCACATCCGCTATATGACTGGCTATATGCTAGTATATATATATATATATATATATATATATATATATATATATATATATATATATATATATATATATATATATATATATATATATATATATATATATATATATATATATATATATATATATATATATATATATATATATATATATATATATATATATATATATATGTGTGTGTGTGTGTGTGTGTGTGTATGTGTATACCAGCTCAATTTATCTTCCAGTCACATGAACAATTGAAGACCCAATTGTTTTTACTTGCCCGGGACACTGGGTTAGGATAATATTATGTAAGTGGATTACAGGGTTGGACTCCAGAGAGAGAAGTTGAGATGAAATATTTATCAGAAAAAGTATTTTAGTCAATGCTCTCAACAGTAAAAATGAACTTCGAGCGGAACTACACAGAGTAAAAGATTTGACGCGGAAGAAGACATAGAAATTTTGCTTGGGTGGCAGAGCCAAAAGAAGCAGTTCTGAATGGGAACTGGGGCTTATAACATTTACCATGCTTGTCGTGGCAAACTATGACTACAAAAGATATGTAAATGGCATAGCCATGGACAGAAGGATTATAATAAAGAAGTTTTTATATATAAAATCAAATGTGTGTATCATGCCTTAACCATTCGTCCTTGTCATATATATGTATATATATAGTCTGTGTATTTTCTTCTGCTGAAAAAGTTTATCATTTCTCTATTAGTTTATATCATGATATATTCAAACTAATCCTATCCTATAATCAAAAGTATCGTGCATAATTCATATTGTTGATCATACACAGTTTAATATAATTTCATACATATAATAAAATATATAATAATTTTTTTAAATCTGGTGTTATTTAAAAACATCTAAATTTACTACTGAAAAATATAGTTATTCCTATCTGGAAAAAGATAAGAATAAAATACTACAATATATTAGTGTAATATTTAACACATAATGGTATATATTTCTCTATATAAATGGTTTGCAGAGTATATCTCTATTTTTATTACTATTACAGATGATCTTGTTAGTTACAGGAAAGATAAAGTTGTTCTTTGTAGTGAATTATTGGTTATATATATAACAGTATCCTTTTACCAAATAGCTTTCTGAGTATTTGTTTAACCTCAGCTTCACAGACGTTAGAAGAAAATCTTCCACAAAAGCTTCTAGAGTTTAGCTTTTATTGCTACAGTTATTTCTAGTGAGCGGTGTCAGGATTTATGTTCTTGAAGTATGTCTAATAAATCTTAATATTACAGGAGACCCATTTTTGTAGAAAATTATGATGTATATACTAATATATACTAATTTAATAAAAACTATAAAAGAATAAACCTAATTAGACAAAAGAAGTAAAGCGCTAGTGTGTAAAAAATTACAATTTTATTAAATATACGGAAAATATTTCTTTAAATTTATGTTTTGACTTGTGATAAGGTAGAGTCATATAAAGGATATAGTTTCTAATAATTTATATTAAGTATTTAATATAATTTAAACAAGAACTTCTTTTTACAAAATATATATATGTATAAAATATATTTATATATATATATATTAATATATATAAAAAGATATTAATATTATATATATATATTTTATAAAATATTTATATTTATATATATATATATGTAATATATATTATTATTTATATAAATATATATATATATATATATTATATTTATATATATATATATATTATATATATATATATATAAATATATATATATATATTATATATATATAAAAAATATTAATATATGTTAAATCTCATATTGAAAATTTTGTTTTATAAATTTTAAGAGATTTTTTTATGATTCCGTATTAGAAGAATGGTTATTAAGTATGATATGTAATTATAGTTAATTGAAAGTATGATATGTAGCCTATGCTAATTTAAGAAATGGTATTTTAAAAGGATAAATTTATACTCTATAAAAATGAAATTACATGGTTAGAAAATATCTTTTGAAAAGATTAATGTAATTTATGAATGAATTTAAACTTATTTGCTATGGCATGCAGTACAGATTCCAGTATCTTACAATATAGTTGCTAATGTCTTCATAGAAAATTTTAAAACATTTTATATTTTTACTTGTATGATTTTATGTACTGAGAACTAAGACTAAAAAAGAAATTTGACAAAGGATTAAAAGTCTGTGTAATGATAGAAAAGTTAATTTTAAAGATTTATTAATATTGAGGTGATATCTAGAAAATTATTTTATTCTTTTTAAAAGAAAATAGTTTCTAGGTCATTAATAATAGTTTAAATTTAAAAAAACTCTTTGGATTTATTTTATGAACAATGCATTTTGAAAAACACAAGAGATATGTACATTAAGGGAAAAAGTGTTTATCCACTCAACTGTTGGATTTAATTTATGCACAGTACATTTTTAAAAACACAAGAAATATGTATACTAAGGGGAAAAGTGTAAATCCACTCAACCAAAAAATTAATTTGTGAATTTATAAATGAGAAACTTATGTTTTATATCAAATAACAGCTAATTATCTTCATAATTCTGTGAACTTTAGTTAGATGATCAATATGATCAATATAATTCTTAATATTGTGATAAACGTAATTTCTTTGAAATATTTTATTTATTAAGAGCTTTAAGTTTTAATGCCGGATACATTTCAAGACTTAGATTTAAAGAAAAAAATTGTTTATCTATTATCTCTTATAAATCTATTGTTTATTTTTTAATGAATAAAAATAACTGAATAATAATTGTGTCGTGTTATTATTTAATTATTATAATCTTAAATGTGGCATTTAAAAATACTTGGCAGTCTAATTTGTGTTTGGGTAAATTCCTCTAACTTTATGTTAGCTTACATGAGAAAGTGTTCTAATTCCAGGTATTTCACCTTTGAAGATTGCTTTAAACATGACCCTTTTTAAAATTTATGCTAGTAAAGTATCATTATCTCGGTGAAATTGGAGATACATAAAAACTGTTTACAGTTGATATAAATTAAAATATATTTTTAGATATTTTCTAAAAAATGTTCTTCGTGCACTACACGAAAACCTTTTCCGTTCTCTTACTTTTAAAATTGCTTAGACAATTAAATACAAATGTCCCTGAAGGTGATAGATTTTCAACGTAAATCAAACGCTGATTGTAACCAATTTCTCTGGCACACAGCATTATTAATCGTTCTTTCTTTAGCTGATCGAGTTTTTTCTTTTAATACTTTCTATTTTAAATTAAACATTGTTTTTAAAGTATTTTTTATCTAAAAATATCAGATTCTTAGCAGTTAATATTTAGTACAATCGGACAGGTTTCACCAAATTCATAGTTGTTTAAAGTGTTCTTTAAAAGATAGTTTCCATATCTAAAAGCTTTACGGGTGTTTAATATGTTGCATTTAGTGTGGTTAGCTATATTCAGTATCGTTTTAAATCTACCATAAATAAATTATCAATATTCATGATTTCATTCGACTTGTCAGTGGTGTATAATCATATAAATATAGTAGCCCCTTTTTTCTTAATTAAGAATAGAGTAAATATTTTGAATGAATGTCTAAGATTTAAATCTGCCTTGGTTATAAAGAGAAAAATATAATCATTAGTGTAAATACTGAACTTCGTATTGAGGGTTTATACCGTCATTTCAGACGGTATTTCCAAAATGGAGGACATGTACTCTCTTAAATAAGAGTAAATCATTATACTTTAAATTATTGGAAAAATGTTCTTTTTAATTTAAATTATGTAGGTTAAAACTAATTTTAAAGTGCATTTTAATATTTACGAGATAATTTATCAGTAGGGATTTATTTATTTGTTCTTCCGCTACCAGGTGATATGTCAGTGGTGATTATATATTAGAACTATTAAATGTAATCAATGATAATTTTAGCAAAAGATACTTCAGAAAGTTAGTTTTAAACATTATAAATAAAAGAAAATTTCATTTTGTAAAAATATGTTTCATATGTTTAACGTAATTTATAAATGCATTTAAATTCAGTTACTATCGTATACATATAGATTCTAATACCTTCTGTAGAAATAAGTAATTTTGTTAAAGAAAAATTATAAAGGTCATTAATATTTTCAGTACAATTTGATGTACTGAGAACTCATATTAAAAGAGGATTAAAAGTTTGTGTAGCGACAGAGAAGATTAATTTCAATATCCATTTTAAGGTAAAGTAACTTCCAGTAAGAAATATTTTCACTAATTTGTTATTCTAGTTACGGCAGTATTTTTAATGCAGTTGCACTTCAAGAGTCTGCATGAAGTTCTTTTGTATCCTTTTTAGCGTTCCTAGTAGAACGACTAACACAGTATGGCGCAATAGCAATTTAGCGGTATATAAATAGTTACCATTAAGCTACTTACTATATATATATATATATATATATATATATATATATATATATATATATATATATATATATATATATATATATATATATATATAATTTGTAAACTAGAAACATAAACTATTTGCTCATTTTACCTATCTGAAATAACAAAGATATAACTGTTAAGTCTTCAACGATTTCTATATTCATAATCCGTAAAAAAAATGCTATTATCCAAAATGGAACAAAGCAGACAATTATGGTGTGACAAGAAAGCTAGGATAATGTTTCAGGAACGTCTATTAACTGATTCTAATCTAGAAATTAACTACTCTTTCAAAACTGAATCATTCTTTTGTGAATTGAATATTGCCTCCCAAAACGAAGAATTTAAAAGCCAATATATACTTTTAATATAAATATAGAGATAAACCAGTGAGTCGGATAATATTCAAATATAATCAAACTACTTGTTCCAAATACTAAAATGTAAATAGACCTCATTCAAGACTTTCCATAACTTTCTGAGAAAGTAGCACATTTTCTACAATATCTTCACAGAAACTGTATACTAATAGTCATCCGACATGTAACTTGAAAGTACTTGAGTTAGCATTTGCAACAATAATACTAACAACACAAAGTCACGCGATCACTGCATAAGAATATTTAACCATTTATCGTTGACCTTCTCGCTGGTGTTATTTTAAGAAACCAAATTACAGGTATTGTGTGATTAGCATTATATTAAAATAATCAAAAAATATTACATTATACAATATGTAACAAGTGAAGAGGCTTTTATCGTAATCAAAGCTATAACCCTTACAATGTGAAATAAATTATATTTGTTTCTGTATACGAAGCTTTCAAAAAGTTTGGTGCTTTAAATACATAAAGATATTAATTAACCAGAAATAGATGATATTTATAACTAGATGTGGCTTAAGGAACGATGTAAAAAGTATTAGACAAAATGGGATTCTCACACACGTATATATATGTATATATATATATATATATATATATATATATATATATATATATATATATATATATATATATATATATATATATATATATACGCAAATCAAAGTGGACAAATAGCAAATTAAAAGTTAATGTATTCTGGGACAGATTAAAAAGCTGTGATTTGGATTTTATACATCAAATTGACTTGTAATGAATGATAGTTAGATTACTCTAATATTAATCCCGTTATTCAAATTTTAATCTCACTTTGTTGTTAGTCTCATTATTATCCTGGTGCAGAATTAGCTTGAATACGTAAAAGCAGTATATAACGGAATAAAATCCTTTTTAAGGTTATTATATTATCGGAACAAACTATACAATACAAGGTAGATAGGATATTAGTTTTGTATTTCTAAACATCCATGAAATAAGCTTCTTAATATCTGTAAACAAACAAGCTGTGTGCCTCATAGAGAGGCAAGAAGAAAGACACAGAGAAGTGTAGATTGTTCATTTAAATTCATTTCAATGAGCTAGTCATTGAACTATGGTACGGAGGTGCTAAAATCCTTAACAATTATAAATTAATGTTTAAATGTATGCCTAAATGCATTACAATTGTACTGCAGGACGAGGGTGAATATATTAAAGATTAAAAAATTGAGCATTTAATAGAATTTTTAATTTTTAAAATCATTAAATTCCTACCTGTGTTCTTTTGGCTAGCTAAAATTATCATGGTTCAACTTCTCTCTTAAAATTGCTGATTCATCTTTAGTTTCATGGAAAAATATAGCTTGATGTATTCACTGTAAATGCACAATCAGCTACTAATGTGTATATCCTTAGAGCATTTTTAAGCAAAACTCTTCCTTAGTGAAGACAGCCAATAGACCAAAGCGTGTTTTGATTCTCAATATGTAAAAGTTAAAAAAACTCTGGATTTTGTTTTTCTAATGTCAAGGCTGCATTTCAACCAAGTATTTATTCTGTTCAGTAAGTTTAAACAAATTAAAACTATATAAGATAATACTATCGTGTATTTTGTGTGGGATGTTGTCAATGGCAACACACACACACACAGATATATATATATATATATATTTATATATATATATATATATATATATATATATTATATATATATATATATATATATATATAGTATATATATATATATATATATATATATATATATATATATCTATTATAATATATATATAATATATATATATATAATATATTATATTACTTGGTGAGCCAAAAGTCCGTTAAAAGTTAAAATATCTAAAATTAAAAAGAAATTATGATAAAAGTGTCTGCTTTACACGAAAAAGGTAAAATATGGTATATTATGTTTAGAAGCAAAATAGAATTACTAAACCGCCATTGGTATAGTATTCTGACATATGTGAGATTCGGCAGATTTATAAAAATGTGTCTTGAAAAAAAGACCATGATAAACTAGGATTTCTCATTATGTTTCATAATGTTATCATTACTTTCTCGAACATTGTTGGCAAAGATGTTTTTTGTGTGTGAATGTAGAAGCAACAAGTGTTGCTTTCCAAAATTTTCGAATGGCTAAAATCGAAAAAAGAAGAACATGGCCCAATATCCTGTGTTGGGTTATTGAAGCTTGCAAAACGAAAGATTGTCAATGTTGTTAAAAACCCTCGTTGAGGGAGATCCGCAGTATTCAGGTAGAAACCGTTATGATTCAAAAGGCGGAGGAATTGTCCACGAGTACTGTTGTTTCTAAGATATTTTATGTGCCTTACCCATCGATTCGACGGATCCTGCACAGCATATTGCATTTTCATCCTTACAAATTGCAATCACAGCAGGAGTTACAAACAAAAGACACTGCTGTGAGGGAATTATTTGTCAAATGTGTGGTAATAATGGAAAGAAGTTCTCATTTGTTGCTGAACATTTTCTGGGAAGATGAGGCGCACTTCTTCCAACTTGTCAACACCCAAGATTACTCGGATATGGATCACAAGGAATGCTCGTACATATACGAGACAGGCAATGTACTCACCCAAGTTGAGAGTTTGGTGTGGTTTCATCTCATCTTTTATCATTGGACCATTAGTTTTTGAAGAATCGTGTCCGGAACTTTCTAATTTCAATTCAGATGTTTTCTTTTAAAGTAATAATATATTTTGTAAGAAAATAAATGTAACATTTTAAACATTGAAAATAGGTGTATCAATGTATAAAACATTTTGTAATTGCATAAGAAATATCCAAAACCAAATTATTGCAATCTAAATGCCTTAATTCATTTCTTCTATTTTATATTAAATTAATTTATTTTATTTTGAATTAAGAAAATTATCTTGTTTATTTTTTTTAATTCGAGATCATTCTTTTTTGTTTAACTGTGTAAATTATGATACAAAAATTAAATGAACACGTTTATACCCAGATTGCATACTCCACACTATTTCGCAATATATATGATTCAAATCTAGTACGATTTTGTCTTAATCACTCTCTAGATTCTTTTAGTTACCAATATTATTAGTAAGCATAATGTTCTTGAAAATGAATTCAAAAGGTAGATCTTGAAATTAAAATAATGTACTTAGAACTACATATTTCTCAGTTTTAGTTTCTTTCAAAATATATTTTAAGGTTTACAACAGTAATAACGATATATAGGATGCTTAATTAATATGCGTACTCTTAAAAGATGGTTTACCAGAATTCGATACAAATGGAGCAAACTATGAATCGTTATTACTTTTGTAAAACTTACAATATTTTTAAAAGAAACTTAAATTTGATATATATATATATATATATATATATATATATATATAAATATAATATATATATATATATATATATATATATATATATATATATATATATATATATATCAGTTTTACAAGAACAAGTTTTTTGAAGAACATTTTACATGAAGGATTAATTATTACTGACAACTACTTTTCCGTATCAAATTACAGATAAATATTAACGTAGTCAAACAATACAATATATCAGTTTTCCACTAAGTATATTCTCGAGGATTTAGGTAGACTGTTTCAATATTCGAAATATTGATAAGGATTACGATTAGGTTAAACCAACAATGCAATTTATTATAACCGATGCAATCCGCTTTCTAACAGAACAGAGAACTGACTCTAATTGGTGAGACACAGTTTTGTGTACAATCCTAATATTCTAGAAACATCTAGCTCGAACATCAAAGAAGTTCTAGAATCATCTGGACATTGTACAAATTATAAATAATATTATTTTAAATTAAAGTTTCAGTCATTCTGTAAAATGTAATGACTGAGAGGTGAACCAGGTACTGATGGATCTACAGTCCGATGCTCTACCAACCACGCTACGGCTAACGGTAGCAATCAATATTTATGCTCCTATATGTAACTATATTTGAGACTAAAGTACATACGTGTAATGGATAATTAGAAATAGAAACATAATTTCTGCATTATATTATGTTTCTAAAATATCTTTCATAATCCATTTTACTGAGTATTTTATTTTTCATTTTATTTATCATGTTTAGCTGTCGTGTATACACATTAATATAAGTTTTCCATTCAAGATTAGTTATTACTGATATACAGTTTTTTATTTCGAATAAAATCAGTATTTTAATTTAATGAAACAATCTAATTTTAGAATTTCCCACAGCGTGCTATACTGAAAGTTCTACTAAAATATAAAGTAAAAGGCTCAAACTATAAATTTTATTCAGAATACGGGTTTTTCTCCATAGTACAACCTGAACAAAATATTAGTCGAAAAAGTTATCTAATTTTATCTTTGAGTATGTTTTAAATTAGAAAAATGAAAGCCATTTCATATACACTTTATTTACTCATTCTTATATATATTATTTGGGTTTTTGGCGTTTTGTTTATATTTTTGTACTAATTACTCAAAAATAGGATTGTTTATGACTTTAAATATCCTGTACTCATTTCTCTTCCTCAACATAATTCTATTACTTACGCCTTGTAAACCTAATGTTCTTCTGAATGAAGTCATCACAAAAATACAAAATTCCTTAGAGAATGTATTTAAATCAGTTACAAAGTTTTGCATCTGAAATACCACCTAAAGCATGAATACTAAGTTACACTTAAAAGTAATTTAAGTGAAAGCCTCTTTGTATATTCAAATTTTAAAACCCTGTGAAGATGTATCTTGGTCTCGAAATTTTCTACTTAGGGATTACATAATTTTCAGTTGTTCCTAAATATTTTAAACTTTATAAAAGAAGCTATATAAAATAAATAATTTTATTGTATAGAATTCAGTTAATTCATCTTTAAAGATGACTTAGATGCAATCCGTATTTTTATAAATGCTTTACATTTCTTTTAGATAAAAACAATAACAATGGTTAAAAGTATTTTAAATCACTTTTATTTCACTAGTAAAACAATAAAAAATGAGCTGAAAGGTGAATTTTGTGTGAAATTTTAGTTGTGCCTCTAGATGGCGTTCCTAGTTTAAAATATGCTGAACAGCTTTCTCCATTTAACCAAATTATTTTTTTTTCTATAATCTATTTTTTTGTTTGATTGAATATTGTAATGTCACTAGAATTAAACTTATGAGCAGAATTTCAGATCTCTAGCTAGACCAGAAGATAGAAAAAATAAATCTTAAAATACCACATGCGACATAAAGTAAGAGTGATTAATATTACCTAGAAAATTAGAAACGTTTATCCAAGTAACTCTTGTATGACTGGCGTTAATCATAGCAACTTAAATCTGTTCCATACAAGATTTATTATTATTGCAGTCTTGTTTTCTTTATCAACTCTCATATTTTCTTAAATTAGTCAAACAGTACAATTTTCCAGCTGTCCGCTAAGTATAATATACACTTAGCTGACACAATTTTCCACAACATATTCCATTCTTAAAGATTCTGTCGAGCCACAACCGAATGATTACGTCTTTGCCTTTCGGTACCTGAGTTTGAATTCCACTGTTGTCATGCATGTTTAGAATCGATTTATGAGTTAGGTGCCGATATCATTAATACTCGTATAGTAAAGCGGTAGACACTAGCATTTAAAATCAAACCAAACTTTTAATTTTCTATTTACCTCTTTTATAGTCCTGAGTTTCGAACATGTTCCTTTTTCTTACGTTTGGTAGGAATAATGTTCTCCTGAATAAAGTCAACATAAAAGGAAGAGTACTATGGGGAATATATTTAAATCAGTAACTATTGTTGTATTAAAAATTCCACTCGGAAAAAAATTGGGACACAGTTTTTAAAAAAATAAAGGAAATTAATTTATGTGAAACCCGCCTTATATATTCTAATATTAAAGAATATAAAGGCACTTTTGATCTTAAAATAGTAAGCTTAAGTAATAGGGATTAGAGAGATAAGACATTTGTCAGACACAGTTTCTAAACCATTTTGTAAAAGTAGTAACAATAAATATGCTATTGTTCTTCTCTCGAATTTAAAGATATAAACTTTTAGAAAAATGATTTTAAGACTTTTAGAAAAATTTTAAACTTTTTAGTAAAATTAAGGAAATGAAGTTATGTGAAACCCGCCTTATATATTCTAATATTAAAAAATATGAAGACACATTTTATCTTAAAATAGTAAATTTAAATAATAGAGGTTATGGAGATTAGGTATTTGTCAGACACAGTTTCTAAACCATTTTGTAAAAGTAGTAACAATAAACAAACTACTGTTCTTCTCTCGAACTTATAGAAAAAAGACTTTTAGACTTTTAGAATAATTTTAAACTTTTTAGAAAAATTAATAAAAATAATTTATGTGAAACTCACGTTACATATTCTAGTATTAAAGAATAAGAAGAGACAATTGATCTTAAAATAGTAAGCTTAAGTAATAGAGATTATGTAGAATTGACATATTTTCAAGCATATTTATTTTTTCTAAATGTAATAACAATAAAAATATACTGTTCTTCACTCGAATTTAGAAAAGTCATCTTTAAATCAATTTAATTAAATGTGATGTGTATTTTTAGATAACATTTGTAGTAATTTAAGATAAACAAATATTAACAACTGAAGAGTTAATGTGTTCTTTTGTAGCTCGTGTTTTGCAGAATAGAAACAATTCCAAACTAATAGGTTCCGAATGGAATAAATTTATATTCATCATTATCAATTTGCACCTTTCAAAATTATTTATTTCTAATATATTTTTTTCCATTTGAAACTGTTTAGCTAAATTTAATCAAACAATACATTTCCAAATATTTTAACAAAGCGTTATATTATATACATATAAATACGAAGAAAACAAAAACTTGATTGTTTATTACCTTGAAAATCTGGAAAACAGATTTAATGTATTGTTTACAAATCTGCAAACTCTAATATATCCGTTAAATGAAAATGTTTGTAGATTTCATACCCCACACTACTTCACCAAGTATGTGATTCAAATCTCTTTTAATCCTTTCTATTCCTCCCTCTTTCTGCATTAAATTTCCGACATAATCTCATTACTTACGCTTTGTAAGCCTAATGTTACTCAGAATGAAGTCAACACAAAAAGATAGAGTACTCCAAGGAATATATTTAAATCGTTTACGAAGTTTTGCATCTAAAATAGCACCTGGAAAACGAAAGCTAAGATACACTTGAAAGTAATTTAGGTGAAAGCCTCCTTATGTATTCCGATTTTAAAACCCCGTGAAGATACATATTGATCTCAGAATAGTGTGTTAAAGAATTACGCATTTGTTAGATATAGTTTATAAAAATTTTACGTTTTGTAAAAATAGTAATGATAAAGAAGCTGTTAATATTGTATTTCATTTAGGTAAGTCATCAGCAAAATATTGTCTAAAATATATTATCCTTTATTTTCTTCATTATTTTATAACTCATTTAGATAACAATAGGTAACTTAAAAATTATAAAGGTGTTATTTTGTTTCATATAATTTCCTTGTGCTATGCACATCATTATAATATATTTCCTAAGTAATGACTTAGGTTATTATATACTAGCGTATTTACATTTATCTATTTCAAATTAAAACTAGAGCTTAATTTTGTCAAAGAAGATTATTTCCAACCTCCTGCTGTGTATGATATGTGGATAGGTCATAATTAAAAACAATAATAGTAAAGATTTTCAAACCTTTATGAATCTATGAGAATCTGTGAGTAGAAACAATTTCATGTTCATTATATCTTAAAGTTAACTTTAAAAATTGTATTTCAATTAATATCTGTTGTTGTTCCTGTTGTTGTTAATGTTGTTGTTGTTACTAATCCCAAATTATAATTACAATTACAATTGTATACAATTGTATAGCATGGCTAAACAATCTCCATAAATCAAAAAATGCACAAAAATACCAAACATAATAGAACATCCCTAAGACCCTCGTCCTGTTTGAAGTCCAAGCGATCTAAAATATAGGGTGGGTTCACCTTTCAGCTCCACAGCAATAACACTTAGGAAAGATCTTCTGCCCCTACTTGAAAGTGAGTTCTCTGACATGGCCACACATTAAGGGTAAGAAGGCCGTTTGCTATTTTTAGGTGAAAGATGATAGGACCCAACCGGACTTCTTTCAAAATACCACATGTAATTGGGATTAATCCTTCCATGTCGGTTTAAGTCCATATTCCTAAGGGAGGAGATTTGGATATTTGTGAGAGCCTTACAATAGTTCAACCCCTGCTTAGCAGCGTCTTGGCCGGTATAGTCGGCCTTCTCAACTCAATCCACCTAACATGAGATGGGATCCATCTAAAATGGATAGTGTGTCCAGAATATGTGTGGTGCTTATAAGTACTAAGATATTGGGATTTCATTTAAAAATAAAGGATCTTCATTATAAATAAGAGTTATTCTGCCATTTTCATTTAGATTACTCTAGTGTATATTTTTCTCACAATGGCAATCAACACTTCCAAGTTTGTTTAATTCGATCTACCTAAAGGAGGAGATCTCGTTATTTACCCTTGAGGGGCTCACCCCCTCAAGGGCTCACCCCCTCAGCACCGTCCTGGACAGGTATTTGGCTCTTTCAACTCCATCCGCTCAGAATGAGATGGGATCCATTGAAAATGTATAGTGTGTCTAGAATATTTGTGCTCCTTATTAGTAATAAGATATTAAGTTTTCATTTAAAAATGAAAAATCTTCATTATTAAAAAAAAACTTATTCTGTCATTTTCTTTTAGATTACTCTAGTGTTTATTTCCTCACAATGGTAAACAGCACTTTGGTTTAATTTCATCTACCTAAAGGAGGATATCTCCCTATATATGAGAGCCCAGAAGAGTTCACCAACTCCTCAGCAGCGTCCTAACCAGGAAGTTGGTCTTTTTGATTCCATCCACAAAACATGAGTTGGGATCCATTGTAAATGGACAGTGTGTCCAGAATATTTGTGGTGCTTATAATTACTAGAATATTGTGTTTTGATTTAAAAATAAAAAATCTTCATTATTAATAAAGAATTATTCTGCCTTTCATTTTCTTTTAGATTACTCTAGTGTATATTTTTCTCACAATGGTAAACACCACTTACAGGTTTATGGTTAGAGCTCATTCTAATTTCGAAACACAAATGTATCACATTTCTAATGAGGTAAACATTAAAGAAATTTATGAGAAGCATGTCAGAAAATATTCTACAATTTTAAATGATTATTTCTCATTTTTAGTTCTTATACTATTTCACAGTATACATCGCTGTATAATTTTTAAAAATATTTAGAATTAGTATTTGATGTCATAACAAACTACGGGTATCCTTACACGAGGGCACACAATTTCATTAAAAAGATTTGAAGCTCCATTGAAATTGAATTAACGCTAAAATAATTGAATCTCAGAAAATAAAATTATTGTTTAAATTAGTTATACAGTGACTTATTATCATTATATAAAACTAACAATTACCTAGAAGTTTAAACTATACACAAACTAATGAAAGAAAAATAAATAAATAGGTGATATTTTAAGTTTAAAAGATATTTAAAAATAAAAATTCAAAATATTACTTATAATTTGACATTTTAAATGTTATATTTTATATTATATATTAATTTGATTTAATAAAAACTCAATCTAGTTTTTATAAATTTCACGCCTTCTAAACTTTTTTATTGTTTTGCATTGCACTTTTATCTGTTCTTATCGGTGGTAATAAATCAGTTTCATTCAAATTACAGTTCAAAAGAGTTCAGAATAGAAATTAATAGACAATACACCCATATAATTGGCATTACTTTAAAGTCAGGGAATCACTATTAATGTCGAACTGAATAAGATAATTCAAACTATAATATAGATTCATAGGAAATAGGTATCAATTAGTTGTATCCTGATAATTTTGATAGTTTTTTATTTGTTTTACGGATAAGGTTATCTGGTATTTGTTTTCTTTTCATTCAGTATTAAGTTTAATAATTCCTATTAATTATATTATTTCTGAAAAATTGACAGAATTTTGAGAACTTTCAAATTTATGTTCTTATTGCTTTTGTCTCCTTCCACTCATATTACGATTTTGATAAATTTACTAGCTTTTGAAATTTAGGTCTGACATTTCACAATTTATTTCCGGTTGACAATTTGTCATGGTATTTTTCAAACTCAGCAGTCCCTGAACAGTTTAAAAATGATATATTTAATTGCCTAAGATATCTAAAGTACCCAAATTCATTATACCCTGGCAGAACGATCGCTGATTGGTTAGGGTGATGGCCTTCAGTACCAGAGTTCGTGGGTTCGAATCCCACATTAGCATGGATATACGTAGCCATTCGGAATTGGATTTATGCTGTAGGTTTTACAAAAAGTAGACCGTAGCACTCCAAACCAAACCATTATGTCCTGTGGTGTTCAATATTGTAAAGATTCATATTTATATAATAAAAGTGATTTAATCAATAGTATCATTAATAAATAGTCGGACAAATTTATGTATTTTTAAAGTATCAATAGGACAACCTATAGGACACCAGATGTTATGTTATCAAACACTTTTTAGTGCATAATAAAAATTATGGAAAATATATTCCCATAAACTATAACATAAAGTAATATAATGCTAGAAAACTTCTATTTTTGATATAAAGTTCTTATCATTTTAAGTTTTTGATTTTCGTCAAATTATTTATACTGTCAAGTTTATGCTTATATAAAATGTACTTTCCTAAATAATATTCTAAAAAATATCACTTTCTTTAGTCCATTAATTTTTCAAAACAATTTCTTCTGAATCTCTATGTACTGAAAATAAAAATACCTTGGAGTTATTTGAGAAAGAAAATTCGGTATTTACAAATGTTGAAGTTTTTAAGAAAGTTAATGAACCGTTATTCACTTCCTATCCTTTCATGCAAACGCCTGGTTTTAAGAATAAATTTTGCAAACACTTTTCCGTAAAAAATATTTAAATATCGCCTTTCATTATTATAGCATACAACGAGATCTGTGTTTGAAACTTTTGAAGGGTTCGTAAGAGATAAATATTTTACTTTGAAAATTTTCTGTTTTCAGTTGTTTTGTATAATTTTACCATAAAATATCAACTCGTTTCTAGATTAAAATGATAGATTTCGAAATAAAAATATTCCTAATTTAAATTAAACGGGCAAATAAATATTCTACATATGAAACAATCATCGTAGTCTGGGACAAATA
The DNA here is from genome assembly GCA_032207245.1 of Pardosa pseudoannulata. Classification (NCBI taxonomy): domain Eukaryota; kingdom Metazoa; phylum Arthropoda; class Arachnida; order Araneae; family Lycosidae; genus Pardosa; species Pardosa pseudoannulata. Next base: position 144,327,870 of record CM063498.1, on the reverse strand, counting down.
AGAAATATTCAATAATGTTTATTATTATTTTCTCACATTTTTATTACACCTTATCTTCCTCTATTAACTTTTAAATTTATGTAAAATCCTGTACTTCAATATTTCCAGAAATTGTAGAACTATACATTGTAGGATTTTTTTGTATATAATTATCTACGAAAAGGTACAGCTTCTACCACACGAAGTATGGAAGATAAAAAATAATTTATCTTCCATGTGTCAGAAAACCATTGCTTCTGACAATAATCAGTTACTAGAAATATTCAGCAAACTCTAGTTGTCACTAGAACCTAACACTACAGTTTACAGTTTAGCACTAGAACGAAATTCACAGTCATTTTTACTCCTAAGTACTCTCTCTTTATCTTATATATATATATATATATATATATATATATATATATATATATATATATATATATATATATGTACAATCTTGTGATCTTTGCATCACTAAGGTTACAGGAAAACCTAGGGTTAATTATACAGTGTTGATACACTTTATGTTATATGTAAGTGCGTGTATTAATTAGGAATTGATAATTTGTACTTACACCAATACATTTATTTCTTTATATCCTTTTCGAAAATTTCAGAACAGTAAAAATAACAATCAGGCAGTGAGATTGAAGAATCTTATCGAGATTATCTAAATTTTAGGGGTTAGATAGGTGACTGATTATGCGTGTTTAAAAGGTGAAATTATACGTCATCGGCTATCTCAAAAATTTGTTTTCTTTCTGTTAACGGTTCAAATATATTTGCTTGAACTAAAAGTTAATTACTCAATATATTGGATTTTTTTATTCATAGTGTATTCTTTATAGCGCTTAGTATAATATCAGCAAATAACACTGGTATGTATATGAACCGAACTCCTATTTTGCGTTAAGTATAACGTCATCTTTCGGCCTGGTTTGTAGTACTTATTAGATAAAGATACACTAAAATAGATATAATAGAGATTATATGTTTAAAACGTAAAATCTAAGAAAGAGTAATTGATCAAAAACTGAAAGCTAGAAACTTTATTGGAGAGCCAATTATCCGATGATCTTCAATTTTCTGTTAGCAAATTATGATGTGTGCGACGCGTAAGACAAAGTGGCTCACTCGGTGAATTTTCATTTATCTTCGGTCAATTATCATGTGTGACGTATAGCCTGGAATGTTTTATCTATTTAAAAGTACGGTAGTTATAAAACGTGAAGCATCAGTAACTTTAAAATTTCTAGTCACTTCAAAAAGTGATTTAAGAGGACACCAAAGAAGTCGAAAGTAGTCAGGGGGAAAAAGTCAATAATAAAAGGTAATAATAAAAGTTAATTTAAAAGTTATATAGAATTATTGTTACTTTTCTCAAAATGTAAAAACATTACAGAGATATGAACATATTAATATCTGTACAATAAAACATTAAACAAGTTGGTGGAGGATAAAATTAAAAATATTTTTCTAAATACTCTATAAAAAGCAAAACATTGTGAAGAAAGCATTCTTTGGGGAAAGGAAAGGGTGGAAACTCTCTGCAAACTCACTTCTCTTAGGTTATCAAATGTAAGATTTTTTAATTTTCGTAACAAATTTTAATAATGGTTCCAAATCGCATTTTAATACGAGATCTGTGTTTGAAACTTTTGAAGGGTTTGTAAGAGATAAATATTTTACTTTGAAAATTTTCTGTTTTTAGTTGTTTTGTATATTTTTACAATAAAAAATCAACTCGTTTCTCGATTAAAATGATAGATATAGAAATAAAAATATTCATAATTCAAATTAAAATGGCAAATAAATATTCTACATATGAATCAATCCTTGTAGTCTGGGACAAATTAGAAACATTCAATAATGTTTATTATTATTTTCTTACATTTTTATTACACCTTAACTTCCTCTATTTGCTTTTAAATTTATGTAAAATCCTGTACTTCAGTATTTCCAGAATTTGTAGAAGTATAAATTGTAGGATTTTTTTGTATATAATTATCTACGAGAAAGTATAGCTTCTACCACACGAAGTATGGAAGATAAAAAATAACTTAGTTTCTGTCAAAAATCCATTGTTTCTGAAAATAATGACTTACTAGAAATATTCAGCTTTCTCTTGTTGTCCCTAGAACACTAGAACACTAGAATGTAACACTACAGTTTACAATTTAACACTAGAACTGAATTCACAGCCACTTTTACTCCTAAGTACACTCATATATATATATATATCTTTATATATATATATATATATATATATATATATTTATATATATTTATATATATATGTATATAAATATTAATATATATATATATATATATATATATATATATATATATATATATAAATAAATTATATATATAATATAAATACATATATAATATATATAATATATACATACATATTTATTATACATAATATATAAATATATTATATATATATATATTAAATACTTTATTTTTATATATATATATAAAAAAAATCAGTAGTAAATTTGTATATATATGTAAATATATCAGATATATTTAATTTTAGTTAGTATATATATGTATATATTTGATAATTTATATGTATATATATTTATAATATATATATATATATATATTTTTATATTTATTTTTATATATATTTGCTTGAACTAAAAGTTAATTACGCAATATATTGGATTTTATTCATAGTGTATTCTTTATAGAGTTCAGTACAATATCAGCAAATAACACTCGTATAATATGAGCCGAACTATTATTTTGAGTTAAGTATAACGTCATCGTTCGACCTGTTTTGCAGTACTTCTTAGATAAACGGACACTAAAATTAAAATAATAGAGATTATATGTTTCAAAAGTTAAATCTAAGAAAGAGTAATTGATCAAAAACTTAAAGCTAGAAACTATATTGGAGAGCCAATTATCCGATGATCTTCAATTTTCTGTTAGCAAATTATGATGTGTGCGATGCGTAAGGCACAGCGGCTCACTCGGTGAATTTTCATTTATCTTTGGTCAATTATCAATTATTTGGTCAGTTGTGTGACGTATTGTCTGGAATGATTTATCTACTTAAAACTACGGTAGTTATAAAACGTGAAACATCACTAACTTTAAGTTTCTAGTCACTGCAAAAAATGATTAAAGAAGACACCAAAGACGCTGAGTCGAAATTAGTCAGGAGGGGGGAAATCTGAAGCATATAAAAGGTAAATAGAATTATTACAATTTTTCTTAAAATGTAAAAACGTTACAGAGATATGAACATACTAATATCTGTACAATAAAACATTAAACAAGTTGTTGGAGGATAAAATTAAAAATATTTTTCTAAATTCTTTCTAAAAAGCAAAACATTGTAAATAAAGCATTCTATGGGGAAGGGAAAGGGTGGAAACTCTCTGCAAACCAACTTCTCTTAGGTTGTCAAATCCTAGAATTTTAACGTTTCGTAACAAATTTTAATAATGGTTCCACATATCGCTTTTTAATGAATAAGTTGTTTTTTTAAAATGTAAAAATATATACACACACAGACACACACACACACACACATATATATATATATATATATATATATATATATATATATATATATATATATATATATATATATATATATATATATATTATATATATTTATATATTATATATATATATATATGGATCTATATATATATATATATATAACCGCTGAGAGAGAGAAATGAAAGGAACTAAGTAGTATGGTCAAAAATATATATCATTATCACATTATTTATATATAATATATATATAAGAATATATATATTTATACCGCTTGTATATATATATATATATATATATGTATATATATAATATATATAAATATATATATATATATATATATATATATATATATATATATATATATTATATATATATATATATATATATATAAATATATATATATATATATATATATATATATATATATACATATTATATATATATTATATATATATATATATATATATATATATATATATATATATATATATATATATATATATGTGTGTGTGTGTTTGTGTGTATGTATGTATGTGTGTGTGTGTGTATACAAATTGTTTCCTTATATTTTAGGTTTGACATGTCTAATTTAAATCTAAATCATCTGAATATGTATACTACTTTACCATCTGGTATGTGCATATAAGCAATTAACCCTTTGCACTCGAGGGCTGCCGAGCGGACCCAAGTGCTTTGTTATGGATACAATGCAAAATAATTTGTTTTTACGATTTGTTTTTGTTGTTGTGTTTAAAACTGAAAGTTACTTGTATTGCCTCCGTAGTGTCACCCTGGGGTACAAAGTTTTAAAAGAAAAATATTTAACTTATTTTTTTATCATTATATATGAATGGTTTCGAGAAATACAAATTAAGTGTTAAATTATTTATTATCAAAATTGAAGAAGCAAAGAGTTTTTAAGCATTTATTAAAACAAATACAAAACTGCATGTGTGGTCATAGTTTTAAAATCTAAATTCATAAAACTGCACTTCATGTACAGAATATGTATCGCATTAAATGGTATAACTTTGATCTTTATTTTCTGATAAGATGAAAATATATTTCTCAGAAACATATAAAATGATATAATAAAATCTTCTTCTTTTTCATTTTATTGACGGAAGGCGATACTATTAAGATATGTAATAAAATAGCGATATTAAAATAACTTCCCTCGGGTGATTTTAAAAATATATGACACTCATCTAGATATGGCTCCTGAATCTTTGATTGGTTGAATTCAAATACAAGTTCAAAAGAGGGAATTATTATTTTATTTCCTTAACTTTGATGAGGCACTTGGCGATAAATTTTTATTAGCAATTGAGATGTTACATATAAAATATTTTGAATTTTTTTTAAATTATTTTTTTAACTTGAAAAAAGCTTATTCATAATCCAGAAGCATTAAGCGGTTCTCTCACAAATGTTTTTGAAAAAAAAATGCAAAAAAATATTTATTTATTTTATTATTAAATACAAGGAAACAAAACAGAATATGTAGGTTTTAAGTTCACTTTTTAATTTTTTACATGTGTAAAATGATTAATTGATATTAATATCAGTTTACTACCCAAAGTTACCTCGGAAAAATTGAAAAAAAGTTAAATATTAGTCTTAGTATGATAATTTTTGAAACAAGGGACAACAGAAAGTGATACGTGACATTCTCTACACTGGTATCTGGTCTCTTTTCTTACTGGCTTACCCCTTTAATCTGTTTTACGGAAGCACAATGTACACTGTCTCGTTGGACTCTTTTCCAGTAGCAGGAATACTGTCAGGTATAATACCTTGAGGTTAACCAGAGTGGTAAAGGATTAAGGCTAGGTCTTCCTCATGGGACAGGAAATTCGTCACAATGATTTTCTGATATTAGGTTTTCAATCAGTTTAAAACATGTGACCAATCAAGCCTAAAGAACCGTGAAACCAACAAAACGTGGCAAACTGGCAATCAATGTTAAATATATCCTTTCATTTCCTCCAGGCCGAGTAAAAGAGTGATAAAAATCGTACTAACAAATTCTGATTCTCCGGAGTATTTTCGGGATAATAATTAACTACAATATATACGATCCAAGATAACTCGGGATAATCAAGCAACCGGTTAATAAATTCAATTAGATAAAATTTTTCTTAACCATAAAGTTGTCAAGCCCTTTAAAAGCGTTAGTATTCACCTTCTGGCCATTTCACTGCCGTCAGCAAAGTTAGAGAAATATAGATGCAAAAATTGTTTACAATGGATATTAGAAAAAAGTATGTTATTTCTTAATGTCATAAATCTAAAGAATTATAACGAATAAATATTATCAAATATTAAAGTACCATTTATAACACATTCAGTAGGATTCCAGATGTGAAATGATGGTCATTTAGTAGTCTAGACGTGATCGAAAAGATATTTTTATCTTTTACAAACCATGCTTTCAAGACAAATTGGAAAATATTTTAGGTCTTTTCACTTAGGTCTAACATTGACATTTTAGGACCTCAATGGAGCCATCTTACAAGTCAGTAGAAAAAATACATACGGTAAAAGTTCCATGAAATTTATTATTAGGGGTTTAGGGTAAGACAAGTTATGGGGCAACAATAAAAATATGGCGGGGATTTGACCAAAGCAAAATTAAAGTTGAAACGTTAGTATTAATTATTGTGTTAAATATAAATAAAACAATAAAATATCCGAATCATTTAAACTGTATTTGTAGTACTTCCACAAGCAATATTTAAAAAGTAATATTTTTAAAAAATTGGAATTTTTTATTTAAATGCTAATCCATTTTTGCATAAAATTACTCCTAATAAAAACAGTTCAATGAGAACATTTATCATGTATTAATATCAAAAATATATAAAATGTGCACAAAAGCATCTGAAAAATTAATTTCGATACTGACATTGTACCAAAAATGAATATAAGAGGGAGGTTTGGATAAAATGAATTTAAGACAAGAAAAAATTATGAGATCATGTATATATCATTCTTAAATTAAAAATAAAACTACAATACTACATAAATTGATGATCATACAAGGAAATGTATGAAAAAAATGGTAACGAATGGTTTTTGACCTTTTTATAGATGGGACCATATTTCACACACTGCTCAATTAAAGATAAAAGTTTGTTAATTTAGGTCATTTGTCTTACGAAATGTCGAACATACTTACAATGACTTTTATATGCGTTAATGGTATTAAAATTTTAAAAAGTCCTACATAAAACCTTTTCACTTACTAATTAACTACGATTAGTTAAAAAAGTGACAAAATTACATTTTAATTTAGAATGGATGTTAAATTAGTTATTACATCTCTACGAATTTAATAAACAAGTATTTCATAATTTGTAAACAATTAAATTAAGTTTTCTTTTCATAAATAACAATACTTATCTATCTGCTGTTCTTAATAATCAAGCGTTGTAAAAAAAGCTTTTCTAAGACGGAAATATTTTGATTAATATTTTAATTGATTTCCATGATTCCTCGAAAGATGTTACAAGGAAATACAAGACGGCTACATTTATTTATGAATATCACACTTGTTCCATTAGATACGAGCATTTAAATCAATTAAGGAGTAATTATCTCAGTAATTAGCTCCCTCATTAAAACAACTTTAATTTTTTAAAAGAGTTTTCAAAGCTAAAATTTAAAAACAAAATAACATAATCATATTTAATATTACCACATTTATTTATAAATAGGTAGCCTTTGTACATTTCTTCAATTGAATATCAATAGAATAACGTCAAAACTATAAATATTCTAAGTTCATCAATTCTTTTCTTCTTTCATTTGGGTGATTTTTCCTAATCTAAGAATATTTAATGATATAGAAACATTTTATTCAGTTTATTAACAAAAATTCTTTATATAGATTGTCATAGATTGTTTTAGGTAGATAATTAATTAAATAGATAGGTAGGTAGAGAGTGAGAAAGAATGAGAAACAGAAAGCCTAAAGAGCCAGAAAATTTTATAAACTTACCATATTGCATGAGTAAATTGCAAGCTCTCAAAAGTACCACAATAGAAATTATCACTAATTTCTCTAATATTTAAAAGCATTATGCATACGAAACATACCTTAAGTCTTACAGGACAATCCATAATAAATGTAGAGTATTATACAGACTGTTGTAAGCAAGATACTCCATATAATTTCATACATTTTTACATTTGAATTATTAAAATTATACATTACTACATTTTTCTTAGCATTATCAAAAATCTTATATATAACTATACATACTATAGTTCGTAATATTTACTGAAAACTGTAGATCCTGTACATTAATATCCCTTTTGAAATCCAGCTGCACCTGAAATGATTCTGGTGGATGAACTAGGGGCAACTTTAATTTTTTTTAAGAGTTTTTAAAGCAAATATTTATAAACAAAATAACATAATCATATTTAATATTACCACATTTATTTATAAATAGGTAGCCATTGTACATTTCTTCAATTGAATATCAATAGAATAATGTCAAAACTATAAATATTCTAAGTTCATCAATTCTTTTCTTCTTTCATTTGGGTGTTTTTTCCTAATCTAAGAATATTTAATGATATAGAAACATTTTATTCAGTTTATCAACAATAATTCTTTATATAGATTTTCATAGATTGTTAGGTAGATATTTAATTAAATAGATAGGTAGGTAGAGAGTGAGACAGAATGAGAAAGAGGAAGGAATGAGTCTCGTGCAAGCTCTCAAAAGTACCACAATAGAAATTATCACTAATTTCTCTAATATTTAACAGCATTATGCATGCGAAATATACCTTAAACTTACAGAACAATCCATAATAAATATAGAGTATTATACAGACTGATGTAAGCAAGATATTCCATATAATTTCATATATTTTTATACTTGAATTCTTAAAATTATACATAACAACATTTTTCTTAGCGTTATCAAAAATCTTATATATAACTATACATACTATAGTTCGTAATATTTACTGAAAACTGTAGATCCTGTACATTAATATCCCTTTTGAAATCCAGCTGCACCTGAAATGATTCTGGTGGATGAACTAGTGGTAAAAAATGGCCCGGCCATTCTACTGTTAAGTGGTGACCTTTTTATTCCATGGCAATAAATATTGAAATTTTATGCCAACTTATGTAATTTAGTGGTGGCGTATTTATAATGTTATCTTCTTTTTACTCTTAAAAATGTTATACATCTGTTGATGTTACCCGATGTCGTCAATTAGGAAGGACATTATTAGACACAAATGTAGCATACAAAATACAAAATAATTGTTAAATTTGCTATTGTATTTACTTTAAGAAATTCAGTGAAACTCCTAGTCATCAAAATAGACTTACACTTTATCATTTGCATGATTATACAGACTGATGTAAGCAAGATATTCCATATAATTTCATATATTTTTATACTTGAATTCTTAAAATTATACATAACAACATTTTTCTTAGCGTTATCAAAAATCTTATATATAACTATAAATACTATAGTTCGTAATATTTACTGAACACTGTAGATCCTGTACATCAATATCCCTTTTGAAATCCGGCTGGACCTGAAATGATTCTGGTGGATGAACTAGTGGTAAAAAAGGGCCCGGCCATTCTACTGTTAAGTGGTGACCTTTTTATTCCATGGCAATAAATATTGAAATTTTATGCCAACTTATGTAATTTAGTGGTGGCGTATTTATAATGTTATCTTCTTTTTACTCTTAAAAATGTTATACATCTGTTGATGTTACCCGATGTCGTCAATTAGGAAGGACATTATTAGACACAAATGTAGCATACAAAATACAAAATAATTGTTAAATTTGCTATTGTATTTACTTTAAGAAATTCAGTGAAACTCCTAGTCATCAAAATAGACTTCACTTTATCATTTGCATGAAACAAAAATTTATATTTAATTCCAACATATAAAATGTACAGTTATATATATATATATATATATATATATATATATATATATATATATATATATAGATAGATAGATAGATAGATAGATAGATAGATATAGATATATATATACATATATACACACACATATATATATATATATATATATATATATATATATATATACATATATATAACCGTCTTATTTCTCAAAGTATAAGCATCACTCAAGAAGATATATAGTGAGTGAAACGCAGCTTCTATATTACGTTATTTTTAAGCTGAGATACAATGCCAAAGTAAAAATAGTGACCCGATTGTTTTGAAACTGGGAAATCAGATTGACCACGTATATCCTAGATGCTATAACTGTCACCATGACCACCCACTCTAATTTTCTTTAGATAAAGGAAATGGAGTAATCGAAGATGTTCAGAGTTCTTTACGACCATTTGACATATTTGTGAAGTAAAAAATACTGGAGAACTCTAGCTTTTAATACTTCAAATAAAATACTTTTAGAGATACGTGAAATATGTATTGAAGAAATAAACATTTTGAACCGATTTAGATTTTTATGTACTATTTACTCTTTTGAAGCATAGAGTCTTATTTTTCCTACTTAATTATTATTAAATTAAAGAATTATTTACCACTATATGTACATACCTTTTTCTCAGTGTATAAAACTTGAAACTTTATGTAGTTAATCAGAAAACAAACGGGGCTGTTTTAGTTTCAGGAAAATTATAAGAACGTTCTATTTAGAGATATTTGGGAAATTATATTTGCACTGGCGATTTAGAAATTGGATTTAAGAACATTTTAATCCCATTCAGGTTTTACTTTATTTAAAAGTACAGTACTGGGTAGAATGTCGTCATAAAATAATGTAAAGCCATTTGTAGTGTAACTGTACCGAAATAGTGCGTAATTTGCAACGAAATTAGCTTACCAGTTAAACTTCCAATTCAGGTACTGATTTAATCCAATTTTCTTTATACTACTCTTTAAATTAAGAGGTTATTTTTATAACTTCAGCTATGTTACAGGAAAAAAAACATTTGAAATATGTTTTAATTAATTTTATCTTCAGATAAAATACGAGTTTAGCTAACTTATCTAACGGAGTAAATTTAACAATAACATTTATTCCTTTACTCAGTTACCAACCAGTAGTGTTGATATGTTTTGTAATAACATATCATTTAATAGTATCACTTGAATAAACTTAAATTACTGCATGGCCATCTGGTTGCATTAAGGAATGTTTACTCAAAATTTGATAACTGAATGTGAAGCCCTCTTGGATTTGTTTAATACATAGGCATGTAAGCAAACAAACAGGCACTTATTTTCATAAATATATCTACTACTAAAAATATTACTGGAATACCTGTATTCTACACTACAACTAAAGTTTTCAGATTACACTAATTGTTCAAAAACATTCTCTTTTTCAATTGCATTTAGATCCTCTCTAGAAGCTATTAATCTACATCCCAAAATTTAATTTGATGCTCAATGATGTAAGTATAATGTTAGTAAAACAAAAAATTTTCGTTTCCGCTGTATTTATCCTTAGTAAGAAATACATGCCTTATATATTATAATCCTTCAAACGAAGTGTAAACGTGTGTAACACTTTTACACTATTTCAAACTAAGAAATTTATTACGCATTTTTATGTGGAATTATAACTAGTTAATTTCAAACCTGCTTATGGGAAAAAAAAAAAAAAAAAAAAAAAAAAAAAAAATGAACATACCGTATTTTTCTCTATAGTTTCAAACTGAAAATTTAATATGTTATGAGGATGGTTCCTGGAATGCCTACAGCAAATATCATAATATTACAAATAGCCAAAATCAGATAATACTGCCAAATATCTCTTATGTTATTCTATAAATTTTATTGCAAGAGGGAAATGTCATTTAAAATGTTTCCCAACAACAACCCAGTACATCTTCAGTTACCATTTAACTTGCCAACAACATGAAAGAGATAAACTAAAAACAAATTTATCTTAACTTATCTGGATATATTACATGATGGATTTTCATATCTTACTTAATGAAGTCTTAAAATATAACAATTATTCTAAATTAAGTGAAATTTCAGAATTTGCCAGTTACTTCCAGATCTAGTCGATAAATTAAACAAAATTTCTGTCAATATAGGTTAAAACAATAGAAAATAATTTTCAAAATTTGTGACTTCATGTTCAGAACGTATGAAAGAGTGATTACAGAATCGAACGTAGTTGGGTTTAATACGTTTTTGGACAATCCTTATAAATATTCAGGCCTTATACTGGGCTTGTTTACTAGAAATACAACAGTTTATAATTTTCTGAATTAACTGGGCCTAATATTTCAGCAACACTCTTTATAGACGATGATTAGGTATCGCAAGGGTATTACTATGCCCATAGCATACATATTATGCTGTATAAGATTAAAGTAAGGATATTTTACTGGCCAATCCAAATATCTTTACTTGAGACATAATTATTCGTAACAATTTTATTGGAGAACTCATGGTCTCTGTTAAACAATTATATGTCTAATTGTTGAAGTGCTAAAGGGTAAAACTTTGCGCACACTTACATACAAAAACACATGAAAATTTGACAGCTACATGTAAATGCATATATCTATCTTTATTTCTGATTTTAGAATATAGCTCTAGCAGTGGGCATTCCTTCTTCAGGGTAAAAACTTAAAGCCTTAGAGTTACTAATATATGGTGTACAGTGGAAGCATTTAAAATCAAATCCTTTTGTAGCATTATCTACATAAATATCTCACACATCTAGTCAATATTTCAGGATAATTGCGTACAGCAGATCATACAAGCATTTTAAAAATTGCATCTTCCTGGAAGATTAGAAACTAGATATGAGTTGTATTTTTCAATAACATGTAGAAAACTGTGGCTATAATTTATATGAACTCTGGAAAAAGATATTTCATAAATATTTAACATGTTTAATGTTTGCATCTAAACACTCAAAAAGATTAACGAGAATTTTCTGAAAATATCTATTTTTTTAAAACAAACATCGCAAATTTTAACGTCTATGATTTACAAGCTGTGAAAAAGTTCTAAGAATTAATCCAGAGTCAAGGAACATCAACTTTTGCAGCAAGTAACAAAATCCTTTATTCCAACAAACGTTTACAGTCTGTTTAACTGTTGCCCTCCTCTGCCTAACAGCGTCGTTCTTATTTTACATCTGGGCAGCATCACTTCATTTCACTTCAAAAATCCTTCCATTTTCTACACAAGCCATTTATTACAGGACATATTAAAATGATAATGTATTATTGAGCTATGAACACTAAAAATGTTTTGTGCTTATATTAATCATTATTAAAGAAAAATATATTTTGATTCTAAGATGGTTGAACTTATATGCATAAGAATAACGAATTAAAGTTTTAAAATATTTTACTTTTATTATACTTTGTACTTATAGGAACGACTAAATTTTCTTTTATTGTATAAATATATTTTTTATGTGAAATTTTACATCCAACCTCTTCTGTAGATAACTCAGTCAAGATTTCAAAAATTATTTTTTTTCTTTTAAAAATTTCAAAATGTTAAGCAAAATTTGACTTACTCATAAAACACCAGCTACGCTTGCCTAAAACTTAAAAGAAATTTTTCAGAAACTTTATTTCAACGATTTTTAAAGAAAAATATATTTTTTTCCGTTCTCAGTCAAGGGGAATGATAATATTTTACCTTGCTCTTTCAATCCTGATTGTAGAATTTCGAATAACTTTGAAAATGGGAAGAGCTGATGTATTGAAACACTTGTTTTAAAGGTCACTCTAAAAGTAAATGTCAGAGACGTTTGATACAAAAAGAAACTTGAAGTTTTATATTCTCCTTCTTAGAATAGTTAATTATAAGTGGTTTAGTAAAAAAATAACTGTAATTGATTACTTTACTTTTTTACACTTGCTCAGTAAGTTTAATAAAAAAAAAAATCAAGAAAGTGTAAAGCCCATTTTCTTTTTCTGTTAATCTTAAACTGCTAAAATAATAAGCTAAAGTAATATTTTAATTATTTTCTACTAATATAATTTTTTTAAAATACTCTGAAATGAAGAGTAATAATTAAGACACATTCATAAAAAATGATTAAAAAATAACATAAACAAGTGTATAGCTTTCAAATAATTAAATCCATATCACAACCATACGCAATTTCGGGGTAATGCTCATTAGAAAGAAGAAGGGATATCTACTGCATACACAAATTACAACTGTTCCTGGTTGATGTCATTAATGCTGGTATTTGGTTTAAGATAAGTAAGTTAAATGATTTGTAACAAGGAATCTGTGGTGTAGACATATTGAACCTATACCAAGAATTATGGTCTGTGAATACATTTTCTATAATGACAAAGATATTTCAATGATATCGTTGCTATCCGATATTATTTGACAGAAAATTACTGCATAAAATAATTATGTTACAGTTTTTATAACAGAAAAACTTTGTACAAATTGGTATTCAACATGTCTCCACCCGGATGACTAACAGTTGTGTTTTGTTGAAAATAGAAAATCAGGTTTATAAACCTGCTAACGTTCACTTTCTCAAAGTTCTTTTGTATAAATATAATTTACCTCCTTTTCTAAAGAACAAGAAAACTGATACCTATCTACTTCACAATTAAATCTAAGGATTAAAACTTTATATTCCAAAATGTTACTCTTCCATAGTACATCAGCATATTGTTTGTTTCCCCTAGTACTCCTATCACACACCGTACTTCCCAGAGTGTCAAAATGACAAGATGAGACGACTTTTTTCAATTAATTAAATATGTGATATGGATGTACTGCATAATCAGGCTCATTTACAAATTCAAATGATGATTTAACTGGTTATGAGAAAATTTTTTGAAATTCATCCCATAGAACAAATATGGAGGATAATTTGCACTCTTGTTTAAATGCTAGATTCAGACAACAAAAATTGCTCATGGGTTAAATATAGGATGATAAGCAAATAAGAACAACATTACTGTTTATTACTTCGTCTTAGTAATATGTGTGGCCAAGCGTGAGATATATTCAAGAATTATTCAAACACTTATTTTATTAATAAGTCTATTGCTTTAATATTAATAATATTTAATATTTAATATTAATAAGTCTATGGGAGCAATTATCATTCTCCTAAACAAGCAAACATTTACATCTGAAGTCTCTCTGGACTGGTTATCGATAGCTCTTCCTAGACCATCCAATCAATGGTCTAATGGACTGATGTCTAAAGATATCTCTGACCACACCATACGTTTAATAACCTATTCATTTAGATATTATTCACCAATCGCAGCTCTGTTTGGTCTCAATTTTGTCGTTTTTAACGCATTCAAAAATTAATCTTTCTCCACAGCCCCTCAAAAAATTCTCGTACGATTGGAGAAACTCATCCGTATATCCATCCCCCCAACCAATCTCTGCCCAACTTTAGACCTCCCAATTCAAGGGTGTTTGTGCCACCAAAGTGATCTATGTATGCAGGGTAATAGCTTCTCTTAAGTTATCGCCTGAAAAAAAGAAAAAAAAAAAACTCGTGAAATTTTTCATTTTTTGATGAAATTCTCCTCTTCACTGAAATCAGCAACGATTCGAAAGAATTGTATTCATGTCTACAATATAGCCAAACCCTCTTATGAAATTGCTGGAAGGAAGAAGTTGCATTGATTTCTCTCGAAAACATATTTTCTCACCTTACCGTGTATACAAAGTTTGTCTTCTATAGATGATCTAGACGCCACAGAAATGTGTTAAGGGAACTGTCAAGCAGTCAAATCTCTATGGAACTGTATCTATAGTTCCATAGAGACTTTAAATAATTAAAGTCACCTAGCAATATCTTAATTGTGTTCTAATTTGAATTATTATATGTTTCAAGTTTGGTTTTGTTTACTTAAATAGCTCACGATTATGCTTTTCTACCTTTATCACGTATTGCTCTTAAAAAATAACAGTATATATAAATATAAAGATATATACATACATACATATATATATATATATATATATATATATATATATATATATATATATATATATATATATATATATATATATATATATATATATATATATATATATATATATATATATATATATATATATATATATATATATATATATATATATATATATATATATATATATATATATATATATATATATATGTATATATATATATATATATATATATATATATATATATATATATATATATATATATATATATATATATATATATATATATATATATATATATATATATATATATATATATGCAAAATTTAGTATTTTCAAATTATCTGCTCCAACATTTTAATTATTATTTTAATTATTGTTTTAATTAGTATTTTTAATAGTATTTTAATTAGTTACATATTAGCATCATTCCTTTACGTATCTTTTATCAGTATACTGTAGCATTATATTTTGTAGAAAATATTCTATCCACGGCCTTAAGTAGGTATTTTATTTGTGATGAGTTGAAAATTGGTTATTTAGTATTATTGGTTGTTTACATTCTCAACTTTGTCTGTATAGTTTAAAATGATTTTAATTATATTTAAATTGAAGCAAGATGCTGGTTGAACTCAAATTTATTCAGAAAGTAAAACATGAAATAATTTAGAAATAAATAATGCATTCTAAAATTTTGTGCTTAACTCGTGAATACAATTTTCACTCTGCAACAGCGATTTCATTTAAAACTTTAAAAATAAATATCATATTTCTTGATAAGACTTGAGGTTTCCTACAAAAGAAAAACATATTTCGAATTTTCCACGAATTTGAAACCCAGTCGGTATTTTGAAGTCAAAACACCATTCATAGGCAGTTGCGAAATTCTCTTTCAAAACACCATTCAAGTGTCGCTTTTTATGTGAATGTAAATTCATTGCGTCGTGTATAAGCAGGAGTGACGGCGGATTTTTAGAATGTAGAGTTCCGTGTATTCTCTCTGAACCAAGAAAAATTTAAAACCCAGAACGAACGAAATTCTTTTGAAAGACTTCGTCAAATGGTCCTCTTTCAGAAAAAACATATCATCTTAGTTGCTTATTAAAATTGTTATACATGATATTTTGTATTCATTTACTTGAAATAAACCTGGGAAAATATCGCCCTAGCTATATTTTTCCCATTTTATTTTTTCGTAGTATTACTGTGAACCAAATATGAATTATTTCCATTTATAATCAAGTAAAACGTATTAAATTTTACGGTCTTGGGTTCATCACAAACTTCTTTCAGAGCAAAAGAACACTATAAATCCGAAAAGAATAAAATTCTTCTAGGAAATCTGTCAAATAATTCATATTTAAAATAAAATATATTTTGTTATTGCTGTGTTACACGTATTATATATTCATGCATGTGTTATAAGAAATCATAATTATTTCTAGCATACAGATTTTTAAAATTAATTATGTAAAAGTGTAACAATAGTTTTAATTTCCAATTCTAAACTTTTCCTCAACTTACTTCAGTCTTTTATTTTTTTTAACTTGAACTGTTTAATGTTTTATATAAAATTTTAGGTCTTACCTTAAAATACCAAAAGTACTATAATAGACTATATAAAAATATATAAATGACCACGGTGGGAGAAAAGTATTTTTTTAAGTTTAAAAACAAAATCTGTATTACTACACAGACTTTTAAAACATATTAACTTAAGTTAATTAAAAATCAATTATAGCAGAGATAATAAGTTATAACCACAGTAATGATATTATAATAATAATTTTTGAATGTTATTTCAGACATAACATTATTAATAGTTCCAAATACATAATAGCAATACATTATAAATACAGGGAAAGAAAAATTTTGAGGAATAAATTAAAGTGCTTATATTATAAAACATGATCTATCAATTGTATTTCTCACAATTTAGTAATTAATTTTTGCATGAACGAGAACTATATGTGGATTTCATGCAGGATTTATATATATATATATATATATATATATATATATATACAAAACGTAATACCTAGTGAGAATGGCCACAGTTTAAAATATTGGTACGTCTTAGGTATGTATAGTTATATTGAACAAAAAAATGGTTTTATTGTATTATAGGGACAATAAGAGTATCAGTATAAATGTAAAAGGTATGTTTGCTAGTTTACCTCTAACATACTTTATAAGAACTTTATGCATTCTCTATCATCATTAGCGTCAGATGTGTGCATTTAAAAATGAAACGAGAATGATAGAAGTCTTTTTTAGCATGCATTAATTTACTTTTGAATGGGTTAATTAAATTCTTTACCATTAAATCATTTTTAATGCGAAATCAGGGGCTAAATAATAGTGGTGTCTAACATGAAGAAAACGATATAGCACACATCAACATATTCGGCTGGACAAGAGGTGAATAAATATATTAAGAACAATTTAGAGAAAATTATAATATTATTAATTACTTTATATTTATAATTTTTTTGAAATATTACAATAATTATAACAATCTTATAGGATTTTAATTATTAATAATAAAAATACTTTTTAAAGTGACAATATAAAATTCTTTGGCAGATAAATTAAAATTTTAATCTTATGAAAAGTGTTACTTACAGAGTAAATTAGTTATAAGTTAAAAATAATCATAACATTTACAAAATAGATATTTAAATTATAAAAATTATCGTTAATTATATCTCATTAGAGATCTCTGGATCAATAATAGGTCACTTTCTTTAGAGATTGGGATCGCGTACTGTCTTAGTCGGTATAATTTATCTTAAGTAGTAGATCCCGATATAGGAATTTAATTTGTTTCTAGGTTCCTTTTTATCATTCACTGGTTCAGTCAAACTCTGTTTAAATAGAATTGGCTTAAAAACATGATTTTAAAAACATGTTTTACAACACTATTTTTATTTTTAAAACCAGACTTTATATTCTAAAATTTTATACAGTTCAATTATATCTAATTTTATAGTTAAATACAGAAATGTTCACTTTAAATCTCATTTCCGTGGTCTGGATTGAATTTTGAAGTTATAATTGAATTATCCTGAAGACAAACTGGGATAGATGGTTTTTTCTGCATGCTGGAAACCAATAGCTTTTTTAATTGACCATAACGTTAAATTAACCAGTCTTGCTCTCATTAAATTTGAGATTCATTTTGATGTGTTAAGTGGCTTATGACAGCATAAAGTTGCAGATTCACAAAATATGAGGCCCTGGCAACTTTTCTTTTTCTCCCCGAAAATGACTTTTTAATCTATTGGTGGATTAGGAAAATTTAAGTGAATAAGACAACGTTTAATTGTAACAGCTCATGAACATGTTGCATAGCTCTAAAACTCTGGCAGGTTTATCCATATTCTACTCTGACTTCATAGAAAACGTTGACTAAAGCAGTTAGCTTTTTGTAGATCGATTTCTTTCAAGAGAAACTAAATATAAAACAAATATATTTTATGTGAAAACGACTGCAAAGCTTTGCTCAATTAGTATCACTTGAGATGCCATTGTAGATTAAGCATATCTAAAAATGCAAGTAACAATCCCTCCGCTACAGCTCATGAACATGTTGTATAGCTCTAAACCTCTGGCAGGTTTATCCATATATTACTCTGACTTCATAGTAAACGTTGACTAAAGTAGTTAGATTTTGAAGATCGATTTATTTCCAGAAGCCCATGTAGCTTAAGCATATGTACAAATGCAAGTAATAAGCCCTCCACTAAGTCCACGTAATTTTGAAGCAGGGGCCAATTAAAATATCCATAAGTCTGGCATACTACAAACATAGATAAAATTTAAACTTGGTGACATTGCGATTACAAAAGTATTTTAAATGTCCCAGCCACATCCAATGAACAGAAATAATAAAGCCTTGAACTCCCAACCCCCTGATTACGAAACTGATGCCTCTGCCAACCAAGTTTCTGGGCTCTAGCATACCTATATTGTCGACCATACAATTGCAAACTCTGCAAATACAAACCAATGTTTAGACGCCTTCAATCGTGATATTTTATGAATACCAATAATTATACTACAACTAATATTCAATAACTAGTATTTCTTGTCCCGTATCATATCACCTAAATCCTTTTAAGAAATAGGTATTCCATAAAAGTTACATAAGTTAACCATTTTGTTATAAAATATATCTGTACTATGTTTTATGTCACCTATTTTAATTTCACTATACTCAAGATATTTGAAACTTTATTATTTGTTTTTTAGATTTTATATGTAGTTATTATTAATACATATTATATATATATATATATATATATATATATATATATATATATAAAATTGTATAATACTTTATTTCCTTAAAAATCACTGTCTACCATTTAAATCATGAATCCTCTTTCAGAACATAATGGTAATTAAAACATAAATATATATATATAGAATATATATTATATATATATATATATATATATATATACATATATATAATATTTATATATATATATATATATATATATATATAAAATAATATATATATATATATATAAATATATATAAAATATATATATATATATACATAAAAATATATATATATATATATATATATATATATATAATACATATATATATATAATAAAAATATACAAATATACATATTTATATATGTATAATAAATACATATATATATATACATATATACATATATATATACATATATACAATAAAAATATATATATATATATATATAATATATATATATATATATATATAAATATATATATATACATATATATAAAAATGTTATATATAATATATACATATATATATATAATATATAATATATATATATATATTATATATAACATATATATATATTATATATATATATATATATATAATATATATATATATATATATATATATATATATATATATATATATAATTGTATAATACTTTATTTCCTTAAAAATCACTGTCTACCATTTAAATCATGAATCCTCTTTCAGAACATAATGGTAATCTAAGTCATAACATAAATATGATGTACTTTATAGAAAATCCTTCTTTTGCTTAGAAAATGTAGATACAAGATTGTATCTGCAGCTTAAAAATTTCCCCGCACGTAAAAACAATGCATATATACTGCCCTATAAATAAACTTGGGTTTAAATTCTGCACTGAAGAAGGTAATAAAAATATTAGAAACTCTAAAAGTAGCCCTTCTTTCCGCTTATGGATGGTTCTTAAGCATGTTGAGAAAGATAAAGCGTTTTAGAGCTACAATGCTCACCTTTTCTAAGGAATGATAATGCTCCTCCACTATGATGTTCTGGAATGATTATGGAAGTATGCACACGTTGCTGAAATCTTTTCTTTAAATTTATCTTGAAAGTAATGTCTGATTTCATACACATATTCCCGACAGCAGAATAAACATTGTAGAAGCGTTAAAAATAGAAAAGTGTACGTCTCTTGTAGGAGTTGGGATATTTTGTTATTTTCTCTCCGGAAACCCATAAACGCACTGAAAATGACTTTTTATGTAACTTGAGAGTAAAAAGGGATATTTTCATTACGCCATATGTAGCCTTTGAAAATGATAGAAATGTCTTAGAAGTAAGAGTAATAGGCCAAATTAAATTTCAGTAAATATAAAAGATGTAAAACATTTTACAAAATGAATTCAATACAATAAACGTTTTCATATATATATATATATATATATATATATATATATATATATATATATATATATATATATATATATATATATATATATATATATATATATATATATATATATATATTTATATATTTATATATATATAAATATATATATATATATGATATATGTATATATATATATATATAATATATATATATAATATACATATATATAATATATATATAAATAATATATATATATTATATATATATACATATATATATATATATATATATATATATATATATATATATATATATATATAAAAAAATATATATATATATATATATATATATATATATATATATATATATATATATATATATACGCACTATACAGAAAAATTAAAACAAATATTGTGCAACAGCACATAAATAATTTATTTCAAAACTTAAAAGCTTCTTTCAAATTTAAAATTTCACATTTCATCCGTGATATTAAAACAATACATTTCCACAAATCTTTAAAATTAATATAAATACATGCGAAAATATATTTAAATTGATGTCAGCATAAAAGTACCTACTGATTAATATGGAGCATTTGTACCTTTTATAGCATTTACTTTGCGTAAATAAACAATTTAAATTCTTCGTGGAACCCAGAAAATATTTCTAAAAGCTTTATGACGCTATTTGGTACTTTTCTTAAACCGCTGTTTATTTATGCCATTTGATTCTAGTACATAATAGTATGTTTTTTTTCGAACGCTTTAAGCTTAAAAACATTTAGCTGAATATGTAAAAGAAGTATTTAAAACATTTGGTATGCAGGGTTTATAATAAAATCTAGTGTTTTACAATTGTATAAACATATTTTTGTTTATAAAAAAAAGCAATATGTATGTGATAGGTGTGAGATTGTTTAGCTCACGTAAATTTTTTTCTACTGTTAAATAATTCCACAATCTGTTTTCGTGGATTGTTTTTAAATTTGGAAAAATCATTGAAGAACATTTTTTTAATATTTTTGTGCTAATAACAACTATTAAATATAATGTAACAAAACGTATAAACTTATAATTTAATATTGAATTTGATATTGAATTTTATCATGAGAAACTTCAATTGAATTGCAGTGAATTTCTACTTATAACATACTATCTATATTTCTATTATCTAATATAACTATAGTTCTAAATATATAATTCTATTTATTCTATAATTAAACGTCTAATATTATATGTAATCTATATCACCGGTTAAATAGTGAAAAGGCATGATGTGCTCTGTATTAAAGGAAGAAAAACACACGTAGTAAATTTTACTACATTTGAATTTCCTGCGGAAGTCGCGAGATGAGCAGTAAGAGGGTTAAAGAAGTCCTTTATCTTTTCTGCATTTTTGGAGGCATCAGTCCAAGCCTAGATGTCTTCTAATTGGTCCCTTCTTCTAAATTCTTTGTTTTCATTTCGCTTGTGTTCTTCCACAATATAACGACCAACAAATGTCTGCGGCCTGGTAGTGGTGAATGCTATAAAATGATTTTGCACCGTAAGGGAAATAAAAAAAAATCTAAAGATTAAAGAAAAATCTTTATTGAAATTTACTATTTTAGTTATCCTTCAGAATAAGAAATTACTTCGACCGGAAGTGGATAACCAATTCTTAAACAATATTAGCTACTAGACATAGTTTGACATATTTTTTGTGATACTTTGATATCTTACTGAGTATTTGTTTAATATCAGAAGACTATTAAATAATCTCTGGCTTTCTATATAGCAATAAATAAAGAAATAATTTCTGATCCTCCGATAGCTTAACGGACATCAATGATTCTACTTACGGATTTAAAGATAGAAATTTCTTTTTGATTGTCACCAGATTCATTAGGCTTTATTAATAAAGGATTCATTTTTAGGATTTCCAGTAAATTTACTTTTAATTTAGTAATACTTACGTACTAAAGATAAAGCAAAAAGTTCAATTCTTCAAAAGGATCTGGAATATAAAATCAATTATTTTAAACAAAATTCAATTATACCTTATGGAGACTTCCTGAACATATCGAGAACTTCAACTAACAAATTACCTCCAAAGACGATAATTGTAGGGTCTTTCAGGAATTAATAAGTTATTTGAGATGCATAGTACATTTTTCTGTGTAATAAATAAAGCGATACATTAAATTTAAATTAAACTAACTATTCCTATGCAAACTGCAGTGATAATTATATATATATATATATATATATATATGGCTGTATGTGTGTATATATAAATACATATAAAGTATTTAGAAATCTCTCTCTATATATAGTAGCTATATATACACATACACACACACACACACATATATATATATATATATATATATATATATATATATATATATATATATATATATATATATATATATATATATATATTTCCTTTTGACTTTCAAGGCTCCTTTGGTCCGCTTAAGTCTAATTGTTTAAATAGTTGTATTCAACAGATTTTCGAACTATATTTATGTTACAGTAAATAAATTAACTGAATAAGTAATAAGTTTATAGTATCAGTATTTCCCGAATGTAAATTTAAATCTGTACTCTAAGCATGAATTATCTTTAAAGAAAAATGTAATCAAACAAAAGTGTTACAATTTCGTCGAAATAATTATATTTTCTTTACAGAGATAAAACATGGAGGAATTTATATAACTAGCTTCAAATGGCATTATTACTTTTCTTTAAAACTTTAAAAAATTGCATAATGTCGCTTCTAATTGTAAAATAAGTAAACATGGATTTAAATTCTGAACAATTGAGGTTTTTTTTTATGTAAACAAGAAATATTGTTAAAAATTTTTTATAGTTATAAATCATCTATACTGTCTTTTTATAGAACTGCTTCATGGAGTTTTGCTCAAATAATTGAATTAAAGTTTTAAAAATAATCTTTAGAATGAATGTTTCCCATATTTAATGTGGTTTTCTAAATTACAGCTTCATTTTCACTTGTAAAATCAAGACATCCACCACAAAAGTTTACTAATGCTTTTAAAGTGTCAGATTTGAAATACAGAAAGATACAACTTTATTTGTTTTAAATATTTTAGTCATTTAAAAATTAATTACGCTTATCCGAATGACAGTTGAATTGAAAAAAAATAATTGAAATCGAACCTCACTAAAAATAAATCTATCATAAAAAATTATACTAAGTTTAAACGTCGTTATATTTTAATTAAATTAAAATAAATAGCTAGGAGGTTTTTTTTTATATCTGCATTTGTAGTAAAGTGGAATAGTTTTGCAATCCTTAAAAATGTATGTTTATTTTAAACTGAATATTTAATGTAAAGCTTATATAACATGTATCGAAGTAAAATTATTACACTTTATCGTACATTTTAATAGATGGTCTAGATCAGAATTAAATATTTTGTATCTAATACTGAATTCATAATGTTGCTTAGCATTTTATTCTCTTTAGACTATTTTCTTTAATTGACTGTTTGTCATACAAAAATAAATTCATGCTATATATCTTTAGACACTATATATGAGCTATATTTAAGAGCAGACAGCATTTAGTACTATGTTTGGATTAATAAAAGAAGTTCAATAGGGATATTTCATTATAAATTATGTCCTTATTTAAGATTAATTAAAAATAGTTTGCAGAACTTTTATTTTCTATTGAAGTTAGTTCAAGACTAGTAAATTATAGAGTTAGTAAATGTTACAAGTTATAATTTCATTTCATTCAATCTACAGTTTACGACTGTTGCTGCTTTACTGACGTAAAAACGGAACTAGTGAAATTTCCTTCACGGATAATCAGAATGTTAATTTTAAGTACCCTCGTGCGTGGATGAGTAGACTTAAACTCGGAACTAGTGAAATTTGATTGATACATGGCGAAAGTGAATATTTCCTTTGGAATATGAAAACCAGAATGTTTTCATTAATAACTAATGTCTCTAAAGTAGAAGTAGATTACATTTTCAAGGATATTAATTGGAAACAAGGTTAATTCTATCACTAGCTGATTACCCTGATTCTGGATATAAAACTGACTGAGTGCAAATCCCATTTCAATCTCAGTGAAATTATAAAAGATTTAAAAGGAAAATGAAGGAAACCATATCGATAAAATAATAATGATTGTCGATAAAATAATCGTTAAAATAATGTTTTTAAAATAATGAAATTATAACAGAATGTTTTTAATGTAGGCGTTAAAACAAATCTTTTTAAATCTATCAATTCAATACTGAGATTTCAGATGAGATTAGATTCTGCATTAATTATTTCATCTAATATGGATGTTATTTTCCCAAATATTGTGTTCTCTAACAGCATTCTCTAAATTCTCTTTGTTCTACATCATATTAATTATTATATATGTGTATATATGGCTTTTGTATCTGTAGAAAATTCACAGCATTAAAAAAATATTTTCCGATTTATGACAAAAATTTCAATAAAACCTTATCAGATATTCAAAAATAGGATTAAAAATGCACCTGTAATATTTAATTTTCTGACTAATAATATTTTGATATTAAAAATTAATTTTAGATCTAAAATACAACACAATAGTTCACACTTAACAGGTTCTTCTTTCGATATAAGAGCAAGATATTCTCTTCTTTTTCTTTAGACAGGTATATTTTATGCGCTTTTAAAATAAGAAATATGTAAATAAAAAAAATTCTTTAAATTTACATTTTTACTAAAAATTCTTAAACAAGTAAAATTTTTCGAACTAATCAAAATACAAACGTTCTAATAGTGATTATTTTGGTTTAAAAGGTGTACCCCGCCTAAATTTTGGTTGATAACCGATTTAATTAGCTCGGTTCCCGGTAAATAGGTAAGATGTTTTAGAGCATCATAAAAAGTACTTAAATAAATGAAATAAACAAAACTTTAGTTGTTTTTAACAGAAAAATTCTTTTATAACGATGTAACACATCTAAAATACTTATCAAGCATTTGTCATATAACAAAATCATAATAAGTATCGCAAATATTCTTTGAAAAGGCTTAATTCTCATTAAATAATTCTAAAAATTCATATGTAAATACACGAGGAGACGGTGTATTTTCACAATAAGAGAATTTGTTATAAAATGAGCCTTTTTCATCATTAAAACTACAAGCTAGAAGGAAATTTTCGTGCTTGACTCAAAATTAGCGACCACATGAGACAAGGCGTTTTGAGAGTTATATTTACTCAATTTAAAACTAAAAATTAATTTTTAATGTTAAAATAGTTTAGTGCCATAATTAAATATTCTAGGTGCATTTTTTAAACATATTTAAGAACAACTAAGAACATCTTGAAAAAAGTGTGTCATAAAAGTTAAAATAATTATTTTAAATGTTTGAAATTTTGTAGAGCTACAGAGGCTACACAATCATACATACAAAAATTATATACAGTGCTATAAAAGCATTTGTACAGAATGTTGTTGACCAGCAAAATATTTTGAAGTTATTTGCTCATTTTGATAAAATGATTCTTTATCTTAGAATTTATCATTATATATTTTATTTAACAATCATTTTTACGCTTAGAACAAGAATGATTTTTGGATATATATGAAAAATTAATATTTGGGTAGTTCTGTTAACGTCAAAAATTGTTTATGAAAAAGACCTCTTATCTCTTTAACATTACAGAGAAAAATAATGCAATGTTTTAAAGCATAAAATATTTTCATCTTCCGAAGTAGTTTACAGTGCTTTTAATAATAATCAATTTTCTTTGTCAAATCACTTAGACATGATTAGAAAAGGGTAAAAAAAATTTTCATTTAAAAAAAAAGCAAATTTTTCTAGAGAAAAACTTTCAGTGAAATAGCATATGTGCACTCAAAATTATTAGAAACATTTTACTTTTCAGCAATTTTAACTGCATAAACTTGAAGATATGCTTAAATTATAATTTCCTATAATTGAATGTTAGTGAATGAAGCTCATATCTTAAAAGCTTCAATATTTAACTATAACATTATATGCAACATTTATTAAATATTTCGATTTTAAGAAGGTTTTCATTAATTTAAAATTATAAAGTATTATTAAAGTTTATATTTTCGTAATTTAGAAGTATTGCTATCCATTTAAATTACAAATTAGAAAACAATTTGCATTTTTTACAATATTTAACTGTTTTTTTTTATCAATGTTAGAGAATTTTAAACTCAATTTTTGTAATTATTATATTATACACGTTGTTATTTAAATATTCTCTAACATAATTTTAAAATTATGTTTCAATAGCATACACATATTACTGAATAAATGTAAATTTTTAAAAATCATTTCTGTGAATAACATTGAAAGAAAAGACATTCAGTTAGAAATTACATTTAGAAATTTCAAGCAATAAGAATATTCAAAATTAATATATCGATTACTGCCCACAGAAGAAATATATAATTATATTTTCATAGTTCGGTAAACCTTTTAGCAACCTAGAGAGCAACATTAATAAAATACCATACGTGGTAATTTAGTGAATTTCAGGCTGTAAGAATATTCTAAAATGAATATAAAGATTACTAACCACAAATGAAATATATTATTACTTTTCACTTTTCGATAACCTTCCAGCAACGTATAGAATAGCATAAATAAAACAATATATGTGGTAATTTAGTAAACTTTAGGCAGTAAGAATATTTAAAGTGGAATGTATTTATTACTGCCCTGAAATGAAGTATATTATTACCTTTCTCACAGTTTCGTAAACTTTACAGAAAACTATAAAATAACATGAATAAAATCCCACAGGTGGTAATTTAGTAAGTTTTAGACAGTAAGAATATCCAAAAGGAATATATTGATTACTGTCCACAAACGAAATAGATTATTATCTTTTCATAGTTCATTAAATCTCTTAGCAACCTGCACAATAACATGAATAAAGTACTATATGTGTTAATTCAGTAAATTTTAGACAGTAAGAATATAAAAAAGGAATGTATTGATTACTGCACTCAAATGAAATATATTATTAGATTTTCACAGTTCCGTACACCTTCCAGCAACCTAATGAATAACACCAATAAAATCTTAAAGAAGGTAATTTAGAAAGTTTTAGGCAGTAAGAATATTCAAAAGGAATATATCGATTACTACTTACAAACGAAATATATTATTACCTTTTCATAGTTCGGTAAATCTTTTAGCAACTTATTCAGTAACATGAATAAAATACCATATGTGGTAATCTAGAAAACTTTAGACAGTAAGAATATCCAAACAGGAATGTATTGATTACTGCCCGCAAATGAAATATATTATAACCTTCACACAGTTCCATAAACCTTCCAGAAACCTATAAAATAACATGAATTAAATCCCACAGGTGGTAATTTAGTAAGTTTTATTTCGTAAAAATATTCAAAATTAATATATCGATTACTGTTCAGAAACGAAATATATTATTATTTCTTAGGGTTCGGTAAATCTATTAGCAACATATATAGTAACATTAATAAAATAACATATGTGGTAATTTAGTAAATTTTAGACTGTAAAAATAGCCACAAAGGAATGTATTGATTACTGCCCTCAAATGAAATATATTATTACATTTTCACAGTTCCGTAAATCTTACAACAACCTATTGAGTAACATGAATAAAATACAAAAGTAGGAAATTTACAAAGTTTTAGGCAGCAAGAATATCCAAAAGGAATATATCGATTACTACTTACAAACGAAATATATTATTACCTTTTCATAGTTCGGTAAATCTTTTAGCAACCTATACAGTAACATGAATAAAATGCCATATGTGGTAATTTAGTAAATTTTAGACAGTAAGAATATCCAATCAGGAATGTATTGCTTACTGCCCTCAAATGAAATATATTATTACCTATTCACAGTTTCGTAAACCTCCCAGCAACCTATTGAGTAACACGAATAAAATACCAAAGAAGGTAATTTAGAAAGTTGTTGGCAGTAAGAATATCCAAAAGGAATATATGGATAACTACTTACAAACGAAATATATTATTACTCTTTCATAGTTCGGTAAATCTTTTAGCAACCTATACAATAGCATGAATAAAATACCATACGTGGTAATTTCGAAAATTTTAAACAGTAAGAATATCCAAAAAGGAATGTATTGAGTACTGTCCTCAAATGAAATATATTATTACATTTTCACATTTCCAGCAACCTATTGAGTAACATGAATAAACTCCCAAAGGAGGTAATTTAGAAAATTTTAGGCAGTAAGAATATTCAAAAGGAATTTATCGATTACTACTTACAAACGAAATATATTATTAACTTTTCTTACTTCCGTAAACCTTCCAGGGAAATTTAGAGTAACATGAATAAAATCCCATATGTGATAATTTAGTAAATTTTAGGCAGTAAGAATATTCAAAAGGAATATATCGATTACTGCTCATAAACAAAATATATTATTATCCGCAGACTTTTTAGCAACCTAGTCTAACATGATTGAAATCATATATGGAGTAATTTAATAAACAAGTTATAACCTCATTAAAATTTTTCTAAAAATCAGCCACATTTTTAAGTATTTTTCAAAAATTTTCGAAATTTCTAGAACACATCTATTTTAAGTGAAACATGTATACTTTTTATTGAGAAAAGAAGATTTATTCTGAAAAGAGTGGAAAAATAAAAAACACATTATAATTGGTCTTTAATATTTTTCGTAATTAGAACGCTCCCCCGTGATATGCAAAAAATCATTTTTCGTTGGTGTATTGTGAATGGTTCCATGTAGTAAATAAATACGTTAACATTCGCTGATATTTGTGCATATTGCCATATTTTTAGTACAGATAAAAATACATTAATTAATAGATGGTTTTTAAAACGTTTAAAAAACCTGGAAAACATAAAATTTTACCAAAGCCTATACGGTAGAAATACATAAATAAATTCACACATATAAGTATTATACTGATATATCGGGTGATCCAAAAGTCAGGACGAACTTTAAAAATGAATAATTCGAAAACGAATAAAGATAAAAACAGGTTCTCTTTGCAACAAACAGATGGAAAATAAGTCGGGTTTTATGTCGCAAAGAAACGAATATAGTTCTGTTAGCGACTAACAGAAGAAGCTGTCGGATTTCTAAAGCAGGATTATGTAAAGCAATAAACGATAAAAAAAAAGGAGCAACTGCAGTAATGGCATTCGAAGCTTGTATGCATCGAAATGCTGTTCATAGTTAAGAAATCCCTTTTACTTAAACTGTATTATAAAATGCTGTACTATAAAATGCCATCCCATCATTTCGAGCATATCGCTACAAGAAGGGTGTGCGGATAGCAGAGGACCACTAACGTCTTCTGCATAAAACAAAAAGATGAAGAAATTTGAAGGTACAAGTTCTTTTTAGTCAAGTCAAAGAAATGGACTTTCCGCCAGAGCCGCTTTTGTTGCCACGACAGTGGAGAAGACTGGGCAATAAATGTCGGAGGTTGCTGCACATGGCGAGTGCAGTGCTCTAGAACCTTTAGGCAGACAGGAGTCTCGTATTGAAGTGTCTGGAGAACACTGCGAATAACTCTGAAACGGTACTCCTACAAGTTGCAACATAACCAAAAATTGAAACCTCCTGACCTCCTGCTTTGAATCTAGCAAAGGTTTTGCGAATTTGGTATTCAGTTAGATGGAAGAGCAGAACAACTGGCTTCACACTGTGCTTCGGACAGATAATGCGCATTTCACACTCTCTGGCCCTGTTAACACCCACAATTGTCGAGTATGGACCACAAAAAATCCACATACATCTGTTGAAATACCCTTGCAACAGCCTAAAGTGACAGTGTGGTGTGGCTTCACTGCCGATTTTATAATTGGTCCATTTTATTTCGAGGAGGGCACACAGAAAGGGTTTCAAAACAGTTTTTATCACTGGTCAGCGATATGTAGCACTGTAGCAGAACAACATTATTCCTGAACTACAAGCTCAACAGGCACTCCAAATAGTCACTTTTATGCAAGATGGAACAATACTTTATGTTGATCTGCCTGTGCAACGCTTTCTACGCTCAACATTTGGGGAGGATCTCACTCTCAGTTTCTACTTTAGTACTCATGGCGTCAAGAAGCTCCTGATCTGACACTTTGTGACTTTT
>CM063498.1:144269116-144291616 GCA_032207245.1 Pardosa pseudoannulata | reverse complement strand
CCATTGAGAATATTCATTGAACGATTATTATAATTCATTGAAATGTCAAAAAGCGGATGTCAGGTAATGTAAACCACTGGAATACAATAGCCCATCAATCTGACCAATGATAAGTTAGAATACTTATCTGACTGAAAGCAAATTTATTTTATTTCTATTCTAGGGTCGGTATAAATAGGTTTTCAGATGACAATCTATTTTTCAAAGAAATATTTTCTTCTATTATATAATTACATTTAACCCACTGAACGGAAGCGTCGACGGGGGTTCGAAAGCGAATTCCTGTTCTAAAACGGACCTGTTGACCCCTTCTCGTTCGCAGTCGTATAACTCGTATCGCACACTTTTGAGGACAAAAATATTGCAAAGCGATAATAAATGAAAGAAACTAATTTTGAGTAACAGAACTCCTTTACATTGCAGGGAAAATAATTTAAAAGTAGCCTGACAACTTTTAAACCGGCAACTCTAGTATGGTACAGTAAGTTCCGTCTGGAATTTACGAAAAGGGTGACTGTTTTGAAAGGGAAAAAGGTGGGGAGGGTGGCCGGTGGATGGGTTAAGTATTAAAACAAAGAAATTTAGATTACAATAAAGTACAAGACAAACTATTCGAAAATTTTGCGAAGAAACAAAATATAGTGTTTCTGTATAATTTAAAGACACCACGATTCGGAAAAATACAAAAATAATGATTCTAAAAATTTTGAGTAAGCAAACAGATTTAAGGATTATTTTTACCATTAAATTTCTATTATAATTCCATTATATTAATTTCTTCCGAAAGTTTTACAAAGATGAAATCTTTATATTGTTTTTGTGAAATTTACAGACACTATGATTTAAAACAACAAAAAAAATAATATCGTGAAACTAAAATGTACGGGTAGGCAAACAGTTTTAAGGAATTCCCTTACCATTAAATATCAATGTCATTTTTATAATTTCTAAATATTTAAAGGTAACACAAATTAAAATAAAATTCAACATTATACACTTTGCTTTTAAAACACTAATACTATTGTTAATATTATACAATAATATAAAATTTGAGGGCATATATCATTGTGAGATCAATAATATTTTTATACACACACACACACACACACACACACATATATATATATATATATATATATATATATATATATATATATATATATATATATATTATATATATATATATATATATATATATATATATATATATATATATATATATATATATATATATATATATATATATATATATATATATATATATATATATATATATATATATATATATATATATATATATATATATATATATATATGTATATATATATATAATATATATATATATATATATATATATATATATATGTATATATATATATATATATATATATATATATATATATATAATATATATATATATATATATATATATATATATATATATATATATATATATATATATATATATATGTATATATATATATATATATATATATATATATATATATATATGTATATATATATATGTATATATAAATGTATATATATATATATATATATATATATATATATATATATAATATATATATATATATATATATATATATATATATATATATATATATATATATATATATATATATATATATATATATATATATATATATATATATATATATATATATATATATATATATATATATATATATATATATATATATATATATATATATATATATATATATGTATATATATATATATATATATATATAGTGCCTCTTCTTCAAATTAAAGGAAATTTCATTTAATATCAATTTCACTCTTATTTAGTTCATTTGAAATAGAGTGGAAAATGTGTGGCCAAAGTGTAAAGTCATTTACTTCCATTAAACTTTAAATTTCTGTTGCACAAAATGCTGACAAACGCAAAAATAGAGAGCCGTTTGAAATACAAGTAGCCTGCCAGAAAATGTGTTGAAATGATGCATTTGAATAATCCCCTTAGAGAATATTCCTTGAACTATTACCTTAATTCATCAAAATGTCGAAAAGCGGATCTAAATGTTTCCTAAAGCCATTTATCATTTTCTAGAATTCTCCAGCCCATTAAAGTGACCGATGACAATCTGGAATACTCTTCTGGCTGAATGGCTTTTTATTGTACGAAAGCAAATTTACTTTTCTAGAACTCTAGAGTCAGTTTCAATAATTCTTTACATGACAAAATCTTAACGCTTTTTTTTTTAAGAATAATTCATAGTATTGCGATTGTTGTCAAGTTATAAATTTATTTCTCCCTATATGATGAATGAAATTGAAATAAAATATAGCACGTGTTATATAAAAACATTACATAACTAAACAAAATCAATTGTTTCATTAAATTTTAAAGAAATAATATTTAAACAGCAGAAAAACTCTTGAAACCACAGCTGAATTTTGTAAATTATTATTTATGTACTAGTATTTTACATCTATTTTGTATAATTTTTTAAGGAGAAAGAGTACTTTTAAATGTAATTTATTTTGTTTCAAATCAGTCTACATCAAACATTCACACATGTATTAATAAGGTATTTATAATATACTTGGGCATACCGGGTTAAAACTTTTGGATAATACTAATCCCCTGTATAATAATATCCTATGTTATCTGTTCATATGTCCTCGAATTTATGAAGTGGTTGTACTTGGAATCAATACATTCATCTATATTTGATTCTTGGTGAGTTAGGGTTAGTAACATTCGAAATCCAACCCTTCCCCCCTTTTCTAGCACTTAATGGAATTATTTCAAGCCCTATTTTCATAGGATAAGAGCAAGCGATTAAATTTACCAATTACATTATAAATAGGTAAAAATAACATTTCTGGCAGTATAATGTAATTCCTTTAACCATCTCATTTCATCATTTCTTATTTTGAATTATATAAAATAAGAAATCTGCACTATTTTCATACGTTCTATTACTGAATTTAGATATTACGTAAATAAATTTCTTTTATATTTGGCTTAAATAATAGATTAAGTACATATGTGATAAATTTAAATTTAATCATAGATTATTTTTTTTTTGCAATGAAAATATTATCACAGTTAGTAAGAACAAATTCTATCTAAACCCCATTGTGTAGTAGAAATGATAGTTTCATTCCTATACTTCCATTAATTACTGTTTAAAAATTAGGAAGAACTAAACGCTAATTTCGCCAAAACTTTGAATTATCTTTCTAGATGAATTCAACGTGATTCTAAACTGCATTCACACTATCGGGAAACTTTAGAGGAGTAGGAAGACAAACAAATTTCAAAGAAACAAGATTTCAAAAAAACAAATTTCAAAGAAAACAAATTTCAAGAGTGTACGAGTCAATTCTTATTCAAAAAACAAACCATTTTTTTTAACTTCTCATAGTTTACTTTACAATTCTGGAAAATTAAAAATTTTACAGATCCCGTCATATGATGGGCTGTGGGCTAGTCAGTTTAGGAACTATTGAATTTTAATTCTGATATATACTAAAAGCTCTATAGAAATACATAGTAGAATATAATTTGAAATTGTGCGTTTTAGACTAAATACACTATGTTAGCATTCTTTACGGTAGAGCTTTATGGTTTTCTAAAGCTAGACCCGATTTCCGGGTTTAATCCTCCAGGTAAGCGAGGTTGACTCTGTATTTTGTTCCTGCAGTGGGTTAAACAGGCCTGGTAAGTGTTTCTGAAAAATATAAAAGATTTTATAAATTATTGATTTTTAACTCTCATATTAACTAAGTGCTCTAAAGAATATTAATTGGAAATTAATTTAATATTTGTATGTTTAAAACTAAAAGCACTTTCTTTAACCAGTCAAGCTTTGGAGAATGCTTAGTTCTTTATTTCCCTATTCACGACTTTCCGATTTAAACCTCGGTGTAAGTAAGCGTTAACACCTTAATGCACAGTTTTTTGAAAAAGGCGGCCAAAAAAGAAATCAATTTCTTTAATGTAAAAAACGCAATACAGAAATTTGTGTTGCCAAAAAAATTACAAAAACACAAAAATAATGATTTTTTTTTCATATTCATATTTTGATAACCTTGCAAAAAATAGTAGAATATTGTAATATGAAAATTTTCTTTTGTGTGATGTATTTCGAAGCCAAGTATCAAGGTAGAGGTATAAGGAAGAGATAAGTCGGAAGTAATAAGTAGAAAAAAATCTAAATTTTTTATGCTTGATTAAGTAAATGTTATAGCTTACAATCCCATGTAAATGATAAATATCAATAAAAGGATTATTTTTTTTGTTGCTTTCACACTGTTATTGTTAAAATTATAGTAACATAAAGTATAATACCCCTCAAATTACCTAGAACGTCCACAGTTTGGCCAGTGTAGTGTTCTCGAGTTAACACGAGCGTGCACGTTAAGGAGTTAATCAGTCTTTTATTCCTTCAGTGGGTAGATAAACAGAGGTCCAAGAATTATCTAAATTTTAATATAGGAGATTTTACATAAGGTTGACCATACAATTTGAACAAACCCTTGGCACATCCCAAGGCTTCTAATCTCATAAATTGAGAGTGGACCTACAAGTTGGGCTGCAGATAGCAGGAAGAGTTTTGTCATAAAAATATTTAAAAACTATTTAAAATATTTGAATAATAGGGTTTAGAGAGTTTTATTATTTTATTTAAATTTATGATTTCATTAATAAACCGTATCTCAAATTTATAATTTTGCAGTTTTCTTAACACACACAAAAAATATTATGTATTTATTTTTTTTAATACAAATAAACTAATGCGTAATTTTTTCAATTTGTGAAATGTTCTTTCAAATGGTAAAATGAAAATAATACATCGTTTTAGCTTTTTTATTGGTTTTAATTATATATTAATATATAAACATGTTAATTTAATGTAATAACCGATTATTAAAATCTAATTTTGTCTTATTTAATATAAGTAGATTTTAATTCAATTTATGTGAATTATATACTCTTTGTAATGATATATACTTTATCTATTGTTGTTATATTCCTATTAATCTTGTTAAACGAAAGTATTCATATTGCAATACATTCTTAAACAATACTTTTAAATCAAGCTAAAATACTTTTGAATTTAAAAATAAATGCAAAGCAATTTGGAAAAGCTAAATTCAATTTGATGTATAATCAAGTAATAATTACAACCTGAATTTTTAGTGACTCTTATAAAATAGTTTAAAAACTATGACTGGTTGCATTATTTATAAGTTAAATAATTGTTTGAATTATTATTAAACAGTAAATACTTATTTATTTTTTTAAACTGAAATGTTCGAAAATAAGAACCCCATGTTTTTGAAATAGCTGTATTTAAGATCAATTAACTTTCTCAGTTATCTAGGAGAAAATGTCTTTCCAAATACAGTATTTTGTATAAATACAAAATATGCATACAGTATATAGCGAACAGCAGTATCGATGTTCTTCTTCAGCCAGAACAAATATTCGATTTTATGACAGCCTCAACTTTAATATATCATGCAGTGAAAGAAATATCATATATTTATCCATTTACTCGATACTGAGATTTTTAATAACATATGAAAATTTGGATACAGTTCATATTTTTGCTTATTTTTGGAAACAATAGATTTCATGCTTATTCTATCGACGATCACTTTCATAAGTTTCAAGCTGTGTTTTTGGTACTTTCACAAAAATTGCTCTGTACAATTAGCTAATACATTCTGCACATTATATTTTGATTCCATTCGCGCATGCTTAAGAAAACATTATTTAGTAAACCTGCTCATTTTTCATCAAATAATTATTTTTTAATTTCGATTTCAGGGCATTGTGTACAGTGTTCTTTAGCATACTTCCCAAAAATAACATCATCCGATATTGAGAACTCTGCCAATTATAAACAAAACACTTGGAGAAATTTTGGATTGTTTTTATAATAATCTTAATTTCTCCCTGAATATACGTGTTATCCTCATAACAATGAACATAGATTATTACAAAAAGCCTTCTAATCATGTACAAAACTTTCAACACTTATCATACGTTACTTTGTACAAGGTTATCCAAAACATATTTGTTTTATCCCTATGGGGTTTAGAGAAAATTCTTTGCTGAAATATATGACATCTTCCATGTTATTTACACTCATGAAGTTTCAGTATAATTACTCCTGTATCTTCTAGACATTCAACAAATTGTCTAAAATCGCAAGTGACCGGTCATCATTGGAAATAAAGTCACTCAATTTTAAGGCATTTCCTTTTACAGGGTTATTCAAAACATATTTATTTTTCTTCAATTTGTTGACCGTCCGCTATGGGGTTTAGGGAATAATTCTTTGTTGAAATATATGACGCCTACCATTCTGTTTACATGACTGAGGTTTAAAAATAATTCATCTTGTATTTTTTTAGATATTTAACTAAATGTCTAAAGTCGAAAGCATCCGGCTATCATAGGCAATATAGTTCATATATATACATGCTTGTGTACTATATATAGGCATATTTACTAGAGAAATTACTTGACAGTGTTGT
This sequence comes from Pardosa pseudoannulata, assembly GCA_032207245.1. Taxonomy (NCBI): domain Eukaryota; kingdom Metazoa; phylum Arthropoda; class Arachnida; order Araneae; family Lycosidae; genus Pardosa; species Pardosa pseudoannulata. Next base: position 144,285,076 of record CM063498.1, on the reverse strand, counting down.
GTAATTCTATTTTTTATCTTCAATCCATGTATCTCTTATTTGTTTTCAATATTTTCCTAAGATTTAAAATACTTTTTTCCAGTTTAAAACAAAAATTTTCGTTCATCAACTGCTGCAGAAAATATGTAGTTTGTAATAAAACAAAGTAAAATACATAACTTGAAATAATACAATTTGGAGAAAACATATCATTACTGCCAAATATAAAAAAAATATTTTCTTAAATTTTAAGCATCCAAGCTGTTTGAGATTTTGCATTTCTTTTTTATAAATTTAAACAGGATTTAGTTCTTAGTAAATTAACCTTATTTTAGTGTTTTATGGTAATTTAAACACTCATTAATTATAAACTATCTCTGCAGAATTTCGATGAGGTATTTTTCTTCATCTTGCAAATATGTAGTTAGATTATATAGTTTTTTTTTTTTCAATGTGAAGAGTACTTTATTTTTAGTGGGGAGAGGTATATGCTGTAATCCATATTTCAAATAAACTAACTTTTTAAATCTATTGAAAAAGAAAGGAATTAACAGGAAAACGTTAATTGCAAACAGTATTAACTCTTATTCTTATTTGAGTTATTAACTAGTTATGTACTTTTATTTTAATAGTAAAAAAACAATTTAGAATAGTAAAAAACATAACCTACTTTTTCTAAATTTTTATTAAAATTCATAAAAATCTTCTGTTATTATAAGAGTCGAAGTTTTCAAAGATCAATATTTAAAATGTGGGTGTTTAAACTTTAGCTTAGTCATTAATTTTTAATTTGTTTACATTTAGTTTAGCAAATGACTAAAATTTCTTGCTTATCATCAAAAAATGTAGTTTAAAATAATTAGTTAAGTGAAGGGTAAGTTTTACCAATATGTAGTATATTAATTAGTTCAATTAGTGACATAATTATATATGTTTGAAATTTCAAAACCCGTAATAAAATGCTAATATATATATATATATATATATATATATATATATATATATATATATATATATATATATATATATATATATATATATATATATATATATATATATATATATATATATATATATATATATATATATATATATATATATATATATATATATATATATATATATATATATATATATATATATATATATATATATATATATATATATATATATATATATATATATATATATATATATATATATGCATATATATATATGTATATATATATATGTATATATATATATGTATATATATATATATATATATATATGTATATATATAAATTTATATATATATATGTATATATATGTATATATATATGTATATATATATATATTATATATATATATGTATATATATATATGTATATATATATGTATATATATATGTATATATATATGTATATATATATGTATATATATATATATATATGTATATATATATATGTATATATATATATATATATATATATATATATATATATATATATATATATATATATATATATATATATATATATATATATATATATATATGTATATATATATATATATATATATATATATATATATATATATATATATATATATATATATATATATATATATATATATATATATATATATATATATATATATATATATATATATATATATATATATATATATATATATATATATATATATATATATATATATATAGAGAGAGAGAGAGAGAGAGAGAGAGAGAGAGAGAGAGAGAGAGAGAGAGAGAGAGAGAGAGAGAGAGAGAGATTTTATATACATATAACTGTTTATTTTTACTAAATCCATTATATTTATAAAATTCAATAATTCTAGAAAATATAATTTCTTTTTTTTAGAAGTGATAAGTATTTTATTGAGGAATTATTTTTAATGTAATTTAATATTTTCCTAAGATAGGGACTGAATATATTCTATTAAACAAAGTTGACAATTAAGCAAATTTATTTTTGTATAACTCTTCTGAATATAGTTGTTAAATGAAATATACTAATTAATCGGATTTCGAAATTTTAAAGAGTATCGAATTGTGGAAAGTAAATATATATAACGTGTTGTGGACATACATGCTTTAATTTTAGAGTGAGGGGTTGTAGCTCAGTCGACGAAGACAACGCTTTCGTAACTGGAGGGTTACGGGTTCTTAGTCCGAGTCACCCTAAGATCTGCCGTGTTCGATAAAGTTAACTAAGATACGTAAAATATGTTTGTGGTCACAATGTCTAAAAGGAAAGACTCACACCTTTACCTTAATACTTGTAGCGTATGGCTTAATCGTGCATGGTGTGACCAAACGGCATTAGAAACTATAACAATTATTTAACAGATTTTCCTACTAAAAGTATTTAGGAATATAAAATAGATAAATAATAAATATGTAACATATAATATTCCTTATAATATATTTTTAAAATTTCCCTGAATTAACGCCATGGCTCTATTTTTTATACTTAACATTTCATGAATAAAATATCATATCCTCAAAATTAAAAATGGGAATTTTTCTTAAGGTTGCATATATTAATGCGGTTTATTTAGGTAAAAACAATTTTTTACTGTCAAATGTTTTTGCTTTTTATAAGAGGAAACGGATATGCTGTTTTCAACATATTTTTGAAAGAACATACACTTCAAAACTTTTTAAAAAGAGATAAATTTTAATAGGAAAATGCTAATTACTTTCATCCATAACTTTTATTGAAGCAATTAAGCTTATGATGTACTTTTATTTAATTAATATTTTTTTACCAATAACGTGAACTACTTTGTTTTTTAAACTGCCATAAACTTTAAAAAAATTTAAAAATCGATGTTTTAAAGGAAATGTCAGTAATTATATATTGTGAAGTACATAAATTTCTTCATTCATTTATAGTTACTTGAAATTTTTCTTCTAAAAATACAGATGAAGGTAGTTTATTAAATGTAGGGTGAAATAAAATTATAAGTAATGCCTTATTTAATTCTGCAGAATTTTGCTTTAAATTGCGTTTTCGTTACTGAAACAATATACAATTCCAACATCTTAATCGAATAAGTAAAGGATTTTCAGTTAAAGGTTTTCGTTATGAAATGAAGATGACCACTAACTGTTCATTTTTTCCAGTTTTCTATAAAGCTTATTGCTTAAGTAGTTGCTAAATTTAAACACAATTTCTGAAGTTTTTTCCCTACACATTCTTTCTGAAAAAGTGAGTCGTCAATGCTTTTCAGGAACCAACCAAAACAAATTCTTTTCAAGGTGTTCTTTCTTGTATTATACTAATCAGCAATAAGGAAGGATATGGTAAAACGCATAGATAATGTGCTAAATTAAAAATATTAATTGTGAAATTTGTAGTTTTATTTGTAAAAAAAATCTTATTTCATATTTCAATTAACTTACTGTAAAGAAACTTAAACTAGTTGAAAGTTTTGTCAATTTTAAAGTTATTCAAGTAACATTTTAATATAGGTTACTAGGTCAATAATATTTTTGTAAGTATCTATTGCATTTTACCTCTTCTTCAACTTAAAGGAAATTTCATTGAATATCAACTTCACTTCTACTTAGTACGTTTAAAAATGACTGAAAAATGTGTGGCTAAAGTATAAAGTCATTTACTTCTATTAAATTCTTCCGAAAAGTTAACAAAGATAAAAATTTATATTGTTTATTTGTTTCTTGTTTATTGTCAATTTTAAAGTTATTCATGTAACATTTTAATATAGGTAGCTAGATCAGTAACATTTTTATAAGTATATATTGCATTGTCCCTCTTCTTCAACTTAAATTAAATTTCATTGAATATCAATTTCACTTCTACTTAGTATATTTAAAAAAAAAACTGAAAAATGTGGGGCTAAAGTGTACAGTCATTTACTTCTATTAAATTCTTCCGAAAATTTTACAAATATAAAAAATTATTGTTTTAGTAAAATTTACAGACACTATGATTTAGAACAGCAGAATATTTAATATAGTAATGAATCTAAAACGTATGGGTAAGCAAACAATTTTAATGATTTTACTTAGCATTAAATATCACTGTCATTTCTATATATATATATATATATATATATATATATATATAAATATATATATATATATATATATATATATATAAATATATATATATATATATATATATATATATATATATATATATATATATATATATATATATATATATATATATATATATATATATATATATATATATATATATATATATACATATATACATATATATACATATATATATACATATATATATATATTATATATATATATATATATATATATATATATATATAATATGTATATATATATATATATATATATACATTGTCCCAATCTTCAAATTAAAGGAAATTGCATTTATTATCAATTTTACCCTTACTTAGTACATTTGAAATAGACTGGAAAATGTGTGGCAATAAAATTCAAGATTATTCACTTTGTTTTTAAAACACTAACACTATCTTTAATATTATACAATAATATAAAATTGGAGGTCATATACTAATACGGGATCAATAAATTTTTTATAACTATCTATTGTATTGTCCATCTTCTGCAACTTAAGGAAATTTCATTGATTATCAATTTCACTTCTACTTAATACATTTGAAATAGACTGGAAAACGTGTAACTTAAATGTATAGTCATTTATTTCTATTAAATTCTTCCAAAAAATTTTACAAAGGTAAATATTTATATTGTGAAGTTGGAAGTTATGTCAATTTTAAAGATTTTATATAAGTAACATTTTAATATATGGTACCCTATAGAGTAAACTTGAGAAAATATGTATCCTTATCACACTGAGAGGACAAATATTTCATTTAACGGTTAGTTTTTAGTATATTTATATAAAATGTTATTGGTATATTACTACTACTCTTTGATAAAAGATTTAATTTTTTGTTAAAAACGTGTACTATTTTATACCACAGTGCAGAGGATATAGACATTAAAAATACTCAACTTTTTAAGAAGAATTAAACATTTATCTTCTCATTCAAATTTCACTAATAAATGTTTTACACATTTGCTCATTTATAATTACATTGGAATAGGATGATCTATTTTCTATATTTCATTCTTTAATTTTTGAATACTATGCTAAATACAATAATAACACTTTTTCATAAATAATTGTGTGAAAATTCTTTGACTTTTTAATTTTTTCAAATATTTTATCAAGTAGTTTTTTTTAGAAAAGTGAATAAAAATTGAAAATTAAGATGAGATCACACTGATGTGTTCGGCACTTTTGTAAATTTAAAAGTTAATTTAAAAGCATCTAGCTTCTTTAATAAAGGAAATCCACAGATATTTATAAAACTGTCACGAGAAATGTTATTTTCATTGTCACCTTCTTTGCAGTGACAATTTTTATTTTAACCGATTCCGATGTCCACGACAAGAATCAGATTTACTTTCAGTTCTTTTCTGGATAGTGAAGCCCAATGGGAATGGTTCTTTCAACATGAATAGTGAGTTGTTTGGGTTTAATTCCCTTAATAGAATCCAGATAAATGAAATCCCTTACTTAATAGAAAAAGAAAGAAAGATTCTGCTATTCATTTAAAACAGAAGAATAGGGAGATTAACAAGTAATGAATATGGATTTCATTAAATTTTCCTGAAATACAAAAGCTGAGACTATTGATTGCATGTGATAACGATATATATATATATATATATATATATATATATATATATATATATATATATATATATGTGTGTGTGTGTGTGTGTATATATGTATATATATATATATATATATATATATGTATATATATATATATATATATATATATATATATATATATATATATATATATATATATATATATATATATATGTATATCTACCTATGTATCTCTCTCTCTCTCTCTGGGTGGGGGTGGGTATGTGGAATGGCAATTTAAATCAAATCTGGCTTAAGATTAATTGTATTTTGGAATAAATGTCTGGCTATTGTATCCTGCAAACTTTGAAATCTATGTTTGTTTCCCCTCTGATTGTGGCAGCCTTAATGACTGTTCATTCCCAAAATTAATTTCTATATATCTCATTTATTCTTATATAACCCCTTTTCGTAACTTAGTTTCTCTTTTAACCTGTCATCATGTGTTTAAGTTTTTGCCCCAAATCATATTCCTTTATTTCTCTATTGTAAAATTTCAACTTTTAGGATTCTATAACTGTTTTTGTTTTTCTTCTACGACATTTTAAAGAAAAGTTACAGCTGTTTAAACGTCAGTTACAGCTGGCAAAAGAAAACAGAAGTAGCGACTTCGGAAACGGAAGTTGTGAATTTAAAACCTTTAAAAGAACAGTTTTTAGACAAAACTTTTAAAATTTTCATGAAAATTAGTTTAAACATTTTTCTAGTGTTTTTATTAATTAGCAACTTTGCAATTAGAAAGTTTTGAAGCAAGAAAGTGTGGGGAATTTTAAACATGTATTTTATTTGTTTAATATTTAAATTTGCTTTTATAAACTTCAAATGCGTTTTTCTCAGAATGGTATTTTTAATAAAATTTTGAAACTTGAAATGTGACTTCTCAAAAAGTTCTTAAAATATTTTGTTGAAAATTATTATCTATGCTTTTGATAGTATTAAGTGAATGACCTAAAAGCTCAAAATGTTTATTATTTTTAATGATGTTACACTCATAGTTAACTATAAAGGTAATGAAAGTTCGTTCAAAATCCAATGTGTATGATTTTGAAGGACCAAAATGTTTTACCAAACATAAGTTAATAAAGATTTTAGGTGATTCACTAGTCCAGTGTATAACAAATGTGTTACATCAAAAGATATTGAAACAATTTAATTTATTAAAAAATTAGTCCTTTTGAAAATTCCTGAAATAGTTACTAAATTTTCTTTATTTATTTGAAATTTTATAAAAACTTCTCTAGGAATAATTTTTTTAACTGCAATTCTCTGTGATAAAATAAAAAATAAATGTAAAAATGTAAAAACATGAACTAGTTTCTACATATAAAGGAAAAATTTCTTCGTAGACAGATAACTTAACTAGTAACAGTGGCTGAATGGCTGGCGCACTAGAGCGACTAAACTGGTATAAAGGATCACATATACGTTTAAAACTCCAAATTATCGTGGTGTGAGGAAAATACCCTATTTTCTTTCTAAATTTTTTTGTCTTCATTTATAACCTCGCTACTCCCTCTTATCCATCATGAATACCGCTTTTCACATGTGGTCGGTCTAAACAGTCATTATTGACATTCAATCCGTTTTGAATTTTGCAGTCAAATTTATGAATCGGAAATAAGATATTTGCAATATAAATATCGGAATACTACATGTAGCAAAAATGTTAAATAAATACCAAAAATGTTAAATGTTAAATATACTAAATAAACTAAATCTGAAAATGTTTGGATGTTTTGAAGCTGTTTTAAAAATTTGGACACCTTATGTGTTTTTTTTATTTTAAATAAATGCACTTTTGCTGTAAATTAAAATCTTTCTAAAACATAAACTTTTATTACATAAAATATTGTTGTCAAAAATATTTATTTTCATGTCTAAAATTCTTTTCAATATTATGTTCTTGATATGAGTTACTCTGACATATGAAAAAATATTTTTTAATTTAAGGTTAATGAGATAGGGAATAATACTCTAATACACATTGTCCATTTTTTTTCTTATTTATGTATTATAATCTTCCAAGTATTCCCATGTATGTCTCAAAGTTTTAAGTAAATGGTGAATATGAACAGACTTATAAATATATTCTTAAAAATATTAATCATTAAGTTACTAAAATATTTTTATTTTATCAAGACGACATTAAAGGGAAAAACACCTTGTACTGAAGTTCTCTATACAAATAAACTTTGAAGAAATTTTATAAAGAATGTAAGTTATTTCGCTAGAATAGTAGAAGTACATTTTGCACTGGTAAAAACACTTTCTATTTCATTCCTTACATTTTAAACAGAAAAAAAACTATTAGGAAGTGATCCATCAACTGTGACTTTTCAGGGAAAAACACGTTTGAAAAAATAATGAAAAAGGGAAAAAAAGTTACAGGTTCATGTTTGCGTGTTTGTGCATTCTATAAAAACAAATGTACCCTTTGAACAAAAGTTGTAAAATGTATAAAGAGAAATTGCAATTGTTACAAGCGCAAATATCAATACATGTGGGGAAGTTTGATTATGTATGTACATTATCCTTTTGAGTTATTCTTTTACTTTAAAATTAGATTGCTTTCTTTTACAGTGAGAAAATAATTTCAAATTTAGTTTAATTTCTTATAAATCATTATTTTTGAAATTTTATTAACTTATTATTAGTATTAGTTTAAGTAAAATTGTTCAAAATTTCACAATGAAAAATGATTTTAATAGTCAATATTTCTTAAATACATCCAAATTTGTTTACGTAATCATTCTAAACATAGAGTACTTTACAAATTATATCGACATTCATATACATATTTTGTTTTTTATACCTATAATCAAAAATTAGTCAGTTCTTTAAGAATTTTGGTAAACAATTATCAGTATTAGTTTTTGAAAACTAGTTCAAAATTTCACAGTAAAAAATGGTTTTAATAGTCAATGTTTCTTAAATACATCCAAATCAGTTTAAGTAATCATTGTAAACATAGAGTATTTTACAACTTATATCAACAGTCTTACAAATATTTTGTCTTTTCATCTATAATCAATAATTAGTCGTTTTTTACTTATTTTGGGAAACAGTTATAAAGGATATTGTAGTTATTTTAATTGTAACTTGAAGATGAAAATTTTTGTTTAGATATTGCTAAATAGCCTGTAAAAACCTGAAATTTGAGTTCAAAAACTACTATGACCCCTTTACTCATATTGTTGTGAAATAAATGTATAGCTTAAGTATTATTGTGTTATTTTTTAACAAATAAGTTTAATGAGATTTGCAATTATTACAATTTGTCATTCATCTACCCACACTTGAAAAAAAATTATAAATGTTATAGTGCATTCTTTTGAAATAGAAAATTTAATATATCAAAACTTATTTGCTTAATAATTATGTACTTGAAACTTATAGGTACTTGAATTAGGTTTTGTTATAGAAAGCTTAGATTTACCATTTTATAAGAATTCGTAGCAAAATATTTGTGAATATATGTCAAAAGCTCTACTTTATATGTCTCACATTTAATAGAAATGTTCATTTAATGATCTTGTGTGGCCCTAGTTATTTAAAGTTCCAATTTATGTAAAGTGAAGTGTTAGAGTAACAAGTAAATAAAGAAACATCGTTTAAAGTTAACTATCTACATGATATCAATTTTTGAGTATACGGTAGATGTACAACAAGGGGATACAAAATGTTGTGAAAACCTAGGACCATATGAGATCATTTTACAATCCTCCGTAAAAGGTGAGTGAAATAAATTAATAGTTTTAATAAATACCCTCAAATATATTACTACGAATTTGTTGCATGAAAATACCTCCTTTTCGGATTCTTCGATAGGCGTAATATTTACATAGGATATCTATGGCTGGTTGGAAATGGTATGAGCAATTGATATAAACTCATTGACATTGCCGTTTTACGACTTATTTTTGTTACAAAATTCGTGACTAAGCTCACCATAGTCGCCATGTTAGTCATTTTAGGAAGATTGGTAAATTTCAGATAGTTCAGTGCATAGAAATTAGAAAGTAAATTGTTACAATAGCTATGGGAAAAATTCACAAAATGTGCTTTAACACGTAACGGGGTCTGTTATAAATGTTAAAATACTGTGATAAAATTCAGTTTTGGTAGGAATTCTCAAAAATAAATATCCTGTATATATAATTAAACTTTTCGAAAATAAATTATCTTTTAAATGTGAAAAACTGTAAATTATTTCTGTTAAATTCATGTAATGCATATAATAGTAATAATTTATTTTATTAAAAATTGCATTACTTAGCGTACAGTAGTTTAATGTTCAATTTATATAACTTATATTAATGCTGTGTATTATCAGATTTTCAAAATAAATAAAGTAATATTTTCTTTACTTACATATTACACATATACCTAAGCAATATGTGCTTTGAGGAGGACAAAAATTTACTGGTCCCCAGTACATTTTGTTTCATTACTATATATAAAAAATATCTGTAAAAAGATTTGTCATTTGTAATGAATGGGATGGTAAACATTAATGGCAAAACTTATGTTATAGATTTTCTTTACATTATTCTATTACGCATTTTTTAATCAAAAAGATTAAATTTTAACATAGTCATTAATAATTATTTGTATTCAACCCAATTACCAATTTGTATTTCTAGCTAATACAATAAAAATATTTTTAATAATTTTCAGCGTGAGAAGTTAGATAAAGAACACGGTAAATGTTTTAAACATTCTTAATACTCAAATTGGTCTTGTTTTTCTAAGTACTTTAAAATGATTGTTATTAATAAATATAAAGCATTTTGGGATAAAAAGAATATCATCATTTAATGGCCGGTGATATTTTGAGATTTATATGAGTTATATTTCATAATTTATCAACATAGCAACATTGAATTTTTGTCATATTTTAGTTGGCTGAAATTTTATCCTAAGAAGTGTAGATTTCCTTTAATTTTTATTTATATTCGACTTGTAAAGCTATGAAGAATATTGAATATGTTACTCATCCTCATGTATATGCACAGTCTGCTCTTGTAAAGCAATTAAAATTCTTCGCACAAAATACATATATAGCTATGGTTTATCATTTTCTTTAACTGCATAATTTTTTCTTCAACTGAATGAAATCAATTTACACATTGCACATTTTTTATTATTTCACCATTGAGTTCAATGCCCCCAAACAATTTAAACTCAATTGTTACTCATCCTCATGTATTACATAGTCTAATCTTGTAAATCAATTAAAATTCTTTGCCAAAATACATATATTGCTAAGGTTTATCATTTTCCTTCACTGTATAAAATGGAGATTTCTTCAACTGAATGAAATCAATTTACACATTGCACATTTTTTATTATTTCTCCACTGAGTTAACTGCCCGCAAACAATTTAAACTCAATTGTTTCTCATCCTCATGTATAGACATAGTCTGCTCTTGTAAAAAAATTAAAATTCTTACTTAAAATACATATATTTCTATGGTTTATCATTTTCCTTCACTGTATAAAATGGAGATTTCTTCAACTGAATGAAATCAATTTACACATTGCACATTTTTTATTATTCCTCCATTGAGTTCACTGCCCCCAAACAATTTAAAATGTTTGAAAGAAAAGGAATTCTTGGAGTTCAGTAAAATGGTTTGAAACAAAAATATGTTACTCTGGGAAATGTACTTTGTTTCAGAAATCGAAAATATATGTATTTTGGAAAATAAAAGGACTGTCTTAAAAGAAGTAATAAATGTATGTATTTTTGTTATATTTATCGCTAGTTACATTCTACGAAACCAATTTTAAAATATGGAAACAAAGTCATTTGATTTTAACATGAATAATACGAATGTAATAACAATATATGAAATTATTATATATTTATATGGAAATGAATCGACAGTCATTGTTAAATGGTATATATTTTAACAAAAAAACAGCAGACTGTAAATAAATTTTTATTTTCAGTATCAGAAAAATATATTATACATGGTGTTGACTTTATTGAGACTTTTTTCGGTGTGAAAAAAACTTCATATAAAAAGTTTAAGCTTTACTAGTATGTATTAAACTTATAGAAAGCATTCTTTTATATTATAAAAATTAATTTGATCAAATACTATATAAATAAAAATTTTCTTCACAATTTTGAAATTTCATATTTTTATGAATCCTTTAATTCTTACTGCTTTCAAAGCTTTCTTTAAATGCAAACATAGAATAAAGGTATTTTAAATTAAACAAAAAACCAATTACATTGTAAATTTTCCTAATATTAACTCAAATTATGCTTAATATATCGACGCATATCAGACAGATCTCCCTTAATTTTTTAAGCTCATTGCATTATTGATGTTACCAAAAAATGTTTTTTATCTTTTATTTAAGTTCTAATTTTACCCTAAATGTACCCTGCACAGTGATATATAAAACTTTATAGATAATTTAGGTTTTAATAGCTAAATTTTAATTTTATATATTTACGAATACACATGCACATGTATACATGCATATTTATGTTCGTGTATGTGTGTGTGTATGCTACATGTATGATGTAGATGTTGATTTACACTACTTAAATTCTGTAATTCTGTAACTCTTGATTTTCAATTTGTGAAAATTCAAATATTGCCATACAAATTAAAACAAAAACATGTCATATAAAACATAAACATGATTTAATACAGCTTAAACGCTTTATTTTACTTATGAATTATTTATTTTTGAATTAATACCATTAATTAGGCAATAATTAGACAATTTAATTGGATTTTACGTCATTATGACGAAGCAACTACCTACATAACCGAGTATAATGTATTTAAACTGTCTGAAATTATAAAAAAAAACAGTTATTAAATTTTCATAATTACTTAATCTACTATCTGTTATTACGCTTTAGGATACGTTAAAGATGAAAAGGTGCAAAACCGCATGTATATTAAAATGTTTACAAAAAATATATATTATAGAAAAGTTCAATAACTTGACGGAAGTTAAAAGCAAGAAAATGTCATCAGCATATACTAAATAGAATTAAAATATTATGACTTAAAATGCTATTTTCATTTTTTTCTATATGTTTCTCATATTTTTTTTATTCCTAGACCATGTTTTCAAAATTTCTGTGGATAAGTCAATGGACACAACAGTTAGTCTGCTTTCAGACTAAATATTTATACTTTGCTTACATACAGTTGTATGTATGAAAAAAGTTTAGTTTGATTCATTGTATCCTGAAAAGTGATACCCCACCATATTAAAAAAAACAGATTCAATAAAATTAATGTGTGTGTCAATAACTCAAACATGACTTTGAGTTTTATTTCATATTTAGTTAGGTAAAATTTGACATTTATTTTGCAGAAAATAAACACTTTGAATTTAAATGTCATAAATACAGTTTCTTTGACTTCTTGGAAAAAAAGTTTTAAATTTATACTTTATACACTATACCAGTTTTAAACAATATATTACATGCTTTCATGAATTATAACCATTTATAACATATTTTCGTACATAAAAGGAAAGGTAAAACATAGAATTAATGTTAAAAGTCTTATTATCTTTATCTTACTGTTTGATTAAAGAAGCTGCTACGATTTCATATGTCTTTTAAAATTACAATATTTTTACATTTAATTTATTTCGGATCAATAAAACTGAAAATAAATTATTAGCCATAAAATAAAACAAATTAAGTTAAAAGAAAAAGATTAACAATCATATTACCCTTTTAAGTACCTAAATATTAATACTATAGTCGATCTGATTCCATTTTCCTTTTATATTTTAATTTTCAGTGCATATGTGTCTATACATACATACATTATATATATATATATATATATATATATATATATATATATATATATATGTATATATATATATATATATATATATATATATATATATATATATATATATATATATATATATATATATATATATATATATATATATATATATATATAAATATATATATATATATATATATATATTTATATATATATATATATATATATATATATATACATTATAGCTAGTAGATACCTTCCCCACTTTATTTTACTCTGCACTCAAACAATACTCTATAATTGTTAAAAACAATTAATGTTCTTCGCTGTTTCCAAAGAAAGATCGAAATTGTTTTAAAAGAAATGTATGTCACCCAAGAGATTTCACTCTGGTTTAGAATTAGAAATTTTATCTTATAAGTTTGAACATATATTCTTGAAATTAGGAAGATGTAAATATTATTTACTTCATTTAATCAGATATTTTCTTTGCGTCTTCTCTATATTTTAAATATATAAATTTAAAATTTGTAAATTTTAATATATTAGGAAAATGGATTCAAATAGTATATATACATGTAAAAGGTAATTTATATATATATATATATATATATATATATATATATATATATATATATATATATATATATATATATGTATATATATATATATATGTATGTATGTATGTATGTATTATATATATGTATATATATATATATATATGTAAGTAGGTCAGTAGTAGGCTTGTGGCATGTCAAACGAGAGGAACAAGTCTTTATCAGGGCACTTAAGAGAGAGAACTCTTTGAGATGCCGAAGAGTATGGAATAAAGTTACATTATATAAAAGCAGAATTCATTAAATTCGAAGAGATAAACGGTACATCCTGTAGGCTTGTGACCTACTGTCGTATTGAAATCTCGTATTAAAAAAAATGATAAATGGGCCATTTAGAATGTCGAACGTTTTGTCCCATTACAAACGGAAGAAAGCCCATCTCGTATCCGATGCAGTTGGAAACCCAGAGCTAAAAATCATTAAATTTTAAAAAAATGTAACATCAAAGTGCTCAGAGATAGTTGACGCAACACAATTACGTATGTCATCATTTACATCTCTGTTATATACTTGCACAGGACAACTAATCAGAAGTTTCTATTTAAAGCCACGTGGGTAAGCATATTATACAGTTTCAGCGTCACGAATTACTTTAAAACACTTCTTCAACAGGAAGATCTAGGTTTCCAGGAGAAAATGTCAGAAAAGTGTAGAATCTTTATATATACATATATATATATATATATATATATATATATATGTGTGTGTGTGTGTGTGTGTTGTGTGTGTGTAACATGACGAAATTTAACAGCCTGTTAACCGTGACATTATATCCATTTTATTTTTCTTACATAGGCAAGGAAAATAGTAAGGAATAAATGGCAGATGGGGTACCATGAAGTTAACTGAGAGTTTGTAGAGGAACTTGTATTTAAGATCTAAGAAGATTTATGTTTCTCTGGCAAAATCAGAGAATGGATTAAAAAAACAGTTTGGTATTTAAAAAGGGTACTCTACAGTGGGATATAAAATTAATTCTTTCCAAGAGAGTGCTTTTAGTCAGCGTTCTGAATAGTGGGAAAGAAATTTATATCAGTGGAAAAAGTGAACTATTTGCCTAGGGACAACTGTAAAATATTGTAAGGGGACTGAAAATTTGCATCTAATTCAGATCTATCTTTGGGAGACTGCTGAATGGATTTTAAGTTAGTGTACACTCCTTTAACCCTTTCGTGGGCCATTTATTTCCCCCAGAACGTTTTCAAACTTTCAAAACAGGAGTTCAAATTTTATTCAATTGATCCAACAATAGATGACTGCTCAAAAGTGAAGTCAGAATCAGTCTTTAAATCATTATAATAGCAAGCCCAGTATATTATAATGGGTTTTAAGCTTCCCACAGGTGTATTTTGTAAGAACATGTAGGAAGTAATTTTCCCATGACCTTCGAAAGGGTTAAAAAGATAATAGATGGCTGAAAAAAGACTTGAATAATTTTGATATATTTCATATACATACTGTCAATTATTTGTAACAGTTCTGTAAGAGTTTGTGTATTCGTATGTCTACATTTCCTGGTATAAAAAATCAAATCTAATACAAATTTTAAAATTTATATATTTTAACTGTCATATAACCTCATAAAGTATTTAATAACAGCACTAGAATTGGTATCATTACCTTTAATATATAGTCTTCTGTCTGTTTCTACAGATTTCTTGGAAAGACAAAGAAATCATTTTACACTTTATATATATTTTTTCGCTCTTAGCTCCGTATCCCAGTTGAGTTTCACTCTGCACTCAAACAATATCCTCTAAATGTTTGAAAAGAATTAATGTTCTTCGCTCCATCCAGAGGGAGATCGTCGAAATTGTTTCGGAACAAAAATATGTTACCCAAGAGATTTTACTCTGCTTTCAGAATTCGTAAATATAG
>CM063498.1:144261616-144266616 GCA_032207245.1 Pardosa pseudoannulata | reverse complement strand
TAATAATTTATTTAATGTGCGTGTCAACATACACAGAAATTTGTATACAAAACTTTCGTAGCCGTATAATAATAATTATTAAAGCTTAACGTCTCTAATAAGCATAACTATTAAATTTAGTTCTTTTATGTTTAGGGAAAAAAATCTACTAACTTCTTAATTATCGTACGTCATGAAAAAACAAAGCAGTATTATTACACATATATGCAAATATTTTGAAAAACTACAAAAATCTAAATTATGATCAATAATTACAAGTATGCTTAAACATCAGTCGTGAACTGAGCTTTAAATTAATTACTTTTTTCTACTCTACTCCTCTTTAAAAAAATTCTTAAGTCATTTTCTTCTTATTATGAACGAAAGAAGAGACTAATAGGCTCTTTCTACCTAATTAACCACAATCACTTTAAAGAGCAGAACCAATAACCTCAACAAAGAGAGCTAGAGGTTATTAAAAAATGAAAATGAAAATTACACTTGAGCTAATATACTTCATTTTATCACACGCTCTGGCACTTTATTTTTTTTTAAGAAATTTAATTAGAAAAATCTTTGATTACGAACAAAAGGAATTATAATCCAAATGTTCTTTTAAAATTTATTATTCTTATTAAAATCTATAGTTTCTCTGGCCTTCAACATTTATCTACTTACTGCATTTAGATTAAGAATATGTTTTAATCATAAAACGTATCTGTACATTAGAATATTTTAATGAGAATGTGCAAGCATTGAAAAAAGAACTGCTGCCTCATGCTAATGGTGTAAAATTGTAATAATTACACAACGTTAAAAGGAATAATCTACCTTTTAAAGTGCTTAAGAAATTTCTAAATAACTGATTTTTCATACAAATGATAATCGAAAAATATATTTGTCTTTGATCTCAAATATCAGCCTTTAATCTCCATTTTATAAATTATTTCTTCCCTGTTGAACTATCGTAATAAGATCTAGTTTTGGTTAGACTTGTACTTTCAACTAAAATTAACATCTGATATGCTATGACCGGTAAAATTCTGAAAAATATTAACTCCGTAGCTTTCAAAATTATTTTCTGAGTACATAGGGATTTAATCAGAAAACTACAAAGTAGGTGTTAAGAATTATTTTACTAAAAAATTTATACCTAATTACGGTATTTGTAATTTTAATTTATAATTCATATCACACACACGCACTCATATCTATCCAGCCTGTGTATTTCTACACAAATCTGTATTTTTTAATTGTCTTCGATGTTGATAGAGTGTTTCTGTTTAAGATGTATCACTGCCTACCTTTTTCAGTTAGCTTGAAATACAATAAAAATTAGAGATGTTTTTCAATAATTTTATAACTTTCTGGTAACTAAATATGGTTAGTTTATAAGAGATATTACAATGTTTTATGGTCGTAGTATTAATGATGTTTTTTTTTACATGTATACGTAAAATAACTATTACTTAATATCCCTTTACTCTTATTATTTGTAACGTATTTCCAATTATATGCTATTTAGTTTCAGTTACTTGATTGCATTAATTCACAATTCAATATTTTTTCTTTTCCCATGCAATTCACCTGCTTTGATTCTGAAGATAAAAAAATGCTCTAGTTGATTAATAAAGATTATTTCGATTTTATATATTTTTCCTTCATTGGTCTCATACAAAATAATCCGTGATTTTTCTTCGTTAAGTAAAGTATAAGGCCGGATGTAATCATTCTAAATATGAAAGTGTTTTGAAACACCTTCATATATCTATTAGAACCATTAGAAATATATCCTCCATATTAACTGATTCAAAACAAGAGCTAAATTATGAAGTAAACAAAAAGATAAACTAATTTTTTGATAACAAATGATTTTTTATGTATCTTTTATGTATCTGTCCTTTTATTTATATAGACAGTTTACTATATACCTTATATACATTTATACACATTTATTATAAATACATATATATATATATATATATATATATATATATATATATATATATATATGTGTGTGTGTGTGTGTGTGTGTGTGTGTAATCGTCCGGGGGGATCAACCAGCCCCGAACTTTACACTTGAATACTTCTTTTGAAATTGCCCCAATTATTTTCCTCAGCCCGGGTATGCTGGGAATACAAGAGCCCCGCTAACCATCTGTTCGAATTAAACACATAATTCGTCGTGTCCGAAAGTAACTTTTATTTCATTCGATCAAAATAGCACAAAATCCAGAAGCGTCTGAACCGGACGGTGTCATATCGTTCTCTCTCAGTAATGCCAACCTTCTGCGAGAGACTACCAAAACCCGTGTGTGGTTTTACTGTCTTGGAAAAAATGCTGAGGCAACAGTTTCAATTGCTTATAGAGAGTAACCTTTGATTAGAGCCATCTGCAAAAGTGTGGCGTTCCAGATGACTATTATAGCTGATCATTACAGATTTTTCCTGGGAGAGTTATAACTTCCTAATTAAAAATGCCAGCTATATCATTTTCTGTTTTGGGAATCATAGAAAGAATTTCGGGTGTTTCATTCTGAAGGAATGAAAACACCTTCGTTTAAACTAGATGACTGGGAAATAGGATTAATTTAAAGGGGAGAAATTAAGATCTAGATTAATGAATGGGGAAACGGATAATTTTGGAATATGCTTTAGGGCTTAGATATTGATATTATCACACACACACACACACACACACACACACATATATATATATATATATATATATATATATATATATATATATATATATATATATATATATATATATATATATATATATATATATATATATATATAAATATATATATATATATATATATATTATATATATATATATATATATATATATATATATATATATATATATATATATATATATAATATATATATATATATATATATATATATATATATATATATATATATATATATATATATATATATATATATTGCATATATATAATATAGTGTGTGTGTGTGTGTGTGTGTGTGTGTGTGTTTGCATTTAAACTACGGGTTAATAATTATAATTTTTATGAAAAAAATTTTAAATAAAAATGAATTTGTAAAAACATTTATCATTTGAAAAATATTTCGGAAAATGTTGTAATATATACGTTATGCATTTTATAATTTAAAACCAAATTTTTCTTTCCTGAAAATATTAATTTTTTTAAATGTTTTAAAAAACCTTTTGCGAATTTAGGTTAACTTGCAATAGTAATCAATAAATTTATTCTAAAATAATAAAGTACATAAATTAGAATCCAAATACATTTTGTCTTAAATGAGTAGTTTAAAAGTAGCTGCTGTTAGAATTTATATTAAATTTGTGAGTAGGAGCACTGACATCCATGCACACATTTTACCTCATTCATGTGTATTTCCATATTATACCATACATAAAAGTGATTCTAAAGACAAAATAAATGCTCTAGTTGATTAATAAAGATTATTTCGATTTTATATTATGTTTTTCATTCATTGGTCTCATACAAAATAATCCATGATTTTTTGTAACGTAAAGTAGAAAGGGGATTTAATCATTCTAAACATGAAATTATTTTGCCTCATTTTGATAAATCTACAAGAACCATTAAAAATATATCTTCATATTAACTGTTTCAAAACAAGAGCTAAATTATGAAGTAAACAAAAAGATAAAACTAGTTTAATGATAAAGAATGATTTTTTTTTTCTATATCTTTCATTTTAATAGACAGTTTAATATATACTTTATATACATTTATACACATTTATTTTACATACAAATATATATATATATATATATATATATATATATATATATATATATATATATATATATATATATATGTATGTGTGTGTGTGTGTGCATATACAGTATGTTCTACTTCTTAAAATTTTTATGGAAATTTTTTTAATTTAATATGAATTTGGGAAACCATTTATAATTGGAAAAATGTTTCGGAAAATGATGTATTACATACGTTATGCCTTTTATAATTTACAACCAAATCATTTTTTCCTGATACTATTAATTTTTTAAATGTTTTGCAAAACCTTTTTGAATTTAGGTTAACTTAGAATAATAATCAATAAATGTATTCTAAAATAATAAAGTACGTAATAGTAAGTTTATTCTAAAGTAATAAAGTAGAATCCAAATACATTTTGTCTTAAATAAGTGGTTTAAAAGCAGCTGCTGTTAGAATTTATATTAAATTTGTGAGTAGGAGCACTGACATCCATTCACACATTTTACCTCATTCATGTGTATTTCCATATTATACCATACATAAAAGTGAACAAGACTATTTCTTTGGTTTTCCATATAACATATCAAAGACTTAAAATCGCTTCTCTCTGTCAGGAACGTTAAAGGAAATTGAATATAAATTTATACCGTCGTAAAATTTACGGAATAAAATACAAACAATAACAATCAGGCCATTATAAAAATGCTTCTAGGAACTTAAAATACGGATAAAACATCAAACATATCTGTTTATTCTTCTATTTTTGGCAGAATGTTCAATAAAATCTTGCGTAATGGAAAATCAATAAACTCACTTTCATTTTTTATTGTTAACTGTAGTCATAACTGTTATGTCCTAAAATAATGACGGTTAAATTTAAAGCACAAAATTCTTTATTTAATTTAACCAGTTAGCTTACATTTTTCAAGATAAAGCTACTTGAAATTGAATATTTTTTGTAAGTTATTTAATTGTAGAACACATCATTGTACATATATACAAGAAAATTTTCTCTTTAGAAGCAGACATTCGAAAATTTAACATAATTTACTATCTGAAGAAAATACAATTTCAACAGAAGAGATTCTTGTCTTTCATTTTAACTGAAGTATTATTAAATAAACTATTGAAATAGTAATGCATGAGTTTTAGCAATATATTTTCCTTCAAATAAAGATTATGTTTATCAATAATTTTTAAAATTCATTAAAAAAGTTTCACGGTTTTATTAATTTGATATTTTAGTTTCACAACTGAAACAAGGAAATATGTCTAATT
>CM063498.1:144219116-144249116 GCA_032207245.1 Pardosa pseudoannulata | reverse complement strand
TTTATAACTTTGCATTTTTCTGTATCTGTAGTATAACATTAAATTACTAATTAGAAAGATATTAATATAACTTTGCCATATGTGCATATCATTTAAATATCATTGATAGAACGTGTTTGTAATCAATAGTTTCAAACAAACCTTATATTATGCACATATTTAAAGAATATTAAATGTATATGCTTTAAGAAAATTGACAAATGCTCAGAATAATAATTATAATATTAAACATCTGAAATCTATCTTTAAATTACCATTTAAAAATAATATTAATAATATAATATAAAAATGTCGTATGACAAAAACTTTAATGCTTTTATTTTGCAAAGAGATTTTCGGATTTTTTAGTTGAGAAGAGACTACAAGAAAGACTCCAATAAAGCACTTGGAACAACCTGTTTGATTTATTTACAGTAAACATTTACAAAATTCTCTAAATTGGATTTTTTGAGAAATCTTAAACTGTTATCCTTTAATAAAATATTTGAAAGAGAAAGCAGCTTTTGAGCATAAACATTGGGATATTTTCCTGAGAGATTTTCAGTATCCAAAACAAACTTTTAGTTCTAAATTTCTTAGGATAGAATTTATGGGTTGAGTGGTGAAAAGAAATCCTTCTTGGTTAGAAACAAAACGTACTTTCCACTCATGAAAGGGAAAACAGAACTGGTGCAATCTGGTCATAGTGTTTTCTGTTATTTTGGTGAAATATTACTACCATGGCTGGTGGCATTAAAATGACCTATTATTTATTTCCTAGCACTACAAGAATTGAACATATTTATAAGCATAATGCACATAAGTGATTATTAGAATTACCTATTTTTGAGAGACTGTCAGCTAGTATTTAGAAATAAAATTAATCCGTGTGTACAGTCAGACAATCATTATCATCTCTGTAATATCACGTTTGTAAATATCTTTTGTAATATACCTGTTAGTTTTCAAAATACATTTGAAATTGTGTATAAACATGAAGAACAAAAATTATGCACTATTACCTGGATACGTAGAACAGGTACATAGGTACCTCCGTGAAGTAAATTTAGCTGAAATAATTAAATTTTGATTACTTGAAATTTGATGATAAATGTAGATTCGAACCGAATTTTTCAAGACAGTATCTGCCATGTCTTTATAATCCAAGTATAATGTAGTTAAAGTTTACTATACCATATTTATAACACAATTAAACTTTTTCAGAACAAAACAGTTGAAAAAATGAGAAATTAAGGAAATAGCCTGTTCAATTAATGTATATATATATATATATATATATATATATATATATATATATATATATATATATATATATATATATATATATATATATATATATATATATATATATATAAAAGAAGTGTAATAAGACATATGAAAAAAGTGTACCTTAGAACTGTATTTTAATAATCAATCTCCTAAAACAACCTCTTTGATTATATTTACCGGAAATCAGTGCATTTTCAGAATACTTTAAGTTGGTTTAAATCTCAAACAAATAACTTCATTTTAAAGCATAAAAGGGGACTGTTAACTTTTTGGTTGGTTTTATTTTACCTTTTAAAGAATGTTCACTACTAGCTTTCTTTATTTAAAAATTACCTGTTATATTTTTCTAGAATTCCACGATTTCAAAGAAGGATAATTTAATTCATTTTAAATAAAGGTATTAAGTAAAAGTAATAGTATTTTTACAGTATTTCAGTAAACACAAATCACGGCATCCGTTATGTCATTAAAAGGATTTATATATATTATCTACTTGAGTTTCCATGAGTAATATGTTATATACAAACCATAAATAAGGATAAATTATAAAATACCTTATTTGAAAATTGTAGAGTGAACTAATACAAGTTAAACTAACACAAGCGTAAAGTCATATAATCTTTAAAATGCCTTAATACATCTGATGAGGTTTACATAACTTTTAAAGCAGCTCCGACTTTATGAAAATATATTTTTTTAGATCCGTGCAAATATACTTAACACAACAACCTGTTTGTACTATTAAAGCGTTGATTTGCATAGAGTGTGATATTTATAAAATACATACCTTAAGCATTTTTACAACAACATTTAAAAATATCTTTTATACAATATCATAAATAAGCATTAGAACAAAACCGTTGAAAGCATTTTTTTGGATGAGAAATATATCCGAGACAATATTCAGGTGAGACTACAACGAACAAAATGTGTATCAAAACCCTTAAAATATCTTTTCTGGTTTAGTTAACGAAATTCGTGCAGTTCAAAAATCGTCTATATTTAAAAGTATATAATTATACACTACTATTGTTATACTATTCTAAAATATTTGGTAGCGAGAACGAAAAAAATCCGCAATATAGACTTAAAAAATTTTTCTCAAAATACTTTTTGTATCTAAAGGAAACTTTTAGACAAAATTTCTTAGGAGTGAATTTATGGACTGTGAGGAAAAAAATATCCTACGATGCTGCAAACAAAACTTACTTCAGAAGCATAAAAATTGAAAACAAACCATGACATTTTCAATTCTGGCTGGTTAGAGGGTTTCTACTTTTTTCAAAGAAATATCACTAGTAGTGATTCTAGAAATTACCTTACATTTATTATGTAGGACTAGTACATTTTAAGGTTTAAAAGGAGGTATGCTTGTGGGCTAATGATTTAGCTGTGGCATGTTACTTGTTATGAATGATATAATTAATATATATCCTAAACTTATTAATTTCCATCATGGCAGAAAACTGAAAGTTGTGTAAGATAAACAAGAGAGTTCCCTCTTTAACACTTTTAGAAAGAACAGGTAACGAAGTACTCGAAAGAGATTCTCGATGTGATAGGAGACGAGGCAAAAATACTAAAACTAGTAGAGTTGGATAGTAGACGAAAGTGCATCTAAGTCATCTTATTCTTTTATAACCCTAATCTAATTAGACTTTTGTACAAAAAGCTAAAACATTTCCAAACATCCAACCAAAATTGATAAAAAATTGAACCTCACTTTTTCTAAAATTCCAAAAACATTATACAATTATTATATACACATACACACACATATATGTGTATACACACGCACACGCATATGCATATATACATTACATTAAATGTACATATTACATATATATATATATATATATATATATATATATATATATATATATATATATATATATATATATATATATATATATATATATATATATATATATATATATATATTTATATATATATATATATATATATATATATATATATATATATATATATATATATATATATATATCCCATCTCTGAAATTCACTTAACTTGGGAATTTAAAATTCATTCTCTGATATTATATTAAACACATATATTTTATAGAACTACAAAAGACACAAACTTTAAAAACAATATACATATTTTATGATATAAAAATGCAATTATATCTTACTATTGCTATTTTAAAATATTCTATAATATTACACCTAGTCTTGTCTCCTGACAAACACGTTAAAAGCCTTTATTTCGAAAATATATAGTACAAGAGGAATTACAACTGATAACAGACTGTAGTAAAACAGGTAAAATATCCCCTTTGATCTACTTACCGTAAAAAAGTGAGTTTTTAGCATTCTTTAAATTAGATATTCCACGAAATATCAAACATTTTCCTTTACTAAAAAATCTTTGATAGTATGAAACAAAAACACCTTCTCGACACAGACTTTGTAATATTTCCTCAAGAGACTTTCTCTATCTAAAAGAAACTTGTAGACTAAAACTTCTTCGGGGGGAATTTATGGGCTGAGAGGTGAAAAGAAATCTCCCGTGGCAGCAAACAAAACTTACATTTGATTGTAAAAGGTAAAGTGAACCGTACCAGTCTCCAGTTCGGTTGGTATAATGCTTTCAACTTTTTTACTAAAAGATCAATGAAGTTCTTATGAATATGGCCTTTTACACAAAGAGCATTATGGCGAAAATTTAATGTATTTTGTGCATAACTAATGTGAACTGAGTTTTCAAAATTGAAAACAACTATTTCTCGGTTTAATCGGGAATGAAATATATATATAGAATCTATGATATAGTTCGAAAACTCTATTTACAAGATTTTCATCTCCTTAGATTTTTTGCATGTTAGATATGACTGTTTTTTCCACATTAGCTATTTAACATTATACATTTCTAATCTTTCTTTCTGTACTGTGGTGAGTTAACCCACTAATGCCTAGCATTCATTTTAAGGTCAGCTGTAAACAGTTTTTAGAAGTTTTATATTACACCAGGAAGATTTTTCCATTTCAGTGAAGGTAGATGGTAATTCTCTCAATACTTCAACACATTTTCTAGTATCTGCAATTATTTATAACTCGTCTTGCTGGATCGGCATTTTATAATTTTCTAAAGATTGCAGATAACATTTTATTTTTTGGGATGTACACACACTGAAATCATGGCAATCGGATTTATCTTATATAAAGCTTCAATATGTACCTCTGCATTTAAATGTGTTACCACATAAATAACTTTTCACATATTTCTATTTTTTTACAAATGACATCCTTTAAAATTTAAAAGGGCAGTTGATCACTAATGATACCAGTCTTTAATATTCAGAATTCATTCTCTCATATTATATTAAACACATATATATATATATATATATATATATATATATATATATATATATATATATATATTTATCTATATATATATATATATATATATATATATATATATGTATATATATATATATATATATATATATATATATATATATATATATATATATATATATATATATATATATATATATATATATATATATATATATATATATATATATATATATATATATATATTATATATATATGTATATATATGTATATATATATATGTATATATATATGTATATATATGTATATATATATGTATGTATATATATATATATATATATATATATATATATATGTAATCCATTTTTTTATAAAACTCCTTCACAAGGAGAAAGTTCAACAGCTAGCATTCATAAAGTACAAAGATGCAGTCGGGTCTCATATTCAAGAGAACTCAGAAGTCTAATTTAAAACTTTATTTCAGAGAGGCAACACGGCACATCTGTGCTTCTGGACAATATACAATCAAAAGCCACAGAGTTCACTCTGTTCTCACACAAGTACACCCCAGAGCGCTGACAACAAGAATTTTCCCACAACAAAAACAGCTTAATAAGCGAATTGACTGCAATATCAGCAAAACGCGAAAACATGTTCCGCCAACACCTGGGAAACTGCTGTATAGACAGAAAGTTTACAGTTTTATGACAGAAAGGAATGTTAAGTGGAAAATACTTCGTTGAACACACCATGTTGAGACTGGTAAAGATATTTAGATGAATTAAAATGGAAGAGAGGAGTTTTTTGAAGAAATATTAAAGTTAAATAATTTTGATATATTACATATATATATATATATATATATATATATATATATATATATATATATATATATATACTTTTAAAAAATCTCCTAATATATGCTATAAAAATACCATTACTAAGTACTATTGCCATTTTAAAATATTCCATAATGTTGCACCATAGTCCTGCCTCATAACAAACTTTATTTTGAACACATAGAATATAAGAGGGATTACAACTGATAACAGACTGTAGTAAAACAGGTAAAATATCCCCTTTGATCTGTTTACCGTAAAAAAGTGAGTTTTTAGCTTTGTTTAAATTGGAAATGCTACGAAATCTTAAACCTTTTTCCTTTACTAAAATTCTCCCATAGTATGAAACAAAAACACCTTCTCAGCACAGACTTTGTAATATTTCCTCAAGAGACTTTCTCTATCAAAAAGAAACTTGTAGACTAAAACTTCTTCGGAAGGAATTTATGGGCTGAGAGGTGAAAAGAAATCTCCCGTGGCAGCAAACAAAACTTACATTTGATTGTAAAAGGCGAAGTGAACCGTAACAGTCTCCAGTTTGGTTGGTCATAATGCTTTCAACTTTTTTCAAACATCAATATAGTTCTTATGAATATGACCTTTTACACAAAGAGCATTATAGCGAAAATTTAAGGTATTTTAAGCATAAATAATGTGAACTGAATTGTCAAAATTGAAAACAATTTCTTGGATTAATCAGGAGTGAAATATATATTGAATCTATGATATAGTTTGAAAACTCTATAATATTTTCACCTCTTACGATTTTTTGCATGTCAGATATGACTATTTTTTCTACATTAGCTATTTCGCACTATATACAGATAATGTTTGTTTCTGTACTGTAGAGTGTTAACCCACTAATACCTAGCATTCATTTAAGGACAGGTAAAAAAAAACATTGTAGAACTTTTATATTACACCAGAAGAGTTTTCCATTTCAGTTAAGGTAGACGACAATCCTATCTAATCTTTCATACATTTTCGAGCATCTGGCATTATTTATAATTTGTCCTGGTGGATCGACATTTTACAATTTTCAAAAGATTGCAGATAACATTTCATTTTTGGAAGGTACACAGACTGTAATCATGGGAATCGGATTTGTCTTTTATAAAGCTTCCATATGTACCTCTGCATTTAAATGTGTTACCACATAAATAACTTTTCACGAATTTCTATTATTTTACAAATTGCATCCTATAAAATTTAAAATGGCAGTTGATCACTAATGATAACAGTCTGTAATATTCATAATTCATTTTCTTCTGATATATACACACACACACACACACACACACACACACATATATATATATATATATATATATATATATATATATATCCCATGCTTTATTATTTACTCCTGCCTCATATTTAAAATACATTTTTTTCAGATATTATATTTCATGCATCTATAAATTAATGTAATTAATTGAAATAATAAAGTAAAAAGATTTATTAAATGAAATAAAAATTTTGGTTTCTGTTTCTTTAGTACAAGCTCACAATATTATCACTCTAAGAGTGTTAAATTTCAAAACATTTTACTTAGTGTTATTTATACCATCCTTACATGTCACAAAATATATTTATTGATTTTGAAAATGTCCATTTTATATTAGATTTTGAAGATTTATCCATTTTAATTCGAGAACTTTAAGAAATGTTTCTTCTAATTTAGTGTTCAGCATTGTTGTACTCGTAAAAAAATAACTTTAAGGATACTTTCCCCCAAATCACTATAAAAAGATATAAAAAATAAAACTTAAATTTAAATACGAAAATTGTCTAAAAAAAACGTTAATTGCTTTACATTTCATTTGCAAAATTTCTATTCGTTTAATTTTAAAATCCATTTTTAATTTTATTAAAACGATATTTATGATTAGTTAGAAAATGTCAAGTTATTTTATTCATGCATGTTTTAATATTTTAAAGGCAACTATGTAATGAAAAAACTACATATTCTGTAACTTTCTAAACTATTCGGCATATTTACCTGTTTTATTTCCGACTTTAAGTTTACTTGCGCAAAAGTGTTGCGTAATATTGTTCTTT
Source organism: Pardosa pseudoannulata (assembly GCA_032207245.1). Classification (NCBI taxonomy): domain Eukaryota; kingdom Metazoa; phylum Arthropoda; class Arachnida; order Araneae; family Lycosidae; genus Pardosa; species Pardosa pseudoannulata. Next base: position 144,241,627 of record CM063498.1, on the reverse strand, counting down.
TCTTAACTGCTCCGGTCTAATATTAAATTCCCAAGAAATATTTTTAGAAAGTTCACTTACCCTGTTTTGTTGGAATACATCAATAATTCAGAATTTAATAAGTCTTTAACTGTTGTTTGCATGATTTTTTTGCTTATTTGGTGAAATGCAATTCATGCTATAGATTAAAGGAAAAAAGTTTAAAAATATCATAGTATAAATATAAAATGTACTAAATAATATGATTGAAATTTTCATATGTTAAAAATTACTTTAAAGTTATATAATATAGTAAATGCGATGATGGAGATTTCTAAAAACTTAAAAATTACTGTAAAGATTTCTTTAAAGTATGGAGTCTAAAGAAGCATCAAATACTCTATAATATTTTAATGCAATTCCAATTATCGGATATCATTAAAAGAGTCAATATACAGATATATTTGAAAAAGTGAATTTTTTAAAATATGGTTATCGATTACCAATAAATACACATTAAAACATCTGGCATTGTAACGAAACTTGTAAGTAGCAACAAATTCACAAACAATGATCCATGTATTCTCTTTTTTACAATGCATTTGTCGCTCATTTGGCAAAAGAAAAAATTCCACTTATATCACATGCATTTTGAAAATTGCATATTTAGAGATCTGTGGATTTTTGCTATTCCTTTGAATTAAAAAACATACCTAAACAGGTCTCATTCTCATATTAGTATTTTAATGCAATTCTAATTATTGGATATCACTAAAACAATCAATAAAAAGATATATTAAAAAATGAATATTTTAAAATATAGTTATGTATAACTAATAAATAAGCACTAAAAATATCTTGCATTGTAACGAAACATGTAAGTAGCAAAATATTCACTTACAATGGTCCATATATTCTCTTTATTACCATACATATAAGGCTGACTTGTGAAAAGAAAAAGTCCAATTATATCACACACATTTGGAAAACTGAATATTTAGAAATCTGTGGATTTTTGTTATTCCTTTGAATTAGAAAACATATCTAAACTTCTAAACTGGTATCACTCGCATTTTAGTATTTTAATGCAATTCTAATTATCGGATATCATTAAAACACTCAATAAAAAGATATATCTTAAAAAAATGAATGTTTTAAAATATAGTTATCTATTACTAATAAATACACATTAAAAACATGGTGCATTCTAACGTACTTGTAAGTAGCAACAAATTCACTCTCATTGGTCCATATATTCTCTTTTTTACACGACATATATCGCCTACTGGTCAAAACAAAAATACCATATATACAACATGAATTTGAAAAATTGAATATTTAGAGATTTGTATATTTTATCATTATTTTGAATTAGAAAACATAACTAAACTGGTCTCATACGCATTATAGTATTTTAATGCAATTCTAATTATCGGATATCATTAAAATAGTCTATAAAAAGATATATTCAAAAAATGAATTTTATTAAATGTGGTTATCGATTACTAATAAATACACATTAAAAACATTTTACATTGTAACGAAACTTTTAGGTAGCAACAAATTCACTAACAATGGTACATATATTCTCTTTTTTACAATACATGTATAGCCGATTAACCAAAAGAAAATATTCCACATATATCACAGGCATTTGGAAAATTGAATATTTAGACATCTGTGGATTTTTGTTATTTCTTTGAATTAGAAAACATAACTAAACTTATCTCATTCGCATTTTAGTATTTTAAAACATTTCTAATTATCGGATATCATTAAAACAGACAATAAAAAGGTATTTAAAGAGAAATGAATGTTTTAAAATATAGTTATCGATTATTAATAAAAACACATTAAAAACATGTTGCATTGTAACGAAACTTGTCAGTAGCAAAGAATTCGCTCTCCTTAGTCCTCATATTCTCTTTATTACACGACATGTATTGCCGACTAATCAAAAGAAAGAAATTCCACATATATCACTCGCATTTGAAAAACTCAATATTTAGAGATATGTGGATTACTGTCATAATTTTGAATTAGAAAACATGCCAAAACGGATCTTATTCTCATTTATGTAATACAAATAAATACTTTAACACACCAAAGTAAGCTAAACCAAATTAATTTTACACAATACTCTGAAAATTAAGAATTTCAATATTTGTGATTAGTATTAAATATAAATTATAATCAAATTTAAAACACAGCTTTCTTACTATTTTTACTATTCTATCACTTAATCCATGCATATGACAATAAAATAACAATAAAATATCTTTATATGTAAAATGTTTTTTCTAAAGCACGAGGACATTTTCGAAGCATTACATACATACATACTGAATTAAAATAATATGAACTTCCTTAACTTCAATTTTATATGTGTCATAACATATATATATATATATATATATATATATATATATATATAATATATATATATATATATATACATATATATAACAATTTAGTGTTATCAGTTTTAAATATTTTTATACTGTTTTATCAAACTGCCTACTAACAAAAACTTTCAGGTCTTTTAATTTGAAAATATGCCTGTCAGTGGTATAATTTTAAGGGAGATCCCAGAAGACAAGAGAATGCAACAAAACTGCTGAGATATCCTATCTGGTGTGTTTACCCTAAACAACGTATTTTTAGAGTTCTTTAAATTGAAATTTCCGAGAAATCTTAAATCTTTTATCCCTTACTATAAACTTTCATACTATGAACAGAAAACGCCTCCTCAACACAGACTTTCTAATATTTTCCCAAGAGAATTTCCGTATCTGAGGAAAACTCGTAGGCCAAAACTTCTAAGAAATGAATTTATGGACTGTGGGGGGCAAAGAAATCCCTCGTGGCTGCAAACAAAACTTCCTTTTGAACTATAAAAGGGGAAAGTGAACTGTAACAGTCTCCAATGCGGTTGATCATAACTGGTTTCTGCTTTGTTACGTAAAGATCATTGATAATACTTGTGAAGTTGCCCTTTTATTTACTATCCAAAAATGCAAGATTTTTAGATACTTGTAAGTTTATATAAGTAATAAAATATTTACTTCAACAGTGTTTTTAGACATTTTAAGAAAATCCTTAAATCAAAATGCATTAGTGATTAAAGTTATGATATTAACAACTTGTATAAATAAATTTATTTACATATACATCTAATTTACAAAATGCCTTTTGAACTATAAAAAAAGATAACACTAATGCGGTTATAAATGTTTCTGCTTTGTTACGTAAAGATCATTGATAATACTTTAAGTTCATTTTTTTTATTTACTATCCAAGAATGAAGATTTTTGGTACTTGAATTTATATAAGTAATAAAAAAATACTTCAACAGTTTTTTTAGACATTTTAAGAAAATCCTTAATCAAAATAATTTAGTGATTAAAGTTATGATATTAAACAAATTTAATTGCGATTTATTTACATATACATAATTTACATATTTCAAAATATAAAAGATAAATAGGGTAATTCTTTGCAATTATTCGAAATAAATATAAATAGCCTAATTTTCTTCTTATTAGTACAATATCTGTACAACTATATTTTTGGATACAATATTTATGATATACTTCAACTATTTTCATATTTGTATTTTTTTTATACTTTAAATCTAAGATAATTTAATAATTATTTTTGAAATTTAATTGATTTTTTGATGACATTCTGTATTTTTTCAAAATTTAGGGTAACCCTTCTAATTTGATAAAGCTCTGACATTACTAAATTTTATTTATTTTTTTTTATTTAATTTTTTTTTTTTTGTTTTTATTTTTGATTAGTCGTACACAATCTGTATCTATATTTTAACTTATATTATATTGGACTCCAACTGTCCTTGAACAACCCTTTTCTTCTATATTAAATTCAAGTAATGCTTAAAAAAGATATAGTGAAAATTAATAGTTTGTTTATTTTACCATTTGTGGTTTGGTAAACATCGCCAATAATTTAACTACATTTGCCAAGGAATACCCTATTTTTAAGTACTATCATTTCTAAAATATTTCGCATTTTCCCTTTTTCTCTTTCTAATTTTAAGTTTATATGTGCAAAGGTGTTGCATAATATTGGTTTCGTAAGCTTCTTCCGTGTAATATTAAGTTACTAAGATTTTTATTAGAAAGTTCACTCTTACTCTGTTTTGGTGGAATACATCGGTGAGTAAAAATTGAGTTATTCTTTAAGATATCAGATAAACATCTAAACATTTTTAACAGTAAAGTATTTTAATATAAACAATGTATAAAGAATTAACCCAGAAGTAATAGCTAATTTTTTAGAAGTTGTTGAATTTTTATTTTGTTGTCACATGACGTACTTGTTTTACTTTATTTTTTAATTTTAAATATGTTTAAATACTTCTTGGCGTTAAATTATTTAGTAATGTATTCCTTCTATACATACAAAATGTATTCCAATTTAGTAAATTTCTAACTGGTTTATACATAATATTTATTTTTAGTCACATGTATATTGTTTTGATAAACAAAAGCCTATAAATGTAAGTTACCTGTAAGTGACACATCAAAAATATTATTTGCATAGATTAATTCTTTCTAATTGCAAACTTTCATTTAGAATTTTTATTATGATGAAATATGCTAAAAATATTTGTTATATATATTTTTAATTTTTTGAAATATTGGTATTTCTGATATATATTTATATATATATATCAGATTTTCACACATCACATCCAAATATATTTCATTGTCATTTCGTTACATTAAGTATGACTTTTTTAGTATCAATCTCAAGAACCTTTTGTATAACTTTCCTTTCTTTCCTAAATTTTGTTTTGTTTCTAAAATGCTTATTCATTCTCTATTTCAAATAACTTCCCTTTATTCACATTTTCCTTTATGTTTCCGAGGCTTTGTCTCTTTGTCGGCTGACCAGAGAAAAACAGTGGACAACCTCTTTTGTCTTTCACGAAAGCCAGCGTGACGTAAGGTATTTTTCGCTCCCTATTATTTTACGGTATAGAAAGATTTATTCAATATGTCTTATATGAAGAGCTATCGGGAGAAGAATATGGATCATTTTTCATAGGTATGAACCTAAATTTTGAATAATGGTAAAAACTTGACATTATTTACCATTTTTTAATGTATATATATGTAATATTTTCGTTTAGTACAAATTTATAATCTCTATGTAATTAACCGCAAATGTATTGTTTAAAAATACTTCTTCTTATGACAGATTCATTTTAGTAGAAAACGTCTAGATGTCCTGTTCTATATTTCTTTTAAGACATGCTTACTATTTTAAAAAATGAATTTTATTCAGGGCGATATTTCTATCCTCTTCCGGAACATGTTATAATTTTTGCTAATAAATTGTATCTAAAATTATAAACATTGGTTTAAATCTTTTTTATTTAAGATAAATTAAGTAATATTTACTAAAATTTTCCTTCTCTGTAACATTATTTTGAATTTAATTAGCACTTTAATTTTAATCTGAATGATGGACTTAACGTAAGTGAATATTTTTAATAAGTTCATATCTTTTATTATACTTTTCAGTTTGATATTGAGATTTCATATGCTGCGAATTTACTATGTCATAAGACTGAAAAATTTCAACAAGCGAAATCATGTTTGGCTTAACGAAAAGGAAGGTATTGCAATATTTAAACTACAGTCCAGATATTCACGTTTCATGAATTTAAAAGTACAAATACATTTTTACAGAAAATTGGTTCATTAATCTTTATAGCATATATTAAATCACAATTCTTGTACACATGAAACACCTTGACAAACAACACCAGGGTTTAGAGGTGTTCAAACTATCATTACGCTGAGATAAATGTGTCAATGTTTACTAAGATTATATAGATAAATGCAACATTTTTAATGTGAGCACGATGTTGTGCAGCATAAATAGAAAGATATAGTATGACATTTTTAAGTTATAAAAATGATTAGTTAATGAATTTAATTTCTTTGTTTAAAATATGAGAACAAATAGTGTAATTTTTTTGCGCCTTTTTTGTTAGAGTGCTTTATTACATACAATATTTTCATCTCAATCATTTCTCAGCTTTAAACTGACATATAATGTCTAAATATTTTGGAGATGCAGTACAATATTTAAGTTAGATAAAGAATTAATATATACAACATTAAATTATTTTACTTTTGTGACTCATTTGGGGTTAAAGTGTAAAAGGGGATTGAACATTTTCTATAAAAGTAGTACAAAATAATACATAAATATTTCTGTAAGCAATTCTCAATAATATTGAAAATTTTATACCGATAATTTCATTAATATACTCCTAACATTTGACTCTACTGAAGTGAAAGGAAAAAAAATTAATATTTAAATTGCAAGGTCTACGTAATGTTTGATTAACAATAATCAGCCCTTAAATTTGCATAGTTTTGTAAGAATCTAACCAGTTTCTTTAACAAATGCTGATTTTCAAAGATATTGAAAATTTTTATACCGATAAAGTTTAATTATTATAGTTCTAACATTCGACCCTGCTGAAATGAAAAGAAACAAAAATTTTCATATTTAAATTGTAAGGTCTACCTAATGATTGATTAACAATAATTGACTCTTAAATTTGCATAATTTTGTCAAAAGATAACAAGTGTTAACATTAGCATAAATCGTACCTAGTACATGCAAGCCAGATATACAACCAATACAGACTGAATAGTTCGCTATTGCTTTACGTATAGTAAATTAAGTGGTTAGTGCAGAGGCTGTATTTAAGCCTAAGCAAGTGTTTGTCATCCGAGCATAAAGGAATGATAGGATTGTGGACAGTGGATTTTTGTTGGTCTGGCTTTTGACGACATTCTATTGTAAGTAATTTCATTTCCTTGTATTATGAGTTATATTTTGCGTAGTATTATTTCTAATATATAAGCTATGTGTTCAAGGAAGATAAACCTTGTAATTTACCTTCTAACAAATGTATCGTTTCATTAGTGAGTGACTTTGGTATAAACATATTCTGCCTGGGGTAAAAGTCCACATCTCTATAAAATGATCAAAAAGGTATATTTTTATTCATGAGATATTTATTTAAAATGTTTATGTGCAGTATCAAGATACGTATCTTGATTCTGCATATAAATGTTTCCTTTCAGGATTTTTCATATTTCCTATACATGACTTTCGTACGTGACGTCACTCCTCTTTTTATCTAGCGATGTTTTTGACATATCCCACATATCTAATCTTCTTCACGTCCGAAAAACATATTCTCTTTCTGAAAAAAGATGACCACAATCATATCAATATGTTTGACAACTGGTCAAGGAGCACAAAATGACATTCAAAAATAGCTTATCATTTTAAATCTTTTTTGTACTTTAAAAAATAAGATTTATCAAATAATGCTATGCATAGGAAGTTGTAGGTTTTTTTAATATTCATTCATTGTGGAATAATTTAAATTCGCTACATTTAATTGCATTTTTTACTAAATATTATCATATGCAATTTTGAAACCTAATACTTACTGATGACATTTTAATCTTTTATCAAAGTGACAAGTCTTTTAATTATATTAAATTCTCGTTTTTGACATTCATCTAGATTTATGAAATTCTAATAAGTATACTACAGCTGAGAACTCATATATTTCATCTAATTGCATTTCCTAGCATTATTTTCTTCAAATCACAGTTGCCTAAATCTAAACATTTAGAATATGAATAAAAATATCAGTATTATTTAATGAACCGGCTGAATGGATTACAAAGTTTGGTAGAAAATTATCTTATCCTAAGTTATATTAAGTGGATTACGTGACGTATTTTAAAATTAACTTTATATTTAAGAAATCGAAATATTTTAGTTCAAGTTAGTATTCTTTGCAGGGTAATTATAATTAAAGTTTTCCTCTCAAAATGTTTGAAAACAATTCTAGTCAGAAAGGCGAGAATTTAGACTTAGGTAAATAAATGTACATACCTATTTTTAATTTTTTATTCATTATTTCAAAGGTTTAAAAAATTGCTATATTTTCTGACAATAGTTTATTGTTCAGTCATGTAGTTGTCACGCATTGTTAATGCACGTTTTTTTTCAGCATTCCTCTTTTGCTTTTTTTTTCCAATTCTTATTTTGGTTTTAGATTTATTGCAAACTACTGATTATCTAAAACACAAAACAAAATGGAAAAATATATCGAATCCAAATTTTCTACAGGCACGACTGATAGCATTCATAATAATTTACTGGAAATAAAAATTTCTTTAAAATGGGAGTCAATTTAATCAGTAATGTCTGCTGCATTTATGGCAATCAATAATATCTGCGACACAGCGTGGAAATGATCGAAATTAATTTGGATTTAATGTCGGAAAATTACAGTCCATGTGGTCTCGATGTCATCCAAGTTTTATCTGTTTCTTAAGTTCCATATGTAGGTCTAACCAGGGCATACCACCGTTTAGAGTGGCAAACTTTTTCGGTCGAAAAAAAAATCGAAAAAAAAATTAATTTGGCGGTCCAAGATAATTTTTTCCAAACTTTTAAAAACAATATACAAGTATTACGATTTAAATATCTTGATGAGACGAACACAATTGCAATTTCATATTTAAAAGTTCCTTATATTGAGGTTCAAAGTGAGATTTTAAGAAACGAGGATAAAAGCTCATTTGTCAGTCTACTTCTGATATTATTTTTAAGATTCATAGTTGAAAACACTTGTTCCCATATATAAGAAGAAAACATAGCGCTGATCTTCTGGGCGTGAGATAATACATTTGGGATATCATATTTAAACAAAGTAGGAAAAGGGATGGATATATAATGTATAAATATGTATTTCTTGTAATTTGAATCGTATCGGCAGCTTAAAACTCCATCCGACGGACGAAATAATTCATTCCGGTTGGCCGGAGCTGGGCCGCGGACCTTTGTTTGCCCATCCCTGCCTTAGACGGAGTTCGTGGGTTAGAATCTCATTGTGGAGGAGATGTTCGTAGCCGTTTCGAATCAGCTGTAAGTTAAGCTTTATGTCCCGGTCTCGTTAGCCGTAGTGTTGCAAAAACATAGACCGAAATAATCCAAATAAAACCACTCCAAACCAGCGATTAGACGGTTATACGATGTTGAATTCACTTTAGACTTTGAGAAATCACACACCATTTTTCTGATCTGGGATTAAACTTTAAACAATACTTACTATGCTTCTTAACGTTATGACTTATTGAAACGTGGCCGCTTAATATTTACAGAAATGTAAGGAAGATCAATGACTGTAAGGAAGATGAACACACTATGGAATCTCAGATCTAAAACACAGTGTCTTAAGTGCATCTCCAATGCGCACACCTGGGTGTAAAATAGGGATACCAAATTACCCTCCACATCCTAACATCTTGTACAGAAGCCATATGACCAAATTTATCCCAACAAATAAACAGCCTATATGCAAGATTCCTTCAAAATTTAATCCAACGTTCATATTGCAGCCTGAAATATTTATTCACCCGAAAACACAATTTCATGCCATTATGAATTTCATCTCGGCCGTTCAGTGCACCATTTAAAAGGCACACGCTTATGGCATAAATTGTAAATAAGAAGATAATAAAATCATTAAACTCTTCCCGATCAATCCACAGTGCTGCCAATAACGCCATGCTATTCATGATATTTTGAAATAGTATTCGTCAAATTTTGAAACACATTTACGAAATTAGCCATGCTTTGATATAATAACAGGGAATTTCATTGCTAGTTGTTAAAATCTCATAGCTTAAAAATAGGCTAGTTTGAACATATTATTTAGTATCAATGTTAAATTGAATTATTTCTTAATTTATATCATTCCATGTAATTAGTTTTTATGTTTCTTTGAAAAATAAATTAACATCTTCTATATGTTGTAAATTCAGATATATTTTTCTCTCATGCCAGTTTATATATACATTTTACCATCTAATTTGTCAGACTTTTAGAATAAAAATACATATTGGTATATATTGTTTAGACTTTTATTGTTCAGAGGCCCTTAATTACTTTAAAAAAATTTCAAATGTTTAAATTAAAATCATTTTAAGTTTATTTCTTTTTTTTTTACAAATCACAATGAGATACAAAAGTCTAACATCTTTTTGTCAACTGTTTGCAGGTTGTGTAAGCATAAAAAGCTAAAATTAAAATTTGAGCAAAAATATGTTATTATTTACTATGATAAACTGATAGATTATTCCGAGAAAAATTAGGAAATTCGAAAGAATTTATTTTTCACTTTGAAAGCAAATGATGTTTATATTTTTTCTTAACAAAATAGAATCGGGAAGCAGTGATGAATTTAATAGGTTTAATATTTTTCATAAAAAACAAAATGCCTCAAATAACATGTTATTTTTAATGTTAATTTTAAAAGAATTTCAGATGAGTAAAACCACTTATTTTATATAAACATATATTACAAAATCCGACCACAAAATTAACTTTTCAATTCAAATAGAGAACTTTTCATAAAATTTCATCCGCCCAATAATATTATTTAAACTTCTTGAACTGCAAAGCGTCGGAAAATGACGGAATGGTAAAGTTACGTCATTCCGACAACGGAGATCATGGATTCAAATCTCATTGATGGTACTGATGTTCATAGCCGTTTGCAGTCAGCTTAAACAGTATCTCATTAGCCGTCGTGTAGATAAATAGTAGTCCATACTGCTCCAAACCAACTAATTAGGGTTTAAATGAATTTAAATAAATGCTGTGACTTTTTCGATGTACGTTTATAACTTATAATAAAATATAAATGTGTATTGATATCTACTTCTATAAAATTCAGTTTATATAAATCAATTTTTTAAAAGTTATGACATTTTATTAGGTGCTTCACTGCATGATACATTATGAGAATATAATTAAATTTTATAAAAGAAACACTGATTTTATGACTATAATAATTAAAGTTTATTTCGAAAGCATTGCAGAGAAATTTGGAAAAATACAGTGCGGTTAGAAATTATGAATACTAAAACTAGAAAAATTTAATTAAATTTAATTAAAACAAGAATTCATAACCATAATTTAAAACTGATTGAATTTCAAAAATGGGATTATTAAAGTGTATATACAGGGTGTCAACATAAAACCAAACAGCCACTTCGGCCAACATGCCTCCAATACGAATCAAGGTGATCTAGATAGATGCAAACAGGTTAAAGTGGTTGAAATATACATTTCATCATTTTTTTTAATTTAAAAGGAGTAAAAACAGAAGATGATAGTCCAAAGTTAGGTGTTGGGTTATGGTGATAGTCCCGATTGGTCCGATACGACTACTGAATCGGCCCCAAAAGTCTTTCTCTATAACATTGAAGGTGCTAGATGCATATATATATATATATATATATATATATATATATATAGATATATATATATATATATATATATATATACTATATATATATATATATATATATCATATATATATATATATATATATATATATGATATATATATATATATATATATATATATATATATATATATATATATATGCATGTCCTCTCTCAGAATTTTACTTGTTCATATTTGCCGATTGACTAAACGGATCATTTTGTACTCATCTCTCCTTTCTCATCCAACATATATTTAAAAAAAAATCTTTATTGTAATTTGTAGTTTAACTGTGCTGTAATTTCCTCTTGAGAACTTAAACAATTCTCTCATTTTACATTCCTTTACGGAATTTTCTCTTTCTCTTTTGTCATCTTGTTTTAATATTCATAACTAGCCCATACTCAAGCATTAATTTCCATTTTCTACTCTCATTTAGAGTGTCAGAGCCAAAATCTATACATTAGTTTGCTAGGCAAAATCCCTTGTATTGCAGAACTAGAGAGCTTGGGCCAGGAAATTCTGTGCTACCCTCATCCTGTGATCCTGTTGGTGAGAGGCAATGAAGAACAAAGGTGTGGAATCAGCAACAAAATACGTTTCTCCCATCGTGTTTGCTCTTGTACACCCTTGAATAGATGATCGAAATTGAAAAGAACATGCTTAGTGGCAACATTAGTGAATTAAACTTGTTTGTGACTTTAAGAAAGTTACCTCAGTGTGGGTTTACTGGAGCATTTATAATAGTGAGTTGGAATGCTTTAAGTCTGTCTCAGTCATCAAACTTTAGAATCCACTTAAATCTTAACAATTGTCATTAAGTTATCGTAACTTCAATCCACTTTAATCATAATAATTGTCTTCTGTTATCTTTAAATTAACAAGTATGAAAGAAAATATAATTTGTGATGAAAATGCCACAAATCAATACAATCTTCTTATTACTATCCACACAAATAACAAAACATGAAAAGCACAAATAAATATCAACGTTATACCAAAACAATGTAACTCCCAATAAAATAATTTATACACAAGAAATTCCTTAACACAACAATTAAAAATTTATATTAATATTTAAAAAATTTTATTTAAAAATAAAAATTTCTTTAGAGGTATTATTTTCATTATTACAGTGAAAGAATACAAAAAATATATATTTACGAGTAGCACTATAAAGTTAATCCTCATTTGCTATTTTAAGAGTGTAAGAAATTATTCTTAAAAAATAATTATCAAACTCATTATATCATAATTAGTGACAATTATCTTCTCAGACATTTTCACCAAGATGAAACTATAGTCTAGAAATTAAGAATAATGTCATAATTTATAAAATAGAAAAATAAATCAACAGAGCAAAACTTTGCGAATTTTGATTGAATTTTTAATTTGTTATACAACTTTATTAACTGCAGTGGTAGAAAAAATCATCAAGGTCACAAACAATAGATAAAACTCAGTGCAAAATCTTTCTGGAATTTCTTTTAAATGTGAAACTGTTGAATCAGCACTCTAACTTACTAGTTTTGTGATCTAGTCTATTTAAAATTCATTTTCTTTTATTTTTTACACATATAGAGAACAAACAATTAAATTACTTTTATGGCATATAAATTAATACTACAAATTTTTTTGTAAAATAATTATTTTAGATAAAACAAAAGATTATTGAGTAGTGCTATTATGAAACGAAGTATTATGACATTACATTTAGATGAAATATTATTTAATGAGTTTTTAAACAACTGAAATATCAAATCATACAGTATATCTTTTTAAAATTTTAAATTAAAAGAAAATAAAGCTTGATGATTTTCAATTCAGTCGCTTCTTAAGAAAAACTATTTTCGGAATATTTTACACACAAGTATAATTACCAAGAAATATTTAACTTATTACAAGAAAACACCCTGTTACTTTTTAAGAATCATAAACATCCAAGTATAAATGTATCTTATCATGTTCTTATCATGTAACTTACTGACTATATTGTAAAATATCCATAACATCGTTTTCAACACTAATACTACTGTTGTTGAAGGGAAATCTTATTATATATGATAAATTTTTAAATTTGCTCTTTATGTACACTTTTCTTTTCTACATTACCATCTGTAAAATACCTGGAAAGGAAAATATTTCCTATAAAATAAGATATTTTGCTTCACCTTATTTCTTTATTCTGACACATAGTAACAAAATGTGAAATGTGTATGTCATTTTAAAATATTTTGAAAACTTTATAAAACACATTAAGTGAGATTTCTTCTAAAATCGATTGTAAACTCGATGTAAAATCGAAAGTAAGATGGTGTAATTTTTTCATAATTTTCCTTTAAGTTATGAAAATCGTTAAATCAAAAAGAAAACTATCATAGATTTTGCATACTATATTCCTTAATATTTCACTTTAATAGAATATAAACGTAATAGGATAATGTAAAATTATATTCTTCCAGAAATTAGATACTCTAAATAGGCCGATCTTTCAATATTATTCCAGTTTTTACATCTTTATTCATTTAAACTGCATTCTGAACAATAAACCATAATATGTTATTATGAAAATTTATTTTCTTTATCCTACAATCATTTAATAACCTATATATTTTTCATTGTATTGCTTTACCTGCAATCCATATTTTGCTGTTTAAAAGAGAATTTCTCTTTTTAATTCTGATACCTTTACAAACTTTTGACGTTAAATATCAGATTATTTTTACTGATTCACCTTGACTTATCTTTGACAGAATTGTACATCTTGATCTTTTTTCTCCCCATAGTTGCTACTCTTAGATACCAGAGTCTTCCACCACTTGAAGCATTAAAGCATGATGATATCCTTCATTAATTTCTCTAGAAATCTCTTAAGAATACTGAATGCAGTATAATTGTCCTAATTTTCTCCTTAACGAACTTCCTATTTCTTCTTTCATGGGGCAGAGGTATTCTTCTTTTATATCTAAAACAGGAAGAGAACAATATCAGTCTTCTTTAAGTTTTGTTCCGATGCTTCTTGTTTGAATAGTCTCATTAGGCACCCTAATCTGTATTGTAAATCTTGAATCCATTGCGGTTTGCCCCCGCTATCGTTACTTTAGTAGCCTATCAGCTGCTCTCAGGTTTGTACGTGACATCATCATGCTTCATTTATCACATTAACTCTACCAATGATGTTTAATCATGCTCCTGAGACATCTGCCGTTGGTTCACTCCATACGTTTATGCTTGGCAATCTCTTTCTCATTTTTTTTTCTTTTGAGAGACAAGTACCTAAAATGCCGTGATAACGTTAAAGGAACAATTTTCCTTGTTAAAGAAATACCTGGATAAAATGAAAACAAGAATATTTAGATTTTGTTACTTTCTCAACCATTAAAAATGAATAATGGTATTATAGAATAAAACAACACATTAAATATAAAAAGCATATTCCTTAATTTATTAATGAGATACATACTTCCTAATGTGTTATTAGTCCATGTCGAACTTTTGTGTGATAAACCATAAGTTTATAAATACTAAATTTAACTGTAAATAAATCGAAACATGGTATACCTGCATCAATGTTTACAGGATTGAGAAAGATTTGTTTTAATTAATATTAGTAATCAATGTAGAACAACTAAAAAACTGAAATTTGAAAAAAAAAGAATATTTGATATTTTATAATCCTTTTGATACTCAATTTATAATTTACGTATTAAAGTACAACTTTAATTATAGTGATCTAAAAACTGAATTTTATAAATATAATTAATAATACATAAATATTTTCCCAAAAACTCGTGGAAATTAGACTGCAAGCAGAAAGGAAGAGAAATTATTACCACTTAGTTAGTAAACAAAACCTAACTATTTAAGTGTCTGTGTGATATTAATTTCTTATATAAATTATAGAAATATATACTTATAGAAAAAAATTTATCCTTTTTATTAAGCATAATTTTTTATATCATACGCATATACGTATAATACCTGAGTAAATAAAAGTTTGCATTAAATTATACTAAGAATATTTTGAACTTTCAACTTTATCTTCAATTAAAATTAATAATAAATATGTAAAGGATAAGCTGTATTTAAGAATTTTTAAATAATATTAAAAAGTCCATTAAATGTTACTTGCAAATACTCCTAATTAGAAGAGTGGTAATAGCATAGATAGAAATCAAATATTGGCTACAAAGAAACGTGGAAATTGTGCAAATTTATTTCGTTACTGTGATTAGAAATATTTAATAATTATATCTCCTAATTAATCCTATATAATCATTTGCTAGTGTATATATATGATAAAATTAAGCAGATGTTTGATCTTGTGCTCCAGCAGATTAATTTCTTTTCTCTATATATAATACTGATAGTATATGTTCCTTAGAGAGACAAGTAGCTAAAATGCTGTGATAAGGTTTAAATGACAATAGGCCTTAATAAAGACTAATTTATATTAAACTACTGAAAAATATTTTTTGCTTTATTATTGGCTAAAAATTAATCATAGATATAATAAGAAGAAACTGTAAATTACATGTTTGATAAAATTCAATAAGTGTTAATTGAAACAAATTTTAAAAAAGTATATTGTTAATTAGCATATATAGAAACATAATCATTGGCTAAGAAAAAATTAAAAATTGTGCATAGAAATTATATATATCATTGTGATGGGAAATATTTAATAAGCATCTTACCCGATTGTAGATCAGAGGTAGCAAATTTACATTCCGGGGCCACAATAAAATTAGACAGTAATAAAAGAGACTGCGTAAATTAATGTAGTTATAAATATTAATTTATACAATTATTATTGTTTTGTATACTGATACCAAATCATGGTATTATATATGAAAATAATACAAAAAATATTTTATTTATTATTTATCATAAATGTTGCAAGATAAAATATTTGTGTGTTAATAGGATTACACAACTTACTATAAATTAATCTTTAATTATTATTATTAAGCAACTATATATTTAAATTTAAAAAATTAGATTAGTATTTTAAATGCATTTATTATACCTTAATGAAATGCAAAATAAAAGTAATAATAAATATATAATATATCAGGAATATAATAATATTAAATTTTAAATTGTCATAAAACATTAATTAATAGAACTTTTATAAATGCTGCAATATAATTAATGAAATTCACTTGATTCAAATCATTACTTTCCCTACTTATAATATAGTAATAGTTTTTTGTAGAAATACTCCATCTAATCTATCTATATATAAAATAAAGTATATGTATATGTATATAGGTTTATGTATATGTTCTTTATACAAATCAAGAAGGTTTGTCGGGGATACTCAAAATATTCGACAAGGGATTTATACCTCTGAAAGGTCCAAGTTGATATTAAAACCTCTTCCATACTCAATAAACACAAAATGTTTATATAACAAATATAAACGTTGATGAACGCCTACAGATAGTACTATTTGAGTGTTTAAAATTTTTCTGAAACTAGTAAATTTTAAAATTTTAGGTATACATAGTTAGATATTCTTATGTGTAATCAGTACTTTTAAGGACCTGTAAATTATTAAATAGTTTTAAAAAGTATGAATGTATATATATATATATATATATATATATATATATATATATATATATATATATATATATATATATATATATATATATATATATATATATATATATGGGACAGCTCTAATGACCCTCTGCTACGCAACGAGCTCAGTATAATTTAGATGATTAAGTTTACAATATTTTTCCGTTACGCTTCCTTTGTAGAAAATTGCGGCATGCATAATTTTTATCCTTTCATATCACTAGCTCCTCTTAGGTCGTATAAATGAACATATAAGTTAATAATAAATTATATAAATGCTATAAAAATAACTGAACTATTTTTTCGCATCTATCCAGGACACGCAAAGATAGATTGCAACATCAACAAATACAACACAGACATTTTCATTGAACCACAAATAAGAATCATGCAACATTTTAACACAAGGAGGTACCATCAGGTCTATTTAAAAAAAATCTAGACGAAAAGGAATCTGCCTGAAAGAAAAAGTCACAAATTAATTAAATGCAAAATTTGAAAAGACTAAAAAACATAAAAGAAAAGTAATTAATGAAAGAAAACTCCTTAAAAAAACAGAATGCACAAAAATCACAAAACATAAAGAAAGTATTAGAAATTAATAAAATAAATAAAAGATAATAACAAGAAGGTTAGAAAAAAGGAATAAGTAAGCTGATGACTTAGTAACACTGAAACAACAAAAAAACAATTTGAAACTTGATGAAAAATTGCATACCTAATAAGATTAAATCATACATCACTGAAACTTCGCTTCTCTGTCTTAAACCTCTTTTCTAACACTTGATTACAGTCTTATCTTTATATTTTATACATAAAGTGGCTAAAATTGAAATACTAATTTTTTATTATCTAATTGGTTTTACTTATTATAAAAACATGCATATTATATTTGTATTGTCGGAATCTTTTTAATCTTAAAATTAGCTCCAAAATAAAGTTACTAAATCATAGTTTAATTGTAACAAATAAATGTTTTTTCCAGCGTTTGTAAAATTTAAAAAAAATCATTGCCCTAATTTTTGAAGAACAAATATCAATTTATTTACCTATTGATTAGTGAAAAAAATAATTTATTAAAAAACCGTTGTTATACAATTCAACTTGTTCTTAGAAGTTCAAGGAGATTTTTCTATCCCTTAAAATAATGTAATGAAATAGAATCCAATAGAACAAATGTGGTTCTTCTTGTCTCTAGAACAAAATAACTTTTTGCATTGGATACTTACACTGTAAAATTGCTGAAATTGAAAATGTTGTCGATCATTTCATCATTATTTAAATTATTATATAAAAATACTTATGGTAAGAATCAAAGTAATATTTTGTAATGAAAATATGGACAAGTAATTTTGTTCTAAAAAATGCTAACAAAGAATACAAAAGGAATTAAAAATAAAAAGTTGTAGGGCTCTATAATTATCGAGCCACTCCTTTATCTAAGCAGTTAGAATATTCTCTTCAAGATTTTGACGTGAATTCCCATTTAAAAAAATCCTAAGGCGTATATATGTATGATATTCATTGATATACATTAAGTAAACAAGAGGCCTTACGAACATACAATAGATTGTCCAACAATTTTTATATGTTAGATATTAGAGATCCAGATAAACGGAACAGATGCCGTTAATTGGTATCATGATATCTTAGTATATCATTCTATTTCCATAGTTTCAATTGTCTTTGTAATAAAATTTGAGTCTTTACTTATGTGTGTCTCTCCTGGTGCATTTAGTTCTGTAGCTGTTTTCTCCTGTCATATTCATATTTTATGTGTTATCTATTAATAATTTAGAAAAGTATTCTACATTCACTAGTATGCTTCTACATTCTAAAGTGCACAATTCTTTTGTAAACTGTAGTGAAAGTGCAGGCCAATATTGTATCTAATTATTGTAATATTTTACTTCAGTAATTAATGTATAATGAGGAGATTGAAAATTTTACTATACAGTCAAATTTTATCAACCTACTTTTATTTATGTAACATGAACGTATAAGTATTACATCGACATTTTATAAAGCAGAGAATGGCTTTAAGGTAATTTAATATATGAAATATTTTTTTTTTTTACATGACAAATCTTAAGTTTTCAGAAGTCATTTCAGACTTAATTAAACTGTAAAAATTTTTAATTCTAAACAGCAGAACGAGAAATGTCAGACTAATTTAAATTTTTTAATGAGGAAGCTTAGGCTCCTCCCACTTCACCAAGAGAAATTCTAGTCGATGTTCGCCAGGATCCGAATTACGATCCCGAACAAGCTTGTGTAATGTATAATAGTCTATTTTAAATGTATTTACTCCTATTTAATCATATTTAATCGCATTTAAACAATATTTAACCAATATATAATCGCATTTACTATCATTTTTATTGAATTAATCACTATTATTTTATTTTACTCTCATTTTTATATATTTAATTTATATTTAAAGACTGGCATCTTGATATTTACATTATCTGAATGAACCACTCCCTCTTAAAACGAACTATCTTTATAACTGGAGATATGCCCAGCCGGGTAAGGTGCTCTGCAAATAACCGTTAAATGGAGAACGGCAGACATAATTACTCTAGGTTAGTCACAATACATTCATTAACACTAGAATCACGAGCTTTTCTTTCTGCCTTAAATCGTAGGCTAAGTCAAACTTTGATTGATTATCCCCATTTTGTTATCCAAAAAGCACACTATATTTATACTCAATGGCATTGATTCATTTTCAGACATTTAATTATTGTGATAAATAAAAATGATAATTCGAAAAGTATATACTGTTAGAAAAAATTATAGACATATTTAATGGAATTAATTATCTTCTTACCTGTCGAGTTTTTTACAGTCCAGGCAAAGTTTGGGCAACTCTCTCTCTCCATCTGTATACATATATATCACATTTTCTTCTATCAATATTTTGCAGTTAGAACAAGTACTATTTTCTCACTTTAATTTAGTAATAGACACTTTTTCCCATATGCAAAGTTTCTTCAAAATTGCATTGTTATATTTTTTATGGGCATAAAATTAGGAAAATCAAGAAATTTATCTCAATTTTGTCAGTAATATTTCGGAGAAAATTGTACACAAAATTGTTTTTGGGTAAAAATAACCCATCCTATGGTTCTGTTGTTAGCATGCACCTATATCGAGTAGTCGCACCGAGCAAGTTTCATTAATCTTGTAATTGAAAAACGGGAACCATCGCAGATAATCCCCCTCTCACCAAAATATATGCTTCATACAAAATATATTGCATTTGACGCGCGAACAGCTACTTGTTGAAGACGGAATCATTCATAATTTTCGAATTTTTCTCTGCTACAAATGTTAAAGCATATTTCGGAAGATCTTGCCTATAATTAATGCCTTCAAAGAAAAAAATGTGGCAGTACAATCACCTGAATCACAATACACTACAAATTAACTTTTGAACTATCACATGCACATATCTTAAAATCTCAAATTTCTGCCTTTCCTCCAAATTCTAGAGTTTTAACGCTTGATATTCTGTTAAACAAGTAATGTTAATTTATCATAGGCGACGAAAACAATAACAACCTGCAATGGCAGCATGGGTCGACAAAAAATTAGCTCAGGTGTCATTGTCTTTAGTAAAAATTTCATTATTTTCCTACGGTAAGGTTGTACTTTTATTCCATGTCTGTAATACGTTTTGCACATACTAAAATTCAGGAACTGAGATTTTTACTCACACATGTACAATCTTTTCATTTTTTCTAAGAAAAATTCTAAATGCATGTAATACAGACACAATAGTCACTGATAAAAAATTCAAATGGGACTTAGTAAGATCTGTATTTTGCTAACGAAAAGAAAGATAATCTGGAAATTTCAAGAAGCGGAAATGATGCACAATGGCAGTCTAAGCCAGGAGATAATCTAAAGAGCAAATACTGTGTAACAGAAAGCCGGATGTTGGGGAAAGGGGTAGATATTTGTTCTGTCACAAGAAACTAGTACCTCTGATTTGTAAATCGGCAATCATTCACGTACAATGCAGTGCTAAAATATAAAAATAATTTCTTGTAAATTACAAGTAGGATTACATACAGGATTTAAATCGAATAAATGATTAATTATTAGCATACAATGTCTTACAGTTACAAAATAATATATATTTATATATATATATATATATATATATATATATATATATATATATATATATATATATATATATATATATATATATATATATATATATATATATATATATATATATATATATATATATATATATATATATATATATATATATATTTATATATATATATATATATATGTGTGTGTGTGTGTGTGTGTATTATAATAAATAATATAAAAATTAAATTAAAAGTATTTTTTTAATTTAATATTAATTATTAATTTGAAAAATGTAAGTTGAAATTTATCAAATATTTTTACATTTTTTTAATAATATTTCTAATGTAAACTAACGAAATTGTGGATCGAATGTAATGTGTGACTGAGATTCTTAAACCTAGATTTAAACATTAATATAAAAAAAAGTTTTATAAAAATCCAAAAAATATTTTCTCTAAAGCAACTGTACTGTCAATGAAGAACATAATACCAATTCTGTTCAAATTATATTTAGTAGATAAAAGTTATAATTAAAGCCCAATACTTCAAAGAAAGGAAAATTAAAAATTAATAAATTTGAATTAAATTTTTCTCTACTTCGTAAATGAAAGATTTAGTAGAAATTTATAGTAAATCATGTAGTATATCTCAGTTATATTAATTTATACGAAGTTTCATATAACATATATAATAATTTTGAAAACTGAAATGCAAATGAAATTTTCTCTATATATTCATATATATTGGGAATAACCTGTAGTTAATCATATACAGTATATCTTTGAAATAAATGAATTCATAGTATATGTCAAATTCATAGTTCTGATCCAAATAAGGACTGTCGTCGTAAAGAAATACATTATTTTACAGTCTAGTTCATTTTCATATAGTATACAATTTTTAAAATACTTGTGAAAATATGTTCTGATATATTTTTAATACGCGATATGAAAAATAAGTGCGAAAGGAGTGAAAGTGGTTTTCAAAAATAATGGATATAGGAAATTTAAACTATAAAAATATAAACTTTCCCATCACATGCTTTAAAAGTGATTACTAATATGATTATTAACTTATATTCAACTACAAAAAATGTATTAAGCATATTTAATTACAAAAACTACCAAACTTAACTATTAAAACTTATTAAACAAATTTATATTAAACTTTCATTTAATACAGCATTTTTCAAACTTATATTTGATGGTTCTTAAATTTATGATTATTGATAAATAGGTAATATGTATATATATATATATATATATATATATATATATATATATATATATATATATATATATATATATATATATAATTGTGTGTGCAGTTCGTAATAAACATGGATTACTTTTTATAATTAATTAAATGCAGTATGTAATTAAAGACATCCATATAATTTTTACTCTCAGATACGAATTGCAAAATTTGGTGTATTCTTAATTAAAAATTAATCCTTATTATATTTAATTATTAATTGA
>CM063498.1:144201616-144214116 GCA_032207245.1 Pardosa pseudoannulata | reverse complement strand
AGAAAAAACGAGCAATATTTACGAATAAATTGATGTACTCTAATTTGTATTTGATTCATAGAAAAGTTTGTTTACTTTTAACGCAATAAATGTCTCCAGTAGTTAAAATACAATTTATCTAAAATAAATACTGGTTAGACATAATAATATTTTTATTATTTAGAAGACAAAATAAAGTGTCGGCCAAACAATGTTTCACTAATAAATATGTCTGCAGATGCTTGTTTTCAGGCAAAATAAAAAAAAAATACGAGAGTGACAAATACGGAAACTGGGGAAGGGTGTTAAATCATGGAATTTTTTGGGATAACCTTAATAAAATAAGAATAGAAAGACATGATGTATCAGAAAGAAAATAAGTTTCTTTCACTTTTTATTGTATTATTTCTTTATTTTTTTCTTCTTATATTTAGTTCAACATACTCCTTTTTCTTGAATGAAAATTCCCAAAAACACATAAATAACAGTTTTTTAAAATATAATTTATGTAAATGGTCATACAATTTTGTAGTTTCCGATATAAAAAAAAGTGAAAGTTATTAAAAGTACTTAAAAAGTTAAATATAATAATGTATTAAAAGGGTTTGTAGTAAAATAAATTCGTTTACATATTAGGTACTGAACAGAATTGATTCATAATTTAACATGTTGCTAAAGTGAACTTTAGGGAAGTATTATATTTTACTTTGGATTTTATTCCATGTATTTCTATAAAACTATAAATAACTAATTATTATTTTTATTTTTCATTATATTTGAAGATCCGCGATAAGTAATTATTATAAAGATAGCATCCAAAATAAAATAGCAATAATTTTTAATATTTGAAAAATTACCTTTTATTCATTAATGATATAGTAATATAGCCTGATGTTGACTTTAAAGTAAAATAAATATTTACTGAAGATAATATTTTTTTAATTAGGTAAAGTTTTTTTCCGTATTTCGTAATGATTATATGTAATCCCTTTATGATTATATGAGATTTCATAATTCTCAATGTTTTATAAAACACTCGAGTATGTAAATGTTTGACTAAATTAAAAAGCCGAAATTCAATGAAACAATTTTAGAGACCTATTCAGCTTCCTGTCATTTCAGCTATAAAAGCCGATTAGACACGAATTTAACCCACAAGGTCTGGCTTTACTCTCAGTTACACAAGAATATATGCCAGGCCTGTGAGACCCAGTGGAACTTTTCTCAGCTAAAAGACAACAAATGTTTTTCTTTCCATGTTTAATAGAAAGTTTATATTACTAAAATAATTTATTTACAGTTTGAAATATATTTCGGATTGTTTAAATTATTAATTTTTAAAAGTGTTGTCCAGCAGATATTTTTTTTTCTAAAATCACAACATAAGACTCACACATGTTAAAAACTTAAATCACATCATTATATTTCATCATTTTTAAGGATGTGCTTTTCACAACATATCTATTCCAAACACAAACACTAAATAAAAATGCAAAAGTATATGCACGTGCACTGGATCTCTGAAACCCGAATAATAAATTAAAATCAACAGTTTTTCAGGAAAATATTTAGAGAAAACTACGGAAATGAATGTTATTGGGGTTTATAAGACCTATCAGGCAGCTCAGAAAGTATTGGATGATTTTGCATGGAATGTTTTTATAGAGATCGGTCCGGCAAGCGTACTTGCTGCTTAAAATAAACACAAAAAACAATATTAGTTGAAAATTCGTAAACATTATTTATACTTTTGTTACTGTAACCTATTATGTCATACGTACGTGTAATGAAGTAATACATTTAAGTAAAAAAAATAATTTTTTTTTACTTTTAACTAAGGCACTGGCGTATTTTTTCCGTTATAGTAGTAAACGTCTTTTGTATTTAATTTAAAAGGATGGAGATTTGTTATTCTTTTAAAATATACCAGATAATAATTAAACTAAGGAGAATTTAATTCACAGATTGGTCGCCTTCCGAGGATTTTAAAACATCAAGGAGCAAATTGCTGAAATATACAAATTTAAAAATAACTGAAGTGAATGAAAAATACTTATATCACATTTAATATAAATACACAGAAAGATCTTGATTTAAAAATATACAATCCCTTTGAGTTTCACTGTTTTATATTATAATGATGTCATGTAGTATCGAAATACTATGCTGCACAATACATTTTTGTCTAAAAGTTTAAACCTAACAAATTCAAAATGTTTACAAATTATAAGTACCTCAGAAGAGTCCCATATAAAAATATTTATTACACTTCCTTAGTTAAAGGTAAATCAACTTAATAGTTGATCTCGTAAGAAGTTGGAGCTTGTTTACAAATAACATAAACCTTAGTCAATTATATGTGAAACATAAAATTTTATGTGTCGATAAAACCTAGGAAGTTAGTAAAAAACTTTATAGTAAACTTTATAAAAACATTTTTATATTGAAGTATTTGAATCGAAGAACTTTTTATCATAATAAGATTACATGTATAAGACAGGGAGTACAAATTATTCCCGAGAGTTTTAACACTCATTCAATGCATGTCACATTTCTTTTATTTAAGATTAATGTAATTTTAATATTTTAAAGTATAAGAATTAAAGAGCATATTTTAACATCTTGCAAAGAATATAATTACTACTTTAATAGAGAAATTAATTATTATTGATTTAACTACTTTTAAGCTTATTTAAAACATACTTTCTAAATTTTATCAGTAGTTGAAAGAGTCCTGGTGTATTTATAGTCATGGTCAACTTACCTTGCATTGCATTAAATTAAAGTTAATTCAAAAATGATGTGTTTCAATCAGAAAAAAATGTTTACTTTAGTTTTAGCATACTTCATTATTAGTATACTTTATTTTTATCGATTGCTTACTATAACAACTTTTTATACTAAGGCCAAAAAGTTGGTAATTTATGAGTATAAATGGCCTTATTAAATGTAAAAGGAATACGCAGAGAACATTTCAAATAATTTTTCTCATGGACTATTTCAAAAACTTTTATATATTTTTAAAATTTTATCTTAATGTTCTTAACAGTTTAATTAAATGTAAAACTGCTGTAATTAAAATAATAGTATATAACATATGCATATATATATATATATATATATATATAATATATATATATATATATATATATATATATATATATATATATATATATATATATATATATATATATATATATATATATATATATATATATATATGTTGCTAATAGAATATAGATTTTAACATACAGGGGAAACAAAAACTAATAATTTTTAAGCGTGCACTGCCATATGGATTGAGGTCCTATATAGCTCTGAAAAAGTGATAGAAAAAACGGAAAGATTACGATAAAATTACGACCAAGAAAATACTAATATAATAAGAATTTTAAGTTTTTTTTTTTATTTTTAACAATAAGGAATAGAAATAATATTTTTCATTAAACAAAGAGAAATCCAGAAACATATTAGTATTGAGCCTAATAAATATTTGTTTGAGATAAAATTAGAGGGACAGAGAAAGGGAGTAAAATTATAGAAATATTTTCTTCTTCAAGTACATGAAAAAACGAGAAACAAATAAGTCGTTTAGAGGTATTACTATTATTTATGTCAGTGTAACGTTTTACATTTAATAAAATTTATTCAATTTTCTAGTTTCTTTCTCTGTAAAAGAAAATATATCACCTTTAACTTAATATCGTACAAATTTACTTAAGTAAAAATTCTTTTAGTTTCGTGTCTTTAAAAGTTTATCAATTTGTGATTAAAGTAATAAAAAACACAAAACACATTCAGGACAACAAAAAAATAAATAATTAAATTAATTACTTTTATAGTAAAATACTTTGTTTCAAAAAGTAGTTACAAAAAAATGCATTATTAAATTAAAGTTGTATTTGTCAAGTAGAAATATATTTTTCTTACTTTTAAACACTGAAACAGTAGAAAAAATCACTTGTTAATTATTGTTATTTTTGTTTATTCTTTAATTACCAAAGTTCTGTACTAAATAATTCTTGTAGATAATGCAATTTTGTTAAGTAATAAAAACTTATGACATCATTGAAATGTTTCTCTTTTTCTGAATGAAATATTTAGAATATGTGGGCATTTTCTCTCCTGTTCAAGTAGAAATTATACCTAGAAGTAACTCAAAATGATTACAGTTTATATTTATGCACATACAAAATAAACTGCAATAAAATTAATATCCCTTTTATCAGTCAAGCAATTGTGTTCTAACAATAATATTACAGAAACAATCTCATCGTAACAGCATAATAATGTATTATTAATATCTGTTAAATATTTAAGATTATCTACTGTAAAGTATTCACAGGAATATGATGATGTTCACTATTATATATATATATATATATATATATATATATATATATATATATATATATATATATATATATATGTGTGTGTGTGTGTGTGTATGTATATATATATATATATATATATATATATATATATATATATATATATATATATATATATATATATATATATATATATATATATATATATATATATATATATATATATATATATATATATATATATATATATATATATATATATATTATATATATATATTATATATATATATATTTATCTATATATATGCGTGTGTGTATGTATGTAATTATACATACATATAAGACTCAATTTATTAATGACGTTAAAAAAACCAGCAAATTTTATGGATTCTACACTTTGTAACTGTTTCACGAGAGATTTGTTTTTGTCCTTCAACTCATTTTGTAATTCACTGTTTTTTATTATAACAGGCATTAAATCCAAATAGTCTAATTTATTACAAAGTACGTCTAATAAAGTTCGATTTTATCATATTAACAAGAAAGTTCTCTCATAATTAATAAAATGATCAGTTTGTTACACATTTAATGTAAACATGAGATTAAAGTTTGAATATCATAAAAGCATTTTAGTCTCTGGTTTCTGAGCTGAAGTATTTTGTATTTATCAACATAACTGAAATGCTATGCAACAGCTAATTTGGAAGCTTGGACTTTCTATTTAAAATTAGAAACATAAAAAAATGTGTCAAAAAAGTGTAGAATTACGATTTAATTTCATCTAAAATAAATAATGATTAGACGTAATAAGAACACCAAATTTTTAAACATAGTAGAATAAAAAAAATAGAAATATATTATATTCAACAAACAAAACCTTCACAAACAGATGATACTAAGCCGTCTTCTGAAGATGAATAAAATATGAGAAAGTGAAAATTATAATGGACGTAGAAAAGAAATAAAAACATTGAAAAATTCCCTTTTTTAACACTGTAAATTTCAAACAAAAAATATAAGCGCATTTAGTTTTGATTTTTGTGTATATCTTATAATATTTAGTAAAACGTATATATGTTTTTTTGCAATTTTCTCTTTTTATAATAAAATATATCGTATACTGAATTTAAAAAAACTGCTCAGTTTCTCATAAGAATTTGTTTATGCACTGAATGCGATTTTTTAAAATTTTATCATTTTATGTTTTATAATATAAAAATTTAAAAAATACTTTTTAATGTAAACACAGATATACTAATTATGCCTAAGTATTTTGTTGTAAATAGTATTCCATGTAAGTATTGGAACATTGAACTCAATAATGTTTAAATATGAATAGAGAAATAAATAGATTTGAAAAGAGATTTTGCTTTACTATTTAAATATCTATTAAATGAATAAAATAGGAAAAAATTAATTTCCTCATTTCTTTTATTTATCCATTGATTTTTGTATTAACAAAGGAGTTGTAAAAGGAACATTGATATGTAGTTAAAAATTTGTATTAATAGAGAGATTAGTTAGAAATATTTTTTTAATTTACTTTAATCAGATATCTAATGTTTTGAGATATGCTATTTTGCAATAATTAATGAAATATCTAGAATTATCAAGAATATTATGTTAATTATTTTTAAATGAAGATATTTCTTTATATCTATTACCTACAAGTTTTAAATAACCTTGAAATCATAAATTTTATTGAAAGTATTCAAACGAATTGCAGCTTAATAATAGTTATTTTAACTCCAATTATATCCATTACCATAATCTTTTCTTTTAAAACTGTAAATATCTTTATTATTTTGGATTAAGATTCAATTAAAAAATCAGAAACAAACTCTAATTGCACATATTTCAAACTTTGACTGTCTTTTATTTTTAACGATAAAGTAAAGAAGAATAATTTCTATTGAATAAACAAAACTTCAGATTAGATGCTTCATCTGAAGTTGAATAATGATATGGGAGAGATAAAACTAGGGAGACAGTGAATCATGCGAATATATTATTTTTTAAGAAAATAAAATGATAGATAAAGAAATAATTAAATTTCATTTTATTTTTACCCGTATAAATTTTAATGCATAATTGAGGCTATTATTTTTGAATTTTTTCACATTAAGAAATATATATATAAAAAAAAGAATATAATTAATTTCTGATACAAATTTAGTTTTAAGAAAAGCACTTACCTGTAATTTTTTATAATTTTATAATTTACGAATAAACTAATCATATAATAAAATAGTTAAAAATAATTAAGTAATAAAAATAATAGCATTACAAACACATTAATTAGTTTTTGAGAAAATTTCTTTGTTGTAAAAATTCGGTATATAAAAAGTGTATTATTAAATTAAAATGTTGCTAAACTAGTAATAGAATTTATTTAATCTTTTTTAAACATATAGTGAAAATTCAATAGTTAACTCTTGTTAGCTTTATTTTTATATAGTTAACTTTATTTTTATTTAATTTTTTAAGCTCTCTAGAAGTAAATCTAGTAATTTGAGTATAATTATAGTATAGAAATTTTAAAGTGTATAAAATTTAATCCATACAGCATTTATATTTTCAATAAACAAACATATTTAAATAACGTAATAACATATTATCATTAACGTTCTAATATTTTAAATTTAAGCTTTTTCATTCGTTCTAAAATAGACTGCTGCATAATCAAGGTAGACTGATTTTAGTCTATCGTAAGTTTCTAAATGTTTAATAAAACTTTAGAATAATTTGTGGCACATTCAAGATTTGTTATTGTAAAATTTTTACACTTATTTGATTACCTAAAATATAGCATAGATCAATTAGTATAGAAGATATTTGTTAGGCGATAGTATTGTTAATACAAGTATTTTCCCTAACTTAAAAATTAAAAAGTGAAAAGAACAAGTAACAACATATTTTTATGCATCACTTAAGTGATGCCATTCAAATAAAGTAAAAATATTAGTTTTTAATAGCTGGCTGTCTCTTCATTCACTGCAACAATATAATTTCATTGTTGCTTCTGATGCCAAACTAAGAGCATTGCCAAACCAAGTTCTGAGTCAAACCAAGAGAGTGTAGCGACTCAGTCAGACTGATTAATTTTTGTAATACTCGTTTATTTTTACAATATTACATAATTGTTTATAATTTATTTTACAATATTTGTTTATGCTAATTTTTTATTTTACGAAATTGTAGCTGTATCTTTTGTAACTGTGAACCAAGGCCGTGCTTCACGATAAAAACACCAGCGACTCGATCACCAGCAGGTCATTCGCCTGAGTTCGTCTTGCCTCGTTCCCTCATGCCTGCAGCAGACTTCAACGTTCCCTGGATCATTGCTCCTTGAGAAGACCTCTAGGACTATATGTTCGCCACATCGCTTCTTAGAATGGAAATTAAGTCTATCTAGTTTCATCAGGTCGTAATTGATTGTTGTTGAAGGATATTGTTTATTGTTTATTATTTATATTGATTTATTTAATTACTAAAAAGCCATTGGTTATTTTGTTATGTGTATTCAAGTAGGATAAATAAATGTCTTATTTCCTGTTCATGTGTGTGTAAGCATCTTAAGGTAATTAATCAAGTGGCAAGAGCTAGGCCAGCAATTAAACCCTCTACGTAAAGAAAGACAACCTTTTTACAGGTCCATATTAAGCTAAGTTAGAGCACTTCAAGCGATTGAGCTATACGCTACTCGTATTATGTCAAATTGTTGCGCTTTCGTTTAAACAAGCACTACTACGCTGAAAGTACGATTTATGCTCACTTGGGTCCTCGTAATTTATAAGCAAGGACCAAGTAGGACACCCATAGGCTTGGTGACACCTTCAGAGGTATTGATTGAGAACTGGGAGGACATTGTGACCACGACCATATTTTAAGTGACCAGTCACCTGAAACGAAAACTGCGGCCGGCTCGGGCTCCAGACCTGCAACCCTCCAGTTACGAGAATATCGCCTTTACTAACTGAGCTACCACGCAGAGTTATTTCATATTCATAAGGTTTGAAAAATTATACACAATAGGAGAGTCTAAATTCCTTTCCATGTACATATATGTATTACATATAGAGTGAATTATTATTTTTTTATTAATACAATATTGGTTACATTAAACAAATAATAGTTTCGAAAGTCTAAATTCATTTCCTTGTATATTCATGTATTACCTATAGAATTAATTTTTATCATTTTGATAAATACAATTTTGGGTTACAATAAACAAATAATAGCTGTGATAATCTAAATTCCTTCCGTGTACATATATGTATTACCTATAGAATAGATTTTTATTATTTTGATACATATAATTTTGGGTTATATTTATCAAATAATAGCTTTGAAAGTCTATATTCCTTTCCGTGTACATATATGTATTACCTTTAGAATGAATTTTATTATTTTTTAATAAATACAATTTTGGGTTTCATTAAACAACTGATAGCTTTGAAAGTCTAAATTCTTTTCTGTGTACATATATGTATTACCTATAGAATGAATTTTTATCATTTTGATAAATACAGTTTTGGGTTACATTAAAAAAATAATAGTTTCAATTCCAATTTGAGTTGGTTTTTTCTTAATATTCATACAATTTCACTATCTAGATCGACAATATTTTTTATTCTATTAATTTATTCTACAGACTGTAGGATTTAAATCAACATATTTTAAATTATAAGTTAATATAAATTTTTTTAATAAAGTTTTGAGTAAACCGTAATGTGTTTATTCAAAATTCGAATATACTAATTGCTCTGTATAATTCAGTTTAATGAATTCAAACGAAATTTTCATAGTTTTATGTAACATAAAAGAGGTTTTATTGAAAATTAACCAAACTTAAATAGGTATAATTTAATTTAATATATTTAAGGACTTATGAAAACAAAAAACATATTTCCTATAGAAAATATGAGACCCTTTGAATACTTAGCAATATTGTGTTTAAATTTTCCTATTCGCAAGAATATCCGGTAAGCATTGAGATTAGTTAACAGGTATACCATTATTTGTGAATTAGATAAAACATGATCTAGAAAATTGCTATAAACTAAAACATACATTGTCTTTTCATATTCGTATGGTTCTTAAGTGAAAATAGAAAAATCGTATATCAGGTAGGAAAAGGCTCTGACATCATAAATACTTTTTAATGCAATGATATTTTTGTTTTCATAATGAGTAAAAAAATATGGAACAAAAATAGTCTTAAAACTAAGTATATAGTAAATATCTCTAAAAACTAACTCAAAACAGTAGAATACGAAGTATTTTTTTTAATGGAAGTTAGAAAAATATGTTTCACTAAACAATGAAAAAAACATTAAAAACATCACAATCAGATAAGAGAAAGATGGTTTTTTTCGAGACGAATAAAAAAATTTCGAGAGAGAAAATTAGAGGGACAGAGAAAGAGAGTGAAATAGAAATATTTTCTTTCTATAAGCATGATAAAATGCAAAACAAAGAAAATGAGCTTATTTAGTTTTTTTCGTTTTTGCTTTTTATATTCCATGAAAATTGTTCTTTTTAGTATTTATGTTAGTACATTAAAAATGTATCACATTTCTAAGAAAAATACTTAGCGTGGTATGAAATTATTTATGTTAAAATACTTAAAGTTTCTCACTGTAATTTTATCACTTCATACTTAACCCTCTCGCTTCGTATTTTTTTTTATCAAAATAGGTTAAAAAATTCCGTATTTGTTTTATTACATATTTCAAATCTATATACATTTTAGAGTTAAAATATACAAAAAAAATTTTGTAAAAGGGTTTTTTAATATAGGATTAGGTCATAAAAAATGTGTTCAAAATAATGAAATTGAAGAATAATGACATAAAAGCTAAATTTTGAAACCTAATCTTGGTTATTTATCATTTATTTTATAAATTACAAAAGCAAAACGTATATACTAATTAAAAAATGTAAAAGACTTACAAAACATTTATTAGTAATGAAATCTTGTATGATAAATTTCGACACGAGGCTCGAGGCATGTCTTACCTAACAATCCTTGTAGAAAATTCGCCTTTCTTTTCAAAGTTTTTTTCCACCTTTAGTTTTTTTTAACAACAGACATCACACTATCTACGAGGTTCTTTCTTGTTGGGATTTGGGTGTATATGGCTAGCAAAGTGTCGAGCAGTTAGTCTCATGGGTCTTTTACTCTCATGTCCTGTAGGTCTCTTTTACTATCATTTGCAACATAACATAGTCAAAATAAAGTTCAAAATAGTCCAAAACAGTTGCATTATTTGCCATAGTGAAATTTAGTCGAGGGATTGCCAAGGAATGGAAATGAAGCAGGAGCTGGTGGAATATGTTGCATATCAATTTTTCACCACTGTCGAACATTTTGAATAGAAAATGAATTTCCAGATTCATCACTATCCGCAGAGGAATCCGAGAAATTCTTATCGATTTTGCTATAACTATCTTCAATATACTTGAAATCAGAGTATATTACCTGCGAAACGCTTCCTGCCAGACATCTTTCAGCTATGAAAAGCGAGCGCAAAATGCTACAAAAAATTCTTCTGTATTTCGCAGAAATGTAGACAATTAAAGCCATCTGCTAGTTTACAGCTAAATAAACAATTAAAAATCACAGCAAAGCCAAAATGAAAGAATGAACGGGGAAAGAGCGGGATGCACAGTAAAATAGATGTCAAAATGCATGCCCGCGGAAATCGCGGGTAGCGCAAATTTTGCTACATCTACGTTTCCCTTGGAAATCGTGGAATGCGCAACGAGAGGGTTAACGTAACAAAAATATTAGAAGAAAACGAAGTATTATAAATGTATAACTTAAGAACAAGAGAAAAGTGTATGCGGATAGTTTAACTAGTTTTATAATAAAATATATTGCTAAAAAATTAGGTACAATATCAGTAAATTATTAAATTTAAATGACTCTTTAACTATTATGAGAATTAATTTTACTTCTGAAGCTTATTTTGTGTACAAAAATGATAATTAATCTTCTTCTATTTTTCTATTATTATTAAACTCTGAAGTCAATAATCATTTTAAGATTGTTTGTAAAATACTAACATTCAATGAAATTATTGAAAGAAAATTTGTTTTTAATATTATATTAAAGCAAGCACTATAGAATAATGATAAAATTGGTTCAAATCGATCTCGCTTTAAAATTGTGTTTTAAATGTGTAGAGAAATTACCGAAGTCTTTCTTGTTTCAATTACTTATGTATTTCATCTTAAAATATACAACATATACAGCACTGTGAATAAAATTATTCATAAATCATCTTTAGCTTTAAATTATCACATATTTTAATTCTTACGTTTCAGTGTGAAATTTCATCTGAAAATAATACAAATTATATAGCACTGTGAATAAATTTGTGTTATTCACAAATCATCTTTAAATTTAAATTATAAAATATTTTAATTCTTACGTTTCAGTGTTAAATTTCATCTAAAAAAATACAAATTATACAGCACTCTGAATAAAATTGTGGTATTCATAAATCATCTTTATCTTTAAATTATTACATATTTTATTTCTTACGTTTCAGTGTTAAATTTCATCTAAAAATGTAAATTATACAGCACAGTGAATAAAATTGTAGTATTGATAAATCATCTTTAGCTTTAAATTATCACATATTTTAATTCTTACGTTTCATGGTTGAATTTGTTACCAATGGAGCGGAATAACAAAAACCATATTATCCTCACTATAAGTGTAGCCGATTTATCTGAAACAATTTGGTCCCATTTTTTGGATTCATAGTTGTATATATTCATATTTTAAAGGTTTTTTCAAATGATAGTCAGTTCAATATGTGTGTAAACAGCATGCTTTGTATTAGAGAAATACATATTTTATATACGCTTTAAATCAGTGTTTCTCAACCTTTTAGTATTCACGGCCCAATTTTCAATCATAATTTTCATCGCGCCCCCCTCCCCACCGCGTACAATAAAATGTATACAATAATAATGTATTTTGAGCATTATGGCGCTAAACCTGCACTACAACCTTAATTTTAAACTTTGCAAATTACCAAGAATACGGAAATTTATTGACATTTTGCAACACTGATACTCAGCATTGAAAAAACAATAATCCTATGCCTTTTTATTGCTCTTGCGTCCCGCCATGTCGGGCATTCTCACGGTTTCGCGAGAAGTTTCGATTTGTCT
>CM063498.1:144186616-144196616 GCA_032207245.1 Pardosa pseudoannulata | reverse complement strand
CCAATGTAAGATATTTTTGTGTAGGAGTTTAGAGGTGTTACGGCTGAGTTGTATTTATCTTTGCATAAATAAAACGATTTTATATATGTCTCACTTTTCAAAACCAATGACCCGAATAAATCCAGGTTTTGAATATTTACCTTTTACGTTTATGTAAGCAGTTTATTTATTCTATCACGTTCTTTCAGAATTTAAACTTAAATTGTTGTAAGTTTGATACATATTACTTATAGAATGAGATGCAATTGTATTTTATGGTTCATATAGCTTTGGCATCAAATCAATAAATGCTTTTAATACCCTAATTTACTTTTGTTTTTATTTAAATACAAGGAATTTAAAAACTGATTTGTGAAATAAACGTATTTGTGTTTCTAATTAAAAAAGACATGCTTTAAAAGCGTGTAAGAATCTCTTGAAGAGGGCTAAAAATTCATATTTCATACTTGTATCAAAGAGTTACAGTTCTCCAAAGTCAAACTGACCTAGAGACGATGTGAGTGACCCTCTTTCGACCCCATTGGTCAAGAGGGGTTGCTAACCTCGGAGTAGTCATCTTCGGTCCAGGCAACGCTGACCAGTGAACTTTTTCGAGAGATCTGCGGGCTCCTCAGAGAGAGAGCAAGGAAGAAGGAGTGTGGAGCTCAAAATCTTCTGCGGAGTTCTAACACCATTTTCTTTATAAAACGAAGACGATATGTTGGAAATATCTTTGATGAATTATGGTCCTTTTGGCATGATGTCCTAATTAGCATTTTTATATCCTATTTACACCTTTATTTATATTCAAAATAAACAAAATTCAACACAAAGAATTATTTTTTTTAATTTGTATTTTTTCACGAGTACTCAACTTATACTTGCAGCTTGCCTACACCCTCAGTCGTTTTTCACCTTAACAATACGTTTAATACAAAGTTAGTTATTTTATATAATTTTAAATTATTATAATATATAATACGTGTGATAAGTTCAGCATACTAGGTAATAATATAAATAATTTTTTAAATAATTGCTTAATTAATTGGATTTGTAAGATTTTAGTATGGAAAACGTTTTTTAAAAAATCTAATTCCGATTAATATATTTTAATTTAAGAAACTTTAACTAATTTTGCATACTTAATACACTTAATAATTTTTCTTACTAATTACAATATTTCTTACAATGTACGTTTAACTTTTATCTTTAAATTGTTTATAAGAAATGCGTCCATTTTCTGTCAGATTGAAAAGGATTTAATTATTAAGTATATATAAATCTGCCAGTAATCTTATTTCAGAATGGCTTGAAATACATCTATTAAATTTTTGTCGATGTATTTGAATGTTTAATTTAGTATCTATATCATTAGAAAAAACTAAACAATTTATAAGTTAGTTAAAAAATGAGTTTTTAAACACACGCGAAAATATCAACTGAAGTCTAATGTTAATATTTTCTTCGTTTCTGCACGTAAAACATAAATTATTTATACATTACTTTCATTAAAGTTGAAGTTATCTCTTTAGAACATTAAGTCTAATCATTTAACTTTACATGAACAAAGAACTCTCAACGATTCCATTGTCATAATTTTCAAGAAAAAGGTTTCATTTTTTACCTTACGTGGTTATTCAATTAAAAAAACTAATGAAAAAATAAACAATTTGACTTAACATAAAACATACTTTTCAAAATTAATTTTTAAATATTTTATTTGGTATTGGATCCAATGAAAAAGCGGTCAAATATTTGTGATCACGCATAACATTCGATGGCATAGACTACTGTAGCGCTGAGAGGTATAATAATTTCAGATTTCCTGTGCTTTGAAATTCGCAGGTATGTAAAATATAATATTCCTTGAATACTCTTAATTTCATTGAAAAATGTTTATTTTATTTTTTGCATGATTACTCAATAAAAGAAAACTACTGAAAAAATAAACAGTTTCTATAAACCCAAAATATATTTTGCAAATATAATATTTAATATTGTTTTATTTATTAATGGATCCAATAGAAAAAAGATCAAAAAATTTTAATCCCTCATAACATTAGATGATATAAACTACTGTAGCTGTAAGTGATAAAATATTTTTATATTTTCTGTGCTTTGAAATTCACAGTTAGGTTTATTGTTTCCTTGAATGCTTTTAATTTTCAGGAAAAAATATTTACATTTTTTTTTATCAGCAACTCTCCAGTTGCTACACCGTTATCTTTGCCGACTTAGCAACCACGTATCAATGCTACATATTTTATGTGTGAGTGCATAAAATATATACAGATAGTTTTCTCGTCGTAAAATTTAAGAAAAGTCCTAAAACTATGATCAAAGTAAAAACACTTCCCCTAAACTTTAGTGTGATCTCGAGATAGAACTATCATTACCATATAAGGGAGAGAAGATATGGATGGGATAATTTCAACAAAAATATTTCTTACAAATTATTTTCTGTTACTAAAACATTGTAAGTTTTATAGTAACAGATTGAATAAGTTTGATATGTTTAAGCAATGTGAACTTTATGGCGATTATAAAAAATGTAAGTTTAAAATTAATTACAGTAGAAATGATAATGTCCATTCCCTCCTTTACATGAGAGAAGGATTGGACAACTTTTTGATACTTAAAATAAATACAAAAGTTTCAAAAATATTATGAAACTGGCAAAGATTGTGCGCAACTATATATATATATATATATATATATATATATATATATATATATATATATATATATATATATATATATATATATATATATATATATATATATATATATACATTTTAGTAATCATTTGTAGCATCTATTTTATCTCAAGTTCTACTTTAATAACTTCACATTAATTGTCCTGAGCTCAAATTTTTCCATCAACCCTTTTCGGTTGGGACAATATTTCATTATTATCTGTATTATTAATGATAGATTAGATAGTTACATATGAGAACATAAAGTTTCATATGCATAAAATAAAGGTGATTGGAGAGAACGGTTCAGGTGGAGTGGTACATATCCCATCCCTTCCTGAACCATACTGTAACATCCGTCCATATAAGTAGTATTTCGAAAAAACAGCTTAATGCTAGGGATACGCTACATATACACTTCAATAAAGTGCTATTTTATAAAACAAATATGTATTACTCAGTGTGTCAGACATCAAAAAGGATTATTTTAACATCAATAAATGAGACTGAAAGCTTACCTTCAAAGTAAAGTAGGTATTTCAGTTTGATGTTGTAAAATGGCAAAAAAAAACTCAGAGAAGACTGCAGATAAAATGACTCATAGAAAGAAGTATGGAGGCATGGGTGCTCCATTTGATAGGGAAATTAGAAATTAAACATAAAAATTATATTAAGCATATTTCCAGATAATCAATCCATTCTAGAGTCTCATTTATTCCTGTCTCCCCGTATATGAGAGTTTCAATCCATCACTCAAGTGTATTGGAATAATTATCCTTCAAACACGCAGTTTACATCACTAATAGAAAATCCTAAATTTTAACGTCTGAAATACCTAAATCTTAAAGCTGAACTTTGCTAACATATAAAAAAATTAGATTGGTTAAATGTAGACCGATCACAAGGGAAAATATACATGACAAGTGAGTGATTTATTGCTATCTTAGGCTGCAAAAACAAATCACTCTCTTAGATTTTTCTGAAAAGAAAAGAAAGTTCTTTAATACAATCATTCCTCTAGAAGACAAATTAAGGCCTTCAAATACTTCAGAACTAAGCCCTGTAGAACTTAAGTTTATCCCTGGGACATAATTAAACTTATGATTACTTTTATCATTTTGGTCTGAAAAAAATTCAGTTAATAGAATAACATGTAATTACTTTATGTTTATATTAAAGCAATATCTTCTTATTAAAATGTAAATAATTTGATTGAAATGATACATATCATAGAAGAATTTATTTCGTAATTAATTATTTCTGATTTGTCTTTTAATTATTAATTTGTATTCATATAGACAGAAACACAATAAAAATTATATCGCTTTATTGATACACAAGGCGTTAATAATTCGGTAAACAAACACATCAAATATTCTTTTTAAATAAATGTAATTACAGGAATTAATCATTTAAAATATCACTTACGAAATGATGTTCATTTATTCAATTTAATAAAAATATTTATATGCAATACATACAAATATAGTTTAGGTAGCTACATAAAATCAATTAATATATGCGTAGTGTTATAATTTCTAAATATGAGTTATTTTCATAAATTAAAAATATATAACATTTTTCATAGAAATTATCTATTACATTTGGACTCTCTCTCTCTCTCTCTCTCTCTCTCTCTCTCTCTCTCTCTCTATATATATATATATATATATATATATATATATATATATATATATATATATATATATATATATATATATATATATATATATATATATATATATA
Organism: Pardosa pseudoannulata; assembly: GCA_032207245.1. NCBI lineage: Eukaryota > Metazoa > Arthropoda > Arachnida > Araneae > Lycosidae > Pardosa > Pardosa pseudoannulata. The sequence goes on along the minus strand of CM063498.1, from coordinate 144,192,195 downwards.
TATATATATATATATATATATATATATATATATATATATATATATATATATATATATATATATATATATATATATATATATATATATATATATATATATATTTATATATATATATTTATATATATAAATATATATATATATAACACATATATATATATATATATATACACTTTTTATATTTAACAGGTGTGTTAAAAGAAATATACTTGTATTCAGAATTGTGAATATATATATATATATTATATGCAATAAAAATAGGAATATAAATACTCCTTAACAAATCATATATATTAATTTTTTTATTTATATATTGTATATATATATATATACTTTTTCAAATAGTGGTGAATATATAACCAGTATATTTTATATATCTAACAAGTGTATATATATAGGGTAATTATTACTTTTATTTTCTCCTATATTCACCTACCCATTTACATTTTATATATATATATATATATATATATATATATATATATATATATATATATATATATATATATTTATATATATATATATATATATATATATATTTATATATATATTTATATATATATATATATGTATATATATATATATATATATATATATATATATATATAAATATATATATATATATATATATATATTTATATAATATATATATATATATATATTTATATATATATATATATATATATATATATATATATATATATATATATATTATATATATATATATATATATATATTTATATATATATATATATAAATATATATGTATATATATATATATAACACATATATATAACACATATATATAACACACTTTTTAAAATTTTAACAGGTGTGTTAAAAGAAAACTACTTGTAACGGTTCAGAATTGTGAATTTTCTTTATATTCAATGCAATAAAAATAGGAAATAAATACTCCTCTTAACAAATCATTTTTAATTTTTAATTTTTTTTCTTTTTATTGTTTTTTTATTTACTTTTTCAAAAGTGGTGAATAATAACCAGTTGATTTTTTTCTAACAAGTGTATTTGAGGGGTAATTATTACTTTTAAGCTTTTCTCCTAGTCTTTCACCTACCCATTTACATTTTAACAGTGAATTAATTTATAACTAATTACATTTTAACGTTAAAGTGCATCATAATACATAGTAAATATATTTTCACCATCTTAATGACCAAGACTGACGCGTTTCACACAGACAAGTGTCAAACCTATGTCTGTTTCATCTATGAAAATGTACTCAAGGAAAAAAAACACTTGGTTGAATTCTCATGAAAAAGGGTTTTAGATCAGCATCTTTTTTCGTGTTTATAAAATCATTAATTGTAAAAATACTTAGAATGGCAATTCATAAGGATCTTTAATTTTTCCTAAATGAAAATAACATCATATATAGAAAGAGTTATGCGTAGAAACAATAATTTAAATTTCATGTTTACAAAATGTCTTGTCAATGATCCATATCCTGACTTATTGGGGGTGGCTGGTTAAGATTAAGAATTATAGAACGTAGAGTTGTTAAATTTTAAAGAACTTTGTGGACAATTTTTGATATATAACATGAAAGAGTGTGTGTGCATTAGACTCAGGGTCTGAAAAGGAAATTAATGATGAGATTAATGATTTAATGAATTAATGAATTAATGAAATTAATGATTAAGAAGTCAATTTGTATTCGAATATCAAATCTACATTAGCCATTTGTTTTTCAACATAAGACTGAATCCCACATCAAGTAACCAGTCAGAATATTTACTCCACTAAACCTCAGTTCCCTTTTCTTTTAAATAGTGTCTTTTACTCCCATATTTATCCACTTCATAAAGAATTCGCTCTCTTTTTATTAACCGGTGGTTTAATTTTTAACTTTAAAATTCTATTCCTCTGTTCCGAATCTCCAACATTAAACGGTAAAAAGAAATGAAGATTCCAATTAAATTAAAGCAATTTAAAACATTTTTCCATCTTGCGGAAATGTTTCTTAATTTTGCTTCTGTGTATTTACTTTTCTTAAAACTGATTTTTAAACAAGGAATTCTACAAAAGTTTTTGCAACATGAGTATTTTGACAGATCATACAAGTTTTACAAGAAAAATTGTAGATTTCAATTGCATTTATATTTTATTCTGTTTCCCTTGATATCATAAAAATATCTATTTATAGTTTATTTTTCTTAAATTAAACTTTAAATAACCTACATTTAAAAACTTTTATTTGTAAGGTTTAAATTGAAATATTATTATTCATTTACCTTAATACATTTACCATTAATAATCCAAATGCAACCGTGTAAAATTCTTATAATCTCAGTGCATGTCTATTTATCAATAATCTTTTAATTCATGTTAGTTTAAGAATAAAGTTTAAATGTAAATTCCATTTTTTAGAATAGTTTAAATGAATAAAAATTAAAAAAATATTAAATGTTAAATAATGTGTATAAAGAGCTGCATGACAATCTCAAATTTTATTTTTCTGTTATCCTTTTGTTAAAAGTATGAATAATATATTTACGAGTTTCTAGTCAATTACAAAATCAATATTATTCTAGTGTTAATTAATAGATACACACGTTCTCAGATGGTAATATTTATTTTAAACTGATCATGCGAACAAAAGCTTGTCTATATATATACTTTAATATATTTTTCAGTAGACTTAAAATACTTAAAGTAACATTAATAATTTTACGCTGAGTAATTACTTTGTAATCTAATGATGAATAAAATTCATTTATTTGTTAAGTAAATACTATACAATGCAATATTCAACTAAATTGTTTTATTAAACCAATAATGCATTATACAAAAGCATCTAATATATTAAGTTCCGAATAATGAATAAACAATTTCGCGAAAATATTTGCACAAAAATGCTTCGTCATCGATCCGCCTTAAGGAATCACTGCTGTCATCGTTTGCTGCTTTGTTTATAAAAGAAATATTTGGTCTTGAAAATGCTAATTAAAAGTTCGTATTAAAAATAAATACTTATTATGGATTATCATTTTTGTCATTTTTATTATATTTCGATTATTTTTGTTATAAAATGTTGATTGGCATTCATATACGGGCTTTGTAAATCTTTAACAATTCATCTTTATCAGCTAGTCCAAGATTCATTTAAGGAATTTAAAGTGATACGTTAAATGTTTAAAGTGTAAATATCTTTTCGATTGTTATTCATATGCAAACCTTGTAAATATTTAACAATTTATCTGCAATTTATCTGGCTTATCCACGATCCGTTTAAGGGTTTTAAAGTGATACGATAAATATTTAAAATGTAAAATATTTTTCTCAATATAGAAAAATTGTTTTTTGAATCTTACTCTCTAGAGTTAGCTTCAGTACCAAATTGATAGCTTTTATCCTCTAAATTTTTAGTAGATCACCTGAAAGAGCAATAACTAAAACCACTTGTGTTAAAAGTAGAAATTTTTATTTTATATACCTTGCAAACCCCCCACTTCTAATGTATTCAGCACTATAATTGGTTTAGGTATAAGTATTGGTTGAAATTGTACTGTAGATAATTGATGCTTGTTTTTATTCATCAAGTTAGAGACAGTTTTCTTCATTTTGATAAGTACTTTTTAATTGTTAGTTAACTTCCTTTAACAACTTGTCCAAGATTCGTGTAAGGGTTTTAAAATGATACGCTAAATGTTTAAACTGTAAATATTTTTTTTTATTGTTATTCATATGCGAATCTTGTAAATCTTTAACAATTCATCTTTAACTGATTGTCCAAAATTCGTTTAAGGGTTTAAAGGGATACATTGACTGCTTAATGTGTAAGATTTTTTCTCAATCTAGAATAATTGTTTTTTTTAATCTTACTCTCTAGAGTTAGTTCCAGTAACAAAGTGAAAGCTTTCACGATCTAAATTTTTAGTAGATCATCTTAGAGTGCAATAACTAAAATCATTTGTGTTAAAAGCAGCAATTTGTATTTTATATACCATGAAAAACCCAGGTTCTAAAATATTTAACACTATAATTTGTTTAGGAATATGTATTTGTTAAAATTGCACTATGGGTAACTGATGCTTGATTTTATTCATCAAGTTATAGACTTGTTTTCATTTTAAAAAGTAAATTTTAATTATTAGTTAAATTCCTTTAACCGCTTATCCAAGATTCTTTTAAGGGTTTTAAAGTGATACTTTACATGTTTAAAGTGTAAATATTTTTCCGATTGTCTTTCATATATGATTATTATAAATCTTTAACTGATTGTTCAAGATTAGTTTAAGGGTTTAAAGTGATACGTTAAATAATTAAGGTGTAAGATTTTTTCTCAATCTGGAATAATTGTTTGAGCTTTCACCATCTAAATTTTTAGTAGATAATCTTAAAGAGAGCAATCTTTTTTGCCACAGATTCAAACATGTGAATTCGCAAGAAAAATGTAAGCTTTCCGAGAACTTTTCCCTTTGTTAACATTTGTGAATTTTTTCATCTAAAAATTCCGCCATTTTATCTGGATCAGTAATTCGATTTGTGTTGTTTTATCCCCGTAGTTAAACTAACAGTTGAGAACTTGGAGCAAAACCTGAATCAATTGATTTGCTTGTTGCATTCTTTTCCCATTTTCTTTCAACATTTATAGAACAACGTAAGATCCGTTTTCATTTCCACTGGAGGATGGATTTTCCTTCCTTTCTTTTAGGTTAGGAATGAAAAAAAAATGGAATATTTGGTTTCAAAAAATGTATGTTGAATATATATTTTCCCTTTTAAAAGGAGAGAAGAATTTTCACATTTTTAGAGATCCTTCGTAACGTAATAAATTATCATACGCGTTGAAATGGTATAAAGGAAAATACTTTTAGAATTTATTAATGTTATTCATTTCATTTAATTATTTAATAGGAATCTAATATTTTTTAATATATAGGAAACATTTATCTGTAAGTAATGAATGGAAATATAATTATATGCCTTATAAGTTATTTCCAATTTCCCATTTGTAAAATTACTTTAAATAATACTTAGTTAATAGAATTTTGCATTCGTTTTATGGGAAAGTTAAAATTTATGCATTGAAACCCTCTGAATGGTTTTTATTACACATATTTCTCTTGTAAAGACTGAATGTTTATTGCTACAATATTTGGAACTATTAAGAATCATCCACTGATTCTTTTGGTATGACTGTAGTTATACTTATGTAGTTGAATTCAAGCAATTGGTCGTATCATAAATATTATATTCCCTGTTTTAAAATATATGTTAATAGTAACTTTATGCAAACTGTAAACAAATGTATATTTCAAATATTTGCAATGTGCTTGACTCATAACTAATATTTAAATGCTACAAAACGACTTCAGATAATAAATTAATCAGCCTATAAATCAGGAAAAATATTTAAATGTTTAAATATTTTTCATGATGTAAAGGGTGATGTAATTTAATTATATACTCAACTTTTGAAACACATTTTGTTTCCAATCCTTTGATATTAAGTTTTTAAGAATTCACTTATTTTTGGGGCAGTGTAGCTATATCCTCGCTAAGGTTTAACAGACGAATATCAATTGCAATAAGAATTGTAATTATTCTGTGCGCAT
>CM063498.1:144156616-144181616 GCA_032207245.1 Pardosa pseudoannulata | reverse complement strand
TATAAAATGTTGTATATACTTATATATATCTATATATAATATTTTTTATATTTATATATATATATATAATATAATATATAATATATATATATATATATATATATATATATATATATATATATATATATATATATATTATATATATATATATACATACATATATATATATACTTATATATTTTATAATATATCTACATATATATAAATGTATAAATAAAATATATTATATAATATATATATATATATATAATATTATATATATATATAAATATATATATATATATATATATATATATATGTGTGTGTGTGTGTGTGTGTGTGTGTGTATGTAATATATCCATGGCTGCCCGTGTTCGCAACCCCACCCCAACAAATAAAATGTATTCTTTATAAGTAAAAATATTTTTTATTGACTGTGACATAACTTTAGTTTTACATGTAATAAGTGCTTTACAACAACTTCATTTAGAGTTAAAGTATAGAGCTCATAAGCAATATATATGTGAAATTGTTAAAGATAAATTTTCCATATATAGCAGCAATAATGTGGTTGCCTTAAAGAGATAACACTGAAATAAAATAATATATAACAGGAAATGTATATCGTTTCCACAATAAAATAATCAAAGCCATTATGAAACTGAAGCTAATTTATTTAATATATTTAAGATAATTACTATTATGAGCTCGACGTTATGACTAACAGAAACTTAATTCTATTCAATTTAATGAAAGAAACCAATGTACTTAAGTATTTATAAAAGAGCCTTAGAATTGTGAATAGTTTTATAACTACTGAGAATCAATATTACAGGAAATGGTGATTTTTACAGTATATTATTTCTCACAATAAAATATTGTTTTGCATGGTTTGATTTACAATCGTATGATGTACGCAATGCGATATGGCAATTAATTAACTAATTAAATATATATAAGAAAAATTAAAACATTTTATAAAAATCTAACTTTATTTAAATCAACAAATTTGATGGAATTCTAAATATATCCAACAAGCTTTTACTATAATATCTGACTAAAGAAATACAAATTTATTATTATACTATCTAAATTTTTAATTCATAATGCGATTTTAATATATCATAAACTAAAGAGATATGTGAATTCGTTATAGAATTCTGCGCTAATTTATTTAGTTTAATATCCGTAGAACAAGGCATCAAAAAAGCGATAAAACATATTACTAGCCACTAAATTAAGTATGGTAATTCATATCTTGCAGTAATCTAAAAAACATTGTAACCCAATTTATATTTATTACAATAAAGCATTTTTACTTCAATATTTTTAAGTGCATCATCGCAAATATATCCCCCTTTACCAGAATTATTATACTAAGAATATAATTAATTATAAATATTCTTAGTCTCTTTGTGTACAACTTTCGGTGAATGGTTAGGGTGCTGGCCTTCGGAACCGGAGTTCGTGGGTTCGAATCCCACTATGGCATGGATGTTTGTAGCCGTTCGGAATCGGCTTTAAGCAGTAGGTCCCGGTCTTCTTAGCCCTCGTGCTGCAAAAAGTAGACCGTACCACTCCAAAACCAAAACCAAACAACTTTCAGTTTTTTAAAGTAGTTGGTATTCCAAAATTTATATGTGTTTTAATTTAAATTAATAATAATATTAATATTAATAAAGTACTACAAATAATTTAATCTAATTTTTTTTCATAAAATCAAATACGCATTTTATTTAAATTTAAATATTTTCATAAATTTAAAAAATTTAAAGTAAAAAAATGTAAAATCACCTTGTTTTATAGTTTATCCTTGACCTCACGTAATGGAATAATATTTAAGGCATACTTAAGTTATTTAAAAAGAAATTTGGTTCTAATAATTACTAACCCACGAGGACGGTCGCCGAATATTATAAAAAACAATCTACATAAAATCACACAATAGAAATAAAGTTTCAGTAGCTGTCTTTTAGGTTTTCTAGTAATTTCTATAATTTTCGCAGCATGTTTTTCTCAGAAAGAGGTACTTTTAATTTATTCGAACTTCACAGACTCTACTTAGTCACTTTGTTTACAACTTTCGGTTTTTAAAAGTAGTTGGTATTCCAAAACTGATATGCGTTTTAACTTAACTTAATATTAATAATAATAATATTAATAAAGTACTAAAAATAGTTTAATCTAAAATTCGTATTTCACAAAATAAAATACTCATTTTATTTAAATTAAAATATTTTCATAAATTTAAAAAATATAAAGCAAAAAATAAATAAATAAATAAATAAAACCGCCTTAATTTATAGTTTATCCATGGCCTCACGTAATGAAATAATACTTAAGGCATACTTAAGTTATTTAAAGAGAAGCTAGGTTTTTATAATTATTAATCCACGAAGACGCTCGCCGAATTTTATAAAAATATTTTACATAAAATCGCTCAATAGAAATAAACTTTTCAGTATCTGTGTTTTAGGTTTTCTACACCCAATAACATGCATTTCTGTAATTTTCTCAGCATGTTTTTGTCAGAAAGAGGTACTTTTATTTTATTCGAACTTCAAAGACCCAGTACACGCTCATACACTTTTGTTTAGAGTTTATGATGGGATTGTTGATGCTGTCAAAAATATATCGTTATTTGAATAAAATGTTGAAAAATGTGATTAAAGTATTTAACATGTGTATGATCTTTGTGCTTCCGAAATACTTATAAAAAAATCTACAGTTAGAAAATATTATAAAAAATTAATATTTCGAATAACTCGAAATAAATTTCAAACATTTAAAAATGTAATGGTAATGTTACTGTGAATGCCCGAAACTGGAGAATGTCGACATTCACCGGTAAATATCGATATACACCAAATACCTCGGTGAAAGACCGAATATTTTATTATATTATTATATATTCGGACTACCACCGGTATATGTCGACAATCTCCATGCACTGATGGTAAATGTTGAAACAAATATGTTTGCTACATTTTTAAATTATACTTTATTATTAAAACATATAATGATATATGTTAAAATAACACATACCATGAAAGAATACTCCAAATTCCCTGAGTCCCTTCGAAAGAAAAATATCAAAGAGGAGCTTCAACCTACTACACCTTTTATCAAACACTGATTAAACAGCAGAAGTTTATTTCTATTAAAAGAATGGCCGCAAAAGATAATCTTCCGATGCATGCAAAGAAAATGTTACAAACCTCGAAAAGAAAATTTCCTCCTCAAATTGATGACATTGTGTGAATACCAGTTCCTGATGTCGACCGTGGTCTTACAGATCCCCGAGATGTATTGACGGTTGATATTAGAATAGAAGATTCCGACTTTTATAAATTAATAATCAAAAATGGTACCCTCAAGTAGCTTTATACCCGTAATGAGTTTATATTTTGTAAAAAAAAGTTACTCTCCATAGATGAGAGTTCTTCTCAAGAAATGTCGCTGAGAGAAGCCGCGGCAGATAATTCGAGAAGTGGAGGACATGGCTATAAATGATGTCATTGCAAAAAGAAATGGTTCATTATTAAATGCCATTGTAAATGTAAGGGACTCTTGTTAAATTCAAATTGCTATAACAGTTTAAATTTTTGCAAAAAATAAGATAGTATAACGTCAATCAGATAATTAAGTTAAATCTTTGATATGATTTTCTGTCCTAAGAGTGTTCGATTTATTTTAAGTTTAACAGTTACATGTGCTAGTACTATGAATTTGACTAAATTGCTGAGAAGAAAATATAAATATCCGACATGTTCAACATTCACCTTTAGTGCATGGTGAATGTCGACATTTACCAGTGTAAGTCAGAAATACGCGTATTTAGCAAATATTTCGGACATACACCAAACGACTACTTGAATATTGACATTCACCTGTGAAAGTCGAGATTCTGAAGATTTCGGTCTTTCACCGTAACAGTAATACAAATTTTCTGTTCGTCATCAAAAGAAATTTCTTTAATATTTGGTTGAGACGAGTTGCACCGTCCTCCAAATTATTCTCGTGTAACTGCAGGAAACGCGCGTCCTCGAGGTTTAAATATATTAAGTATGTGATGTAATATAAATTGATAAAGATTTTTAATTTTTTAACGATACATCAAAAGGAATATTTCGGTGGTGAAATTTTTAAAAAAAATTTCGAAAATAAAATTAAAAAGAAAAATATACAAATTAAATGGTGAAGAGCAATGCAATTTCATTTCTATATGATGAAATAAACTTCTAAACTTGACCTGCTAAATCCTTTACTAGGGGCGAAAACCTTGCAAAATTTCACACACCCCCCAAATCACATATATGTATGATTGTGTGTGAGCGAGTGTATGAATAGAGCACAAATATTAACCAATAAATACTAAAAATATCCTTAAGATGAATATGCAATACTTAATAGTATTTTAGAAATATTTATACATTTAGCTTCTAATAAAAATTTTCTGTGACATTCTTATTGAATAAAATATTCTGCCGTCAAATAACGAAATATTTTAGGTATATACAATAGAGCCATGTCTAAAAATATATGTTACATTTAAAATAGTTTCGATTACTTGGCAACATTTATTCTGTCGAATAAGCTGCAACGCATTTCAAATTTCTCAGTTTCTGCAATGATTATTGTTTAATATTGAATTCTTTCAAAAGAGAATTCTATAATGTGGTACGTGAAATATGCTGAATTCTGTTTTTTTATGTTTGCATGTTGAAATATTAAATTTAACACACATTATTTTTTTCAATTGTGCAAAATGTTCTTTTATATTAAAATACTCTGATGTAATTAAATACCATATATTACTGGATGAAGAATTTCAAATTTGCACAGTAGTTTTAAAAGCTTAAAATATGTTCTTGTATAACTGGAGAATACGTTAGTTACAACATAAATCTTATATTTTTAGATATATGTTGAAAATTGTAAAAAACAGCTTAAAAATGATTACATTTTTTTTAACAACTTAATTATTTTTTCCATTGACTTAGTACTTGTACAAATGTCCAATTCAGATAAATATAAATCTTAATGAATCCGAATTATGTATTCTTATAAATCAAATAGATTTCCTTTCTACATAAATTTTACATATAGATAGACTTAAAGAATAAGTAGATATATAAACAGGATAAAATGTTTTTTTTTTCATGATATAAATTATTTCACCTCAGTGTGTTTTGAAATAAATGTTGAAACTATTGTATTTAGTTACATAATTAAATTACATATAGTGAAGTGACATAAAAAAATTTAATTATTTTATATCTTTATCTGTATGAAATATGTAGATATTCGAGGACAAATCGAAGATGACCCAAATATATAAAAAAGCCAGAAATGTGACTTTAGGAATATAGTTTCCTATGACAATAAATAGAATCATTAAAGAACAAGAATTCAAAAATCTACATCTGAAAACACGAAATTGGTGTTAAGTTAAAGATTGTTGATTTCTGGAAATCTTGAGGTAGTTCTGCATTAACTATTGCTACATTCATAAACCCCTTGACTTACAAGTAAAACGGAATCTGATATGTCTGAAAAATACTATTTTTTTCTGGCTCATCTGAACAATTTTGGGAAATTTGAGAAAGAGAACGTTTTATTTTTCTGTTAGCATTTTCTGTGTAACTTTTAATGAAGTTTATATTTGATGCTTGTTAAGATCGCCGAGCCGTTGCATAAATTCACATCCAAACAGTAGATTTATTATTTCAACATTAAGGTTTATTTTAAGACAGAGCACAAAATACTACCGGACAATTATATATACAAATATTACAATATTTACAGTAACCAATTATATCAACTCAAGTATCTATCCTAAGAGCTTCGCTTACACGTCCGGAGTCTACAATCACCTCCGACGTTCTCCTCAATCTACTTACTTTCTTCCTAGGTGGCGCTCTCTGGCCGTTCACTATTACTCGCCTGTCCCTACAATGCTAATGTAGAATAATTAAGTAAAAGTATAAAATTATGATTTAATATAATGCCGCAGGACGTCTGTCGGATGCAGCTATTGACGTTTCGGAGACGCCAAAATCTACATGAGAAGACACATGAGATGACTGACGTCTCCCAGACGTCATTGTATACCAAGGTGTAAAATAAGATACGAATTCATTGAGAAGCTATACTTATATACTTTATTGAGAAAAAAAAGAAGCATTGTAATTGCGAAGATTTGTTTTCAGATAAGAACTAAATAATTCCTTTTGATCATACCTGAATAAAACTTACGTTTTCAAGTACAAGGGTCATTTAATTTCAAGCATCAAGTATTCATTGTGGCAATCCCTGACAATATTTCGGATTATACTTTCGATACGTCTGTACGTATGTCTGTACGTATAAGTTTAAACGATTAGCCGTAGAAATTTGATATTTTAGATTTAGTGATGCTATATCATGTAGTTGTGTACCTTCCTTTTCTATTCAATCAGTACTCTACATAATAACAAAAATCAATATAATGCTTATTAAGCTTATTACTGATCGAATTCTGATAGAGGAAGTGATAATAGAGAGAACCCTAAAAATATAAAGTTTTCAAAAACTACGCTATTACACTAAGATAATAAAAATATAACCGTATTTGAAAAACTAGTGTTTTGACATTGATTTTTTTTTAAATTTTTCCTTTGTATACGATAGCTGTAGTAGTAAAATTATATATAATTTTCTATAAACTATTTCGAAGTGTTTAAATGGAAAATATTCAAAGATTTGATAAACTGTTTTATTAGTTTATAAATGTCACAAAACTAACTTTTGCCGTATATCTCTATATATATTAATGATATGTTTTAGATAAATAAGTATATATTTCTCAAAAGTGAGTTTACATAAATTTTCATGCTCAGGATATAGACAAATATATTAGAAATACACAAATAAATTTGAAAAATGTAATACAGATATTATTTGAATTTACCCATTGCAATTAAATATAGGAATTTAAGCATATATGTAAACTATTCTCAAAACCTTTATTAAAACTGACTTCGTTTCAAAAAATATTTTATGAGATAAGGAATTATAAAAAGGAAATATAAAATGCTTTCGTTAAACATTCTCATACAGTTGAGCTGTTATCAATGTTTTCTAACTATATTTAATTAAACCTTCCCAGATCATTTATCCAAAATATATGAAACATTTTCTTAATTTACTTTTTTTTTGTTAAAGGCTATATCTTTTAATTACTAGAACTGTTTTTTAAGACTTCTTATTAAAAGGATTTAACTTTTTCTCTGCAATTACAGGAATTAAAGGCTTATAGGTTTTAATATTTTTCTAGCGTTAAGCTGGTTAAATATTTGTTTCTTCTAACCGATTTAAGTATATCTCTTTCAATATCAGTAAATGTACAAATACTCCGTATATTTCACATGTACGGAGTAAAGTCATCTATTAGCATAATATATCTAGTAAATTAATATACATATTTACTCAGTAAGACTCAGAAAATGATTAAACATTTATAATTAGAATAGTATAATATCAAACTTATCTATAGTTTGAAGCGTTAAACTTTATCTATTAATGTTGATGAAATTTTGGGAAGCTGTAGTTTAATATAACCCATAGTACGAACATGATAATGAGTTAGCAGTATAGTTATGCAGTTACGAATTATGAGAGGTCAAGAAGCATTGAGAGAAACATGTCACTTTACATAACAACTTTATATAAAGTCAAAATAATAACAGAAAAAAATAAGTTCTTACATTTATTTGTAAGAATATATAAAACTTTATTGTTCTCTTTTCTTCATTTATATAAATTTTAAGACGTTTTGTAAGAGAAATAGTCAAAGGAAAAACTAACATTTTGTTTTATAAATTATAAGATTTATTTTATATAAATAGCGTAAAATACAGTGATTTAAAACCCACAGGTCACCAATCTCTAATATGGAGTGATAACATTAAATGAAGCAAACAAGTATGTCGAAATATGAATATCATTTAACAAATTTTTTATTTACTTAAATAAAAGTAAAAAAAGTGTATTCAAACAACGTATGTATGTTTGTTCTCTGTAGAATCAAAAACTCGACTGGCTTTCCTGCAAACTTCAGAGTTTATATTTAGTACTATTGAAAATGTTCATACAGAGGCCTTAATATAACATATAGTGCTGATGTTATTATTTATGATGTTTGTCAGTTGCCGTATTTTTGTTGAAGTTTTCAAATGATGTCCTTATTCTTTTTCGGCATATTTTAAAAGTACATTAAATAAGAAATGTTAAATTATGCTAAAAGAATTTATCAACACAGAGGTCCATTTTTTTACACATGTCAAGGCACATACCTATTCTTGATAATTTGTAAAGCTTTTATAAAATTGTATCTAGGCTTTAACGTTAAAGTACTCTAAATATGTAATTGTTTTGCTAATAATGCTATTATATAAGTATGTGATTGTATATAATTTTTAAATATTTTCTAAATTTGAAATGCAAATGATAAAAATATGAGAAATGAGTATATAATGCAGATGACTGGTTATATTCCAGCTTTTGGTAACTACTTATATTTCAACATAAGTAATAGAAAAAATTGAACTTTTAAGATACCCCATTAATTTACTAAAATTTTATAATGGAAGTGAAATTTCAGTAAAATATCCTGAAAATGACATGTTTTTGAAATATATTTCCTGCCTTTCGTAGTTAATTAAATAAAGTATCATATTTAATAATACTATGAAATCTATATTCCACAATATTGTGTTTCATTAAATAAATAATGCTTCCGTAAATCGTTGTTCTACAGCATTACTTTGAGTAATGTTTCCTTTATCTTCTAATTTAAACATTTGTATTTACTAATTAAGTGTTATTTCCCCAATGTATAAAATGACCTCCTTTATTTTATTTTTAAGGTTTAAACACATCTCTTTTAATTACTAGCACTGCTAATTGAGAGATCTTAGAAGATTTACAATTTTTTTTGTCACTGCATTTAAGATTGTTGAAAGAACTAAGGACTTACAGATTTCAGTAAAACAAATATATTTGAAGCGTGAAGCTGGTAAAATATTTGTTTGTTCTAACAGCTCTCAATATCCCTCCGTCTATATATATCTGAATCAATGTGCAAATATATACGATTACTTACGGAATAAAGACCACTTTGGTCATGACTTGGGCAAACGTTTGACTCCTTTTGTCGTAGACGAATAAAGACACAACACACTTAGTAAATCCGTTTATTTTCTTACCCAGTATGATAGAAAATGGTCAAATACCGAGACGGAAATCTCTATTGTTATAGTAACTTAGTCTTGAACATCTCTACAGTTTGATTTAACTTTTTTATACAATACAGGTTTTAAATGATTTTTACTACTTTTAAACAATCTCTTAATACGATCAGTTAAAAATATCTGTCAATTTATCAATGAAGAAATAAATATTTGTTTTCAGTCTGTCAAATGCTGAAAAGCGTTTACGCTCTCTAATAACTAGCATATTAAATCTTCTATAAAGAACAAATTATCATTCTGAGCAGAAAAAAAATCATATTTTTAAACGTTTCCGCTTTCTAAAAATTTGACTATATATTAAAACAAGTCTATGATTCTTACTCAATTAAAACTATTTAAATAGAAAGAGTATACATTTAAATCCGTTATGTAATACGAAAAAAAATATCTTATTTTTATTGTGTTTTGATAATTTATATTTCATTAGGAACTAACCTTGTTTAATCACGTTGTAATCTAAACCACTGAGTATGTGAAATGAATATTAAAATCCAGTATTTGCCGTAATTTCACAATCTTGAAATTTTGTTGTAAATTTTCAAAAACTTTAGTATATATTAAAACAAGTCTATTATTCTTAGTCTAAACTAGTGAAAATTATTTAACTAGTAAGACTGTAGGTTGAATTCCAATACTTAATACGACAAAAAATTCTTCTTGTGTTTTGATAATTCAAATGTTACCAGGCCGAACGATGGTCGATTGGTTAGGGTGCTGGCTTTTGGTACCAGAGTTCATGGGTTCGAATCCCACAGTGGCATGGATGTCCGTAGCAGTTCGGAATCGGCTTTAAGCTGTAGGTCCCGGTCTCATTAGCCCTCGTGTTGCAAAAAGTAGACAGTAGCACACCAAACCAAATATTACCATGAACTAACCTTGATTAATCACATTGTAATCTGAATCACTGGGTATGTTAAATATAATATGTTGTACAATCTTTTAGTACCATCAGTTAAACATATATCAATTAAAAATAAATATTTATTTTCAGCCTGTCAAATGCTGAAAAACTTTTACGCTCCTTAATGATTAGTATATTAAATTTTGTATAAAGAATAAATTATAATTTTGAGCAAAAAATACGACATATTTTCAAACATGTCCACTTTCTAAAAATTTGAGTATATATTAAAACAAGTCTATTATTAAATATAATATGTTGTACAATCTTTTAGTACCATCAGTGAAACATATATCAATGAAAAATAAATATTTGTTTTCAGCCAGTCAAATGCTGAAAAACTTTTACGCTCCTTAATAACTAGTATATTAAATCTTGTATAAAGAACAAATTATAATTTTGAGCAAAAAATACGACATATTTTAAACATGTTCACTTTCTAAAAATTTGAGTATATATTAAAACAAGTCTATTATTAACAATTATTACACTAAACTAGTAAAATTATTTAACTGGTAGGGTTGTACATTTAAATCCCTTATGCAATACGAGAATAATTTCATATTTTAATTGTTTTGATAATTCTTATTTTGCTTGGATCTAACCTTGATTAATCACTTTGTAATCTAAACCACTGAGTATGTGAAATGAATATTAAAATCCCGTATTTGCCGTAATTTTACACTCTTGAAACTTTGCTGTTAATTTCTACAAATTTGAGCATATATTAAAACAAGTCTATTATTCTAAGTCCAAACTAATAAAATGATTTAACCAGCAAGACTGTAGGTTTAATTCCAATACTTAATACGACAAAAATTCTTATTGTGTTTTGATAATTCAAATGTTACCAGGAACTAACCTTGATTAATCACGTTGTAATCTGAATCACTGGGTATGTTAACTATAATATGTTATACAATATTTTAGTACCATCAGTTAAACATATATCAATGAAAAATAAATGTTTGTTTTTAGCCAGTCAAATGCTGAAAACCTTTTACGCTCTTTAATGGCTAGTATATTAAATCTTGTATAAAGAACAAATTATAATTTTGAGCAAAAAATACGACATATTTTTAAACATGTCCACTTTCTAAAAATTTGAGTATATATTAAAATAAGTCTATTATTAACAATTATTACACTAAACTAGTAAAACTATTTAACTAGTAGGATTGAATGTTGAAATCCCTTGAGCAGTACGAAAATAATTTCTTACTTTTATTGTTTTGATAATTCTTATTTTACCAGGAACGAATCGTGATTAATCACGTTGACCACTGAGTCTAAACCACTGAGTATGTGAAATTAATATTTAAATCCAGTATTTGCTGTAATTTTACACTCTTAAACTTTGCTGTTAATTTCTACAAATTTGAGCATATATTAAAACAAATCTATTATTCTAAGTGTAAACTAATAAAATGATTTAACCAGTAAGACTGTGTGTTTAAATCCCTTACTTAATACGACAAAAAATTCTTATTGCGTGTTGATAATTCAAATGTTACCAGGAACTAACCTTGATTAATCACGTTGTAATCTGAATGACTGGGTATGTTAAATATAATATGTTATACAATCTTTTAGTACCATCAGTTATAAATGAAACAGTTATCAATGAAAAATAAATATTTGTTTTCAGCCAGTCAAATGCTGAAAAACTTTTATACTCCTTAATAACTAGTATATTAAATCTTGTATAAAGAACAAATTATAATTTTGAGCAAAAAATACGACATATTTTTAAACATGTCCACTTTTTAAAAATTTGAGTATATATTAAAACAAGTCTATTATTAACAATTATTACACTAAACTAGTAAAATTATTTAAATGGTAGGATTGTACGTTTAAATCCCTTGCGCAATACGAAAATAATTTCATATTTTTATTGTTTTGATAATTCATATTTTGCCAGGAACTAACCTTGATTAATCACGTTTTAATCTAAACCACTGAGTTTGTAAAATTAATATTAAAATCCAGTATTTGCCGTAATTTCACACTGTTGAAATATTGCTGTTAATTTCTACAAATTTGAGCATATATTAAAACAAGTCTATTATTCTAAGTCTAAACTAATAAAATGATTTAAACAGTAAGACTGTGTGTTTAAATCTCTTACTTAATACGACAAAAAATTCTTATTGTGTTTTCATAATTCAAATTTTACCAAGAACTAACCTTGTTTAACCACGTTGTAATCTGAATCACTGAGTATGCTAAATAAATATTAAAGTCCAGTATAATTTCTGGAATTTCACAACTTTGAATTTTTGCTGTTATTCATTCTTTTGCCTCACATATCCTGCAATAATTGTTAACATATACATAATAAAAATGCTCCTAGGAAATTCATGTTAGTTTGTAAAAGTATTTTTTTTAATTTTAATTTTTATAACAAGAACAAATATTTATTGTATTCCAATTCAAATTAAAAAATTTTAATAAAGTTTTAAATTTCACGATAAAAAAAAGAACTTTTATGTTAAAATAAAGTACAAATACCTGTAAGAAAAAAAAAAAAAAAAAAACAATTTTTCACAAAAGAAAAACTTTAATACATTGTATTTAATAACATAAAACAATTATATTATAATGAACAATTTCCTAATTTCAATCTAAACTGAAAAATGAAATTTAAATGCCCTTTACATTAAAATTTTATTTTCCAAAGGAAATAATTATCTATAATATTTAAAATATACAACAATATATTTAATCATCAAATTTATATACTTTTAATACGACATAAAAAAAATTCTTTTGTTTTTCATTAATTCAAATTTTAAAAAAATAAATTACAAGACCTAATTGTAATCTGAAAACATTGGTTTGAAACTATACAAACTTGTAATCTGAATCACTGAATTAATTAAAATATGTACAAAAATTTTGACAAAAGACAAGCCATCTAACAATATTTAATCTTAAAATTATATTTTGGAATTATAAACAAAAAAAATCACATGTAAAACTTTGGCAATTTCTATATAATTTTATCTAAAAAATATTAAGCTTTTTATTTTAATGTCTAATATTTTAAACATTTTTTATCAATATAAATTAAAGTCCCATATAAAAATTATTCACCAAACTAGTAAATAACCTTTGAACCTTAATTAATGTGCAGTTGAGCTTAAATTTATTATACCAATCAATCCTCTATTATTAAACACACTTTAATCTGAATAAACAAAATGTAATTAAATATTAAATCCAAACCGGAGTAATTTCTGTAATTAAAAATTGCTTAATACTACAAATTTTATAAAACCAGAAAAAATAACAATAATAATTTTTAAAAACAAATAGGACTGTTAAAAAAAGAATAAATGAAAAAATATAGTAATTGTTGATATAATTTTTAATTAAAAACAAAAAAAAAAATACAAAAACCTGAAATAATGTAATTTATTACAAACCAAATTATTTAACAAATTAAAACAAAAATTACAAAAAAACAAATAAAAAACAATACTATAATAAAATTAACAATTTTTCTATATTTTAAAAATCTTGATACTTAAATTTCAACTATACATCAAATCTTCATGTTATCTATGAGAAGAACTTAATTCTGCATTTAGGATTCACATAAAACTGTGAAAGTGTGATTAAATATGGGACTTCAGGGACAAATAATTTCCATTTTCCTCCACAGAAGAGCATCAACTGTCATTGCACAACTAAAGGAAATCTTTTCCCAGGGTCAATTAATTCAGAGGGTAATAAACATATCCTTTGAGCATACTGATGACGATATAAAAATTTCTATGTTTACAAAAGAGCAATATTATATGAACATTATTGAATAGAAAAGAATATATATCTGTAAACGCATATATATTTATGAGTATGCTTTTTAATCTCAACTTCATTAGAAAAATTGTATAACGAAATTTACAACACTATAGTATTAATTTATCCTTTGTAGAACATGATGCAGATTAATGTACGTATTGTAGCGTACTGGGGCTCTAAGTGAGCCCGAAAAAGGATAGCGGATGCCTAAATACAGACTAATGATATTTATATAGAAACACAATGTTGAAGTTATGTTAAATACAGATGAAATTATGAATATCTACAAACGAAATTATGATCTTTGCAGGAATCAACTTTCTAAGAGAAAAGGGGGGAGGACACTCTCAGTCGCTCCCTCGACGTTCTGGGCCGATGAGTTCACAGGAGACGCGATCGGTCAAAAATTCTCTCTGGGCCTATAACTTTGGTCTTTTATATCGTCGTCTGATCGCAAAATGTCCATATCAGTTGATCGGACAGCTGGTTTATGACGTGGTGGGGAAAGAGCGTGTAAACTCTTTCGCCAGCAGGTGCCAGGGACGTTTGCAGTAATCAGGAGCAATCTCACCGATCATTAATTGATGTCTTTGGACAAACCCTTGGAGGAAAGTATTTCTGCTTCCCTTACAATGTAGAGGACTTCTGTCGTGTGAGATTCTGTCTTCGGGATACCATTGAAACGAACACTGGAAACTCTTTGCTAGCATCCCAATGAATTTTTCAGACAGAATGATTGAGATGGTCCTCGGTGTTAAGAATTCTCAATCAGCATCCTATTCTGCGCGAAACAACGTCCTTTCACTATGTAAAGAAGAGTTCAGTTCAAGTGCTCACAAAAGACACGTTTGCTATTCTTCTACGTTAGGCCGGTTTTTCTCACGGTCGTAGATCAGTCTGTATCTGTAAATTTAATGTAACTCGAATACGTTACATTATATAGAACCTGAATATAAATATATTTTTAATAATAACACCCATCATTTATTTCTTTAAAAATTATAAATAAAATAATAGCGAATATTTATCGTTATAAATTTATAAACATTAAAATTATAACTTTGAATTAATAACAATGCATAATTTAAAAATCTTTTTGGTTTAATGGAAATTATACATTTCCAGATCTAATAGAAAACCCTTAAACTTTGAAAAGGAAAATTGGAAATTCCTTTTAGGGAATATTGAGACAGAACTAAAAGAAAATTGAGATGACTTTCCTTTCCTTTACAGAAAGATAAACATCTGAAGATTTAGTTACCAGAACCCATGTACATTAACTGCAGCGTACCGTGCAGAGAGTATCAGATTTCTATTTCCGCAAATTGCCCGTGAAATCTTTCGGTTCAGTGCCGTTCACCAAATTATGATTGGGCGTCTTTTGCTCTAAATGTATATACACTTAACAAATGCATTTACTGGCTTCGGTTCTTTATTTAACTTAATAAATAATTGATAGTGGGAGGGAACGATTAGCGTAATCTCTTGCTTGATGAAAAAATAAATGGGTGTAATATAATGTAATTAATAAAAACCACGGAATTCTTTTAGTTTCTTGTAGTCTAATGTATTTATAAAAACTGATGAATTAAAATTAATTTTTCATTTTATAATACTTATGAATAGAGAAGTGAAATAAATAATATTTAGATACTGAGACAAAGCTATACATTAAATTATATTGTCTAAGCTGAACATTAGAAATTATTTGATTGTATTTTCTTTTGATAATACGGAATCTTTATCATACGCATAGATTAAAGTAAGCACATCCATTTATATAAAATTATAGTGTTATATTATTTAAAATGGTATACTTCCTTTTGTATGCATCGGTTGTAACCATTTTGTTTAAAGTGTTTTCAATGAGTTTTTTTCGAAATCAAGTACTAAATCTTCCATAATACAATTTTGTACATTTGATGAAATAATGAATAAGCTACAATTAAAAGCTTATATACATATATGCTTATATATATTTCAAGTTCAGACATTTTATAAAATCCCTAAACTTTTACTTCTTTATTCGTTTACTTACTTAGGTCATAAAAAGTGCATATTCTAAATTTACAATTTACAATTTATTTTATTTCCCAATATCCCATATAAATGTAAAGAGTTCGTAAATATTTTGTAGTATTTGAGTATCTATTAGCAATATACATATTTTTTAGAAACACATGTCATATATTAAAGAAAATGTAAATGTTTCTTAACCCATTAACTGCCAGATTTTTTTTAAAAATATTTTTTTAATATATAGTTACGTATTTACATGTAAACCAATGTAGTACATTAAATTTTACAATACAGAAAAAAAAATATGTTTTTTATGGATTTAAAAATCAATCCCCATTTGGGGATCACGGTACATTGCATGTAAATAACTGTAATTTTTTTTTAAGAGTGCCATGGAATAACACATTCTACGTGTAATCCTACATCACACTTCACGCACTGTTTCCGAACATTTTTTTTACAAACCGCACATTTTCTTTGTTTTCCTTCCAATGTTCTTATCTGTTCCTTATCTGTTTTTATAGGGCACTTATTCATCCTATTACATCTCACCGTTCCTGTCGCAGGTATATTTCTCTCTTTTAGATTTTTCAGCAAATCAAAACTTGTGAAAAAATTATCGAAATAAAAGCAGTGTTCCTCTGGTTTGTCTATGGTTGCTATCTTATTCAATATTACTGACACACCTAATCCATAAGTATCTCCTTCTAAATTATCTTCTTCTGAAATTCTACTTGGCTTACCTTCATAGATGTCAGCATTATAGCAATATCTGGTCACACCACAACACATTGCCCATTGCTTGAACCCAAAGCGAATGGGCTTTCCTCTAATAAACTGCTTTAGAAAATGATGACCATAATAACGTACGATTTGTTCATCAATACATATGTTATACGAAAATACGCCGAACTGCATAAATGCTTTATTCAGCTCATCCAAGATTGGTTGTATTTTAAATAATTTGTCTTTGTTTCCATTTATTAGTAGTATATTTGTATTGTCACTGCGCCAGATAACTGAACAAATGAAAATTTCAATTGTAGCATAAATAAATCATTTTACATTGCAATAACCGTGAGCCCCAAATGGGGATCATTGTATTTTACAGGTGCTGACGGCATGAAGTAAACAATGTGCTCAATTTTTATTTTATATTACTCAGAACTCATGTGCAAACAACCTCTGTCAGAAAAAATAATTCATTTTAATATAAATTAACAGATATTCACTTAGAAAATAGACATATGTGAAAAAGCGTTGTTTACAGGAAATTTTTCGAAAAAATGTTATATATGTATTTTATTTTGCAAATAAAACTAATAAATTAGCTATCTACATTAAGAGTAGACTATTATGTAGACACATGACTTTAAAAATAAATGAAAACCTAAAATTTAGGGATGAACAAGATAAAAATTTTCGTGATCCCCAAATGGGGCCCATGGCAGGGAATGGGTTAAAGCAATGAAATTTTTAAACCACTTTTTTCTTACTATTATTGACAAACTGCATATTATCATCTTACGAAATTAATAGAAAATATGTAGTTTTATATGAGAAATGTAACTCAAAGTAGATTTTAAACAGTCTTGAACATCTCAAGAGTCTTTAAGATTTTCAAAACTGTACCCTTAAAATATGTGTTAAAGATCTTTGGTACACAGAAAAAGATGAGATGTATAGAAAACTCAATGTCAGGCTAAGAATTCCTGAATTCAAACGACTCGCATCTCGTTTCTATCAAAATATAAATTTTGTTCCGAATCCTGGACTTCACAGCATACCTGCCTATTACTGGTCAGTTTAAAGTTTAGCCAAAAAGACTAAAACATTGCTCTATCGTGATGACATATATTTACATCCTTCTAAAAACAGTAGAGGAGAGTAGAGTTTTGTTGACCTTTCCATATTTTTGGTATCTTTTTCACTAGTTAATTATATCTTACTTATAACTATGTTAGTGTATCATTAGTTAATTTTATCTTAGTTTATTTTGCCCTGAGATTTCTCACTATACAAAATTATTGAGGTGTCTTCAACATTTTGGGAATCGCATCATCCAGTTATTTTGTTAATTTATTTTTTCTAAATATTTCCTGTATTCTTCGAATGTAATGTTTTAAAAAATAATAAAAAATATAAAAATATATATTTTTTTTAAATCGGATAATTTTTTTCTAATTTTATAAAATGAAATAAAAACATATTTCTATTATCTCTTTGTACCTGGAGTAATATGGGGAGTGAAGAGAGATAGCCGAATAAAAAATAAATCTAGATCTATGATTGAACAGAAAGAAAAGTAAGGTGGAGTGAAATTACAACATGAAAAATGAGGTGAGAAGAAGAAGAGATGGGGAGCAGATTAGTGCCAGAATACATTTTTGGAAGAGATTTTCTAAGTAACCCGAGGTCATAGAATAAGTTGCAGAGTTAAGTCGGAGGAAGAAGAGGTGAGGGGCAGATTGACCAGATGTCTTCCTAGGTGTCGGAGGCCACAAAATATAGTCAGTGGTATAAATAACTACAACTTTTCCTTCTCAGAATCTTGTTTTTCATGCCACTTTGACAAACCAAGGACGATTGAGCCTGCAGGCTCTAAGATTAGGGCCGAGGGGTGACCTTTTCGTTTTAATGAGCACCATTAAGGTGAAAGAAAGGGTTTGCTCAAGTAGAACCTCGTAATTTTGATGCAGGGACCAAGCACACAGACTTGGCCTGGCACCCACAAAGGTATTGATTGAGAACTTGCAGGATATTGCGAGCACGAACACATTTTACGTGCCCCAGTTACCTATAGGGAGCACGGCTCCTTTTCAGTTTCAATGTTTAAAAAACTGCAACTTGTACTTCGGGCGGAAAAGGTTTTCCGGTTTTGATTGGTATTGTGAAAAAATATTGTGTGTTGTAGGATTAGTCAGTGTGAAGTTATAAATTTGTGATTAATTCAAAAGTTTTAAAATTGAATAATGGAGTGATATGTTTAATTTTCTTGGGTTTTGCTAGTCAACAAATAAATAAGAATTATCTATTCATTACGTGGTATCATCTGGCAGTCCTCACCTAATAGCTCCAGACATTCGAACAACCGATAAATTGTGTATTTACTGAAAGCCCCCAACCAGAAGAATAAAAGAGTTTCGGGAAAACCTGATGATAACCTATTTTTTCCCTAAAATTCCCCGTCTTCGTGTGAACATACACCAATGGTACGATTGAGCTAATTAGTGTAAAATTGACTTAATTCTGGCTCTCTCTTTATTTTATTCTCGAAATTGTGATTTAGTTTTATGAGAATTTTAAGGCTATCTGACAATAATGCAAATGAATTTTTTTTCAAAAATAACGATGTGTATTACTAGTGTTTATTTAAATATATTTTTTGCTTAAATATTTTTTAAAAATTTAAATTATTTTTATGAATTAAGTAGGACTCTTTTATAAATGAATAACATTAGAGAAATTTGACTCATAATACTGTTTATATTTTTCAGGGCCTCGGATCAGAGATCGTAGTAATCTCTAACAATAGGGCTTGAAACAGAGCAGTTACCCTTAGCTTTGATTTGGGAATGGATTATTTTTCAATCAGCTTGGTTTGATGCGTAATACATGATCTCAATTTTTTTCGTTTGGCTATACTGTTTATATTATGTTGTATATTATGTTTTTTATCTATTATCGTTTATAGGTTAAGGTGGGGTATTTTAATCACTAATGACAACTTTTAACAAAATCCCTTTATCTTGGTCTTTAAGAGGTTATAATTTTAGATGACTATAGTAATTAGGAGCATGTCAAGGTGTCAAGGCATGTCAAGTATCTTAATATGTATATATGAAATGTAACTCTACACTTTTATATAAATTTTAACAAATACTATAGTGTAACATAATAGAAATCGCCCAAGGGTATACAAGTAAAATTGGAAGATATTGTCATTACATTGAGCTGTAATTGAGACAATTTTTCTAAGTATCCGTAAAAAAATGTGGCAAAAAAAATATATCAGAACCCATTTAAAGACTTAAAAAAATATGTATATACTGAAAGCAAAAACCTTTGTAATTACCAGTTTGACTCTTCAGTGTTTAGATTTTTAGTACAGTTTTTCATTCAATAACAATTTGAAAAGAAAAGAAATATTGCCTATGAGATTATGATTGTTGCAATAAATACGTAGTAAATGTTTAATTTTTCATATACTATGAGAATATTACTTTATCAATTAAGAGTTATTTAAGATTTTTAAAATTGTTGTTAGATAAACCTAATTTATTGCAATTTAAAATTTTAAGTAATTCATATAAGTAATGCATTTAATATAAATAAAACATTGTTTTACAAATAAGTTTAGGATTCACAAAAATCCTTTTCATCGTCCGGCATTCACATAACATTATGCTTAAAAGATAAATTGTACATAATAAATGCTAGGTAAATATTTTCGAAACTTTCCTCTTCTTCTCTGATGTATATATATATATATATATATATATATATATATATATATATATATATATATATATATATATATTAGCATTGTTAATATCTTCTTTTGTTATCCTGTCATTAATATTCTTCATATATGTTGCCCGAAAACAAAGATGGTCTGTTTTCGTAAACAATGAAGTTTTACGTATAATCAATAGTTTCAGTTTATTGCATAAATCACATGTATATTTCTCTTTCAATACTAAATCATAGAAAAAATGGATTATTGATTGTGTACATAATAAATATCAGTTGGATTTGTTTGGTTATGTTTAGAATCTTTATATTTATTCAGTTACCTTATAATCTCATATTTTAAAATGAAAGCAGATAAAACTATGCAAAAAGGCTGAAATTGTCATAACTGAAATTTGCAGTGTTGAATTATTCTTTACTCTGTCCTAAACATAATCTTTTTTTCAGAACTTAAATGGTGTGATTAATGGATTCTTTGTAATAAACTTTTACCTTCTACAGTGAATATATTACTTTACTCTGTCCACTATTATTTTAGTTCAACCTTAAATTATTTGGTATAATCTTAGATTTGTCTCTAATTTACTCATGTCCTTTTCTTTTTTCTCCAATTGATTCATTATATAAATTCCATATCCCGATCGTGGAGTTTCGATCTAACGTTTAATGTCTACCATTTGTTCCTGCATTTGAAGAAATATCTGGCAGGCGAGTGCTTAGACGACGACAATGAAGTCAAAATGGTCAAAATGGCTGTGGCTGACAAATCAGCAGGCAGACTTCTATGACGATGGTATCTGTAAGCTCTTTGTTTGATATGATAAATTCATCAATATTGGTTTCAATTACATAGAAAAGTAGATGAAAGTACAGTTTTTCATATAAAAATAAAATTGTTAAAAACTCTCTGTTAACTTTTATTTATTTTAAAACCGTACTTACTTAAAAAGCACGCCTCGTATGTACAATGTAATGTAATGTAAAATGGAAAGTAAATGAGGGTGATCCTCTGTTTTTCTTAGGAGAACTGTCATGTGGTTTAGATGAAGAATATGAAAAGCCACAAGTAATAATCATTGTTACAGACTTTGGTTTTAACCCCTTCCCTGTTTTGCCCGTACGCTATACGGGCACAGCTTTCGGGCCTTTACTGAATCGCCAGTACGGCGTATGGACAACCTGATTTCTATTTCGCTTGCACTGTTTCAGCCGTATTTTTTCCCATTTTAGTAACGAATTATTCGTATAGATAGCAATAGTTGTCCAGTAAATGATAGTTTGCAGTTTATTGTATTTTCTACTCTGATTGGCTCAAAACGCGGGTTTTTTCGCATGTTTTGTGTCAGAAGACGAATTGTTATCTTTCAGTGCATAGCTTTCTTGTTATATTTTACTAACCGCCTGATAATTTTATTGATGTAAGAGTTGAATAATATATTTTTACTTTTAAATAATGGATAATTCAGAGCGTATGGAGCTAATTTCTTGTGATTCGAACTGTGACTCGGAATCAGAAACTGAATTATCTGTAAATGATAGTAGTGAAAGTTTACTAGAAGACCTGGATAGTAGTGACTCTGATAGTAGTACAGATGGAATCAGTCAAGCAAGACAATTTTTTGAAACTAATTTTGATAATCCTTCGAATCCGCCTCCTAGATATGCTTTCATTGAAATTCCAAAAATTAACTCGGATATCGAAGAGACTAAAGGTAAACTTGTTCTATGATGCTTTCAGAGAAATAATAAAAATTGTAATAAATGCTTAAACATATTAAAATGTTAATTTTAATAACATACATTTACATTAAAATTTAAAATGAGCAAAAGAAATGCAAGAAAAATGTGACATTTTTTTGACCGAATTATGGAATAAAATGAAACTGTCAAAGGGTTAAGAACAGGGAAAGAAACCAAACTGAGTGACATATGTTTTTTTTATTTGGATAACAGAAAAAGTAAAGACCGTAAATATAGAACGTGAATTGAGAACATAGATACATAACATAGATACATTATATATATATATAGGTATAGATAGATATAGATATAGATATATACACAATAGAACAAGAGGAGTAAGATTGATTGAGAGATGTAAAGATAGAGAGAGATTAAGACTGCAAGTTTTAGTGGTACAATAATTAATATATAGAATAATCATTAAATTTTATTTTTCACAAATTCCCGAAGTATTTGGCGATTTGGTGACTACTTTAAAGATATTGTTTCCAAAACTTCCGGGTCTTTTTACAACATGCAATAATCTCTGTTTTCCTGAAACCAGGGAGATTGGTATTTTTGTATTTCTAGCTATAATGTTTGTTAAGTTTTATATTGAACTTCACTTAATAAGCAGAAGAAATTTTTTTCAAATGTTTCCGTAATTTAACAGTAAGAAATCAAACTTTACGATTTACCAATATGTATGTAAGTGTATATGTGTACATACTGTTGTAATACTGAATAATTCTAGTTGTATAAAGTAACTCGTTTAATTTTTATTCAATTAAATGTATTATTCCTATTAATTTAAAATTAATAATACATGCAAACTGTATAAAGTTTACTAAGTTGCTGAAATATAAATAATAACTGTATTCATGAAATATAAAAATTCTTTAATATAATAGATAAGTATTTATAGAATTTAACATACTGCTTAAATATTTATAGTGGTAATTTCCCTTTCATCAAATTTTCTTTTATACAAAAAGAAAAAAATTAAAACTGTGTGAAACGAGAGTCTTGTAGAAAATAATCTTTTACAGAGAAATCTTATTTATTGACACAATATATTATTACAAACAGACTCACAATTAACATTTTTCCATTACGTGGATATAAATCGTTTCTTACGACTAAACATATATTAATGTAGTATTAACAAATGTAGTTGCACCGAAATAATGTATTTCCATGCTAACTTCCTTGTTACGAGAAATTCAATCCCATTAATATTCGTATTAATATCGTAATAAGTATTAATGAGAAATATTTTCTGTTGTTCATAGAAGATTAAAGATATTCGGTTACTTTATCGATATAAATATGTTATTAGTATTAAAGAATGATACAGAAAACATTTTCCTCTTGCAATTCAAAAAATTAGATTGGAGTGATGGCATTTTGCTTCTACCGTTTGAGGAATTAAAAATTATTTTAAGGAAGGATATATTAAGCAGATGCTTAAATGATTTTAATAATAGTATTAAAATCAGACGTAAAAATTTAATGACAGTTTACACAGCCTTTAAAATGACATAATTTTATCAAAATTGCGTATAGCGAATTTGCGTAGCTTTAAAATGTGGTATAAATCCATATTCAATACAAATTTAAATTTAAGTTTTTTGTTTTATTAAAACAAAAAAAAAATATATTTATTATATTTATTATGTTACGCATGTTTATTATCGTTTACTATAAAAGACTAAAATTCAGTTTTTTTTTTACATTTTCAACACTAGTACAAAATATTTGTTGATGTACAGAGTATTCTTTTTATAGAATAAGTATTTGTTCGAGTTGCTAAACATGTGACTCATGTAAATACATATCATTAAAACATTCTAAGTATTTAAAAAAAAATTGCACTTAAATCTGTTGAATTATATATGTAATTACCTGTAAAATAAATAAAACATTTACTGATAAACTCGTTTCCATTTTTAGCATTAATATGAATTTAATGTTGAAAGGTCGCTCAAAACCACTCAAAACAGGTGATTAAAACATGCTTCTCACAGGTTGAAAATTAAACGACATAGTGTACAGTTTGAGGTAAAATGTTTGGCCAAAGCAGTTGATCGTGCTTTAACCCATCAAATAGGGTAATAGGTATCATGATGTAACATCAATAATCCCCCCTCTGCTTGAGTATAGAAAGATAATAAATAATATTAAAGCCTTGTTCTAATATTATCTAAACTTAAAATTCGTCAGTTTGTTTTGAATAATGGGATAGACAATTAGTCTGACATAATTGCATTATTGTTGTACTTAAAGTTTATAGACGTAAAAAGCAGTATACGATGTCTCCAAATGAGTATATTTTGTTTTGCAGGATGTTAATGTGGATTTGTTTTTCATCAAGATTCGAACCTACTGTTTAAAGCCAATGACGAACGATCTCGAGTATTCATTTCAACAGTTCATTTTGGCCATCTTTCCGAACCAAAGATTTTAAAAACTTCTCTGTATTGTGTGCATTTATTTGCATCCATAGTAAATATTTTTTTTCGATACACTTCTTGGAGAGATGTCTGTTAACTCGGATGTTAACTTGAAATCAGCTCTGTTTTACTTTTGGCTGCAATCCATTTCGAAATCTTATTTTCTCTATCCTAGAGCTTCAAATTTTGACCACTAATTTGCTTGTGAGATGATTTCTGTCTCAGCTTTTTACACACAGTTAAAAAGGACGGCTTTTTCTGTCACTCATCTTTCGGTTGAATGAGTCTAACTGTCAGTAGTGCCACACTAACAAACCGCAGTAACAATTTTTCATAATCCGTCAGGTAAT
>CM063498.1:144144116-144151616 GCA_032207245.1 Pardosa pseudoannulata | reverse complement strand
GGGCAATGGGATTCAAACACACGAACTCGAGTATAGAAGGGCAGCACACTAACACTTCCGCCATCGTTCTGCTGTATGAAGACATAGAGAATTGTCATTTTATTTCTGTCAAACAGTAAATCAGTACTAATTTTATTAAAATATTTCAAATCATGTATTTTACTAATATATAAAATACATGCTAATTGCTATAGTTTAAAATGCTATTATTAAATTTATAATATTAAATATTAATATTTCAAAAGTAATATAAACGATATCGATGTAATGACAGTAATATTCTTCGGAAATATTTTGTTGTATTTGTCATTAACTGTGTTACATTACCACTTTACTATTTACATATTTACTGGTATTTGACTAAGGAACATATTCACAGCTATTTGTTGCTAAATATGTATATTTATTTTTAATAGAGATGAAATTCTTTAGTTCATTGTTCAATATTACATGTGGGAACAGCGGTTGACATTAAACTCCTCTTTAACTGTCTCCCCAAATCTCCAGTATACCAATTTGATCTGTTCAACACCCATAGATGATTACATGTGCAGTTGTGAGTCACTAGATTAAAAAATAGCAATTTCATTGACGATATATATTAATTATTAAATCTTTGGTTATATCATTACAACAATGCGATATTAATAATAATCTGTTGAATTCTGAAAATAGCGCAAAACTTTCATCCCTTAGAAAACAAATATTTTTGCCAGGAGGCACAAATTCACCTAAAAGTGTCGTCCTGTCAAAGTTTATATGTCAAAGTACAAAGAACTTTAGAAAAAAACGAAATAAAAAACATAATTACTCGTTTAATTTATCTTAATTAAAAGAGTTTGCTTCTTGAATGGCACTGAAATATTTATAGTATGAAATAACTATAAAAAATCTTGTTTCCATTAAAGTATTTTTAGAAATTCGTAGAAAACCTATTAGAGATCATTTATCATACTAGTGATCTGTCGATATTCAAAATATTCAAAAATTAAATTTCTATCCTAAACATAGCAAATAAAGATAATTATAGATCAACTACTTTGTATCCCTGTTTCAACTCTGCTTCCTCATTTATTAGCTTAAAATAATACCTAACATAAACGAAACCTTTTTGTGTAAAAATAAAGTGATCTTTTTATTACTCGCTATATATATATATAATACTTTAATGTGATCAAAACATGTAAAATTTAACTATCTTAACCTTATTTATACTTTCAGAGAACGGATAAAAATATTTTCTCTTTTTAACACCTAAATGTATGTTTGCATTTTGAGATAATTAACTATACCTTGGAGTGAAAACAGATCATAGAAGTTAATGGTCAGTAAGAAAATATTTTTTTTGTTTATTATGTCCTATTTAGAAGATCCTATTTTAATTATTCATAGAAACTTAAGCATAATTCTTCAAAAGAAAATGTCGATATTTTATATTTTATATTTTTTGCTTGGAAGTATTTAAAAGTATCAAAAATAAAATTAAGAAAATATCAATATAAATTTTTTAAATATTAATGTTTTAAATAAAGAGTTAATCTTATAAATCATTTTGATACAAACGTATTACAACAAAGAAGTGTTAATAAATTTTAAAAAATACTTTAATAAGAACTAAACAAAAAAATTGGATTTCAAAAGTGACTCAAAGCTTTAAAACCCGTTTAATTAGCATGAATCCTACCTTAAAAGTAGCAAATAAAGATAATTGTAGATCAACTACTTTGTATGAATGTTTTAACACTGCTTCCTTATTATATAGCTTAAAATATTACCTAACATAAACAAAACCTTTTTGTGTAAAAGATAAAGTGATCTTTTTATTACTTGTTATATATATATATATATATATATATATATATATATATATATATATATATATATATATATATATATATTTAATGTGATCCTAAAAAGTAATCTATAACTATCTTGGCATTATTTATACTTTAAAAGAACGGATAGTATTTTCTAATTTTAACACCTAAATGTATGTTTGCATTTTGAGATAATCTACTATACCTTGGAATGTGAAAATAGATCATATAAGTTAATCGTCAGTAAGAAAATATTTTATTTATTTAACATATTATATTTATTTAAAATGTCCTATTTAGAAGATAATATTTTATTTATTCCTAGAAACTTAAGCATAATTCTTCAAAGGAAAAATGTAGACATTTTATAGTTTTATATTTTTGCTTGAAAGTATTTTAAAACATCAAAAATAAAATCAAGGGAATATCAATATAATTTTTAAATATTAATATTTAAGAAAAAGAGTTAATCTTATAAATAATTTTAATAGAAGTATATTACAACAAAGAAGAGTTGTTAATAAACTTTAAAAGATAGTTTAATAAAAACTAAACAACAAAATGAGAATTCAAAAGTGACTCAAAGCTTAAAACCTGTTTAATTAACTTGAATCCTATCCTAAAAATAGCAAAAAAGAGAAGTGTAGATCAACTACTTTGTATCCTTTTTGTAGCTTCCTTATTAAATAGCTTAAAATATTACCTAACATAAACAAAACCTTTTTGTGTAAAATATAACATGATCTTTTTATAACTTGTTATTTATATATATAATACTTTAATATGATCCTAAAAATAAAATATAAATATCTTGAAATTATTTATAATTTCAGAGAAGGGATAAAAATATTTTCTAAATTTAACACCTAAATGTATGTTTGCATTATGAGAAAATGTACTATACCTTGGTTTGTGAAAACAGAATATAGGAGTTAATGTTCAGTACGGAAATATTATATTTATTAAAAATGTCCTATTTAGAAGATCCTATTTTGATTATTTCTGAAAGCTAAGCAGATTTCTTCAACAGAAAAAAGTATCTATTTTATAGTTTTATATTTTTGCTTGAAAGTATCTAAAATATCAAAAACAAAATTAAGAAAATATAAATATATTTTTTTTAAATAGTAATGTTTAAAAAAAGAGTTAATCTTAAAAATAATATTAATACAAACGTATTACAACAAACAAGAGTTGATATACTTTAAAGATACTTTAATAAGAACTAAACAACAAAATGAGATTTCAAAAGTGTCTCAGAGTTTAAAAGCCCGTTTAATGAAAATGAATCCTATCATAAAAGTGGCAAATAAAGAGAATTGTAAATCAACTACTTTGTATCTTTGTTTCAACTCTGCTTTCCTTATTTATTAGCTTAAAATATTACCTAACGTAAACAAAACCTTTTTGTGTAAAAGGTAAAGTGATCTTTTTATTACTTGTTTTATATATATATAATACTTTAATGTGATCCTAAAAAGTAAAATATAACTATCTTGGTCTAATTTATACTTTCAGAGAAGGGATAAAAGTATTTTCTCTTTTTAACACCTAAATGTATGTTTGCATTATGAGATAATCTACTATACTTTGGATTGTGAAAACAGATTATAGGAGTTAATGGTATGTAAGAAAATATTATATTTATTTAACATGTCCTAATTAGATGATCCTATTTCAATTATTCACTAAAAAATTAAGCAGAATTCATACCATATAATGGGAAAATGTAGATATTTTATGTTTTACATTTTTTCTCAAAATGTATTATATTAACTTATATTATATAAACTTATTATTATCTCGAAAAGCATTAAATATTTTTAAAAATACCAAAAATAAAATCAGTAAAAATATCAGTAAATCAGAATATCAGTAAAAATCTTTTAAAAGTTAATGATTTTAATAATGAGTACATTCTATAAATACTTTTAATACAAACCTATTACGATAAAGAATTTACTTTAATAAACTTTAAAATATTCTTTGATAAGAACTAAACAACAAAATGAGATTTCAAAAGTGACTCAAAGCTTAAAAACCAGTTTAACTAACATGAATTATTTTTCTCTTGAGTCAAATATGTTTCGAAAATTTTCTCTTTTAACTGCGTCAAATAAACAGTTTACTTAATTCGTAAGCAAGTTCTTATTCCTCAACCACATTATCTCACCGTGAAACTGGGAAGAATAAAGGAGAACATTATGTCTCCGGCAGTATGTTTCAGTTTTAATTGCTTCCATCCGGTAACAGAAAATTAATCCAAAGTTTATTTAATCGAAACACCTATTAGACGAAGTTAGTTTGCAAGATATATAACTTTATGCAAAGCTCTTCGACGTTCAAATTTGAAACATTTAAAATATTGATTCACATTCGACGCCTGATGGATGTAAATTATTAATAAAGTCTGGATATCCATTGATCGGTGTATGAAATTTATACAGAAATGCATCTCTGTCCCAAATTGCATAGTGTAACAAGAATGAGAATTCTCACTGCTCCGCAATATTAAGGGAGAGCAAGAGTCATGACACCATTAAGCGGAAGATGATGTCCCTCGGGGTATAACTCTAGTCTTAGGATAAAGCTTCCACTCTTAAATCTTCAATCATGGGGAAAATGCTAATTAGTGCGGATTTATTCCTCGAGGATTACACCGGCTGACTCTCTCAGATTCCAATTTAAATGCAAAAGAACTTTTATTAGTTCTTAAATATATATCAAACAACTTACTTGAAGTTTCCCTAGACTTAATTGTTATAGTTTGCATGAAATATTTAAAAGATAAGTCTTAAGACTTCCATAAGCTTCTATTTCCAAAATTTGAGGGTCGTTGTAAAACTTTTAATTCCTGAAAGAAAGCATATTTAGATATTCATCCTTTAAAGGCAATTTCGTGTAAATGCTTCTGATGGAAATTTTAATAGCTATGGTTTTAAATTTTTTACGTTATTTCACTGGCACGTATTCAAAGTGATGATTCGTAATATATATTTATTTCAATTGGAGGAACAGCTTTTGGACCTTTGTGCATTGTGTCAATCTCATATACAGCATATTATGTCTTCTTTTAGATTATAATCTCTACAAAGTCTTAATAATCGACAACGGATAATAGAATAAAAAATTCATTTTATGTTTCACAGTTAAAAAATAATGTTTTATTCTACTATAAATTCTCTTTTATACAGACTAACAATCACACACTAGATATACATACACGCACACACCCACACGCACACCCACACACACACATATATATATATATATATATATATATATATATATATATATATATATATATATAAATATATATATATATATATATATATATATATATATATATATATATATATATATATATATATATATATATATATATATATATATATATATATATATATATATAATATATATATATATATATATATATATATATATATATATATATATATATATATATATATATATATATATATATATATATATATATATATATATATATTATATATATATATATATATATATATATATATATATATATATATATATATATATATATATATATATATATATATATATATATATATATATATATATATATATATATATATATATATATATATATATATATATATATATATATATATATATATATATATATATATATATATATATATATATATATATATATATATATATATATATATATATATATATATATATATGTAAATTGGAGAATGAAAATTAAGAGAATTATTACCAAATGCACATATAACTAATGAATATTACATCAATGAGGAGGCCATAACATTATTTTTAACCAAGTAATTATTGATCTATCATCAACCAAGGGTGCTTCAGAGAAAATAAATCAGTTTTTCGAAGCTTCAGGGAGTATTTTTTAATCTTCTATTTTCTTTAATAGAATAGCACTTTATTTTAATTTTTAAATGACATGATATTGTATTGTATTTTGGAAAAATTGTAGGTTATTAAGTTGCCATATATAATCATGGCATTGTCTAGTCATTTTATTTCCATTGTTTATTTTGTGTTATGTGGTAAATGTCCTCAGTTAAGTGATTAGAAGTGGTCAATTGAATTTGTAAATTTTTAATTTAAGTTTAGAACAAATAATTTTAATATTAAAAATTTAGTTTGTTCTCTGGGGACTTCTCAATCAGAATCACAGAGCAGGGGGGGATTGTCAAGTTTGTACTCTGGGGAATGCAAATTAAGAGAATTATTACAAAAACATATAGAACTAATTATACTTCAATGAGGAGACGCGCGAGTGTCACAATAACATTTTTTTTATCAACCCAGTAACTATTTATCACCCAGGGGTGCTTTAGGGGAAAATAAATGAATTTGTCAATGCTTCAGGGAGTATATCTTCTATGTTCTTTTATTGAAAAAACACATTTTTGTTTTTAAATCATATGATAATGTATTTTGGAAAAAAAATGTAGGTAACTGAGTTGTCATATTTAATGATGGCATTCCTAAATGTTATGTTACATCATTTTGTCCACTTGTTTATTTTGTTTTATGTGGCATGTGTCCTCATAGTCCTCAGTTCAGTAAATAGAAGTAGTCAATTGAATTTGTAAATTTTTATTTTAAGTTTAGGTCAAATATTTATAATATTAAAAATTTAATTTGTTCTTTGGGTACTTGTCCATTAGAATCACGGGAGGGGGAAATGTCAAGTTTGGTATCTGGGGAATGAAAATTAAGATAATTATTACTATAATCCATAAAACTAATTATACTTCTATGAGGAGACCCGCGAGTGTCACAGTAACATTTTTTTATTAACCCAGTAATTATTAATCTAGTATCACCCAGGGGTGCTTCAGGGAAAAATAAACGTGTCTGTCAATGCTTCAGGGAGTACATCTTCTTTGTTGAAAGAGCACCTTTTTATTTTTAAATCATATGATATTGTATTTTGGAAAAAAAAATGTAGGTAACTAAGTTGTCATATATAATGATGGCATTTTCATTTGGTATGTTATATCATTTTTTTTACTTGTTTATTTTCAGTTCAGTCTCATTTCAGTCAATAGAAGTAGCCAAATGAATATGTAAATTTTTAATTTAAGTGTAGAACAAACATTTTTTTAATATTAAAAATTTAGTTTGTCCTCTGGGGACTTGTCCATCAGATACTTCAGCCTGGGGGTATTGTTAAATTTGAAAACTGGGGAAAGAAAATAAGAGGATTATTAACAAAAATCCATAGAAATAATTAATATTGCGTCAATGAGGAGACTGATGTGAGTCAGAGGAACACTACAGATAAAACAATACGGGCACAACGTTATGTCGAGTTTAATAACAAAAACATCACATTATAGTATATATGCTTAATATTTAATTAGATTATCTATAATAATTGCTAGGATATATCCTAAAACAATTGAAAATGCAAATCTAAATATTTAAATTAATAAGGTCAAATAAGATGAAAAAGTTTTAAATTAATAAGGCGAGAATAAATAATTAAAATAAATAATAATAAGTTAAATTTTAAAAATAAATAAATAAGTAAAATAAAAGTAAAATAACTAAATAAAAATAATAGAAACTAAGCTGATTTTACTTTAGATGTTAATAGCAGAGGAAATGTTGATCCCATATGGAAACTTCTGAAATGCGTTCTATTTATGTG
>CM063498.1:144126616-144134116 GCA_032207245.1 Pardosa pseudoannulata | reverse complement strand
ATCAAAAGTTTAACATATCGCATTGCTTGTATATGCTATGCTCCTAAGAGTAAAAAGATCTTTGAAATGTAAAAAAACCGCAAAGATTTTAAGATATTCATTACAAATAAAAAACAGCATATTTTTGAGAACTTTAATTGAAATCTGACACGCTGGGTAACACTTCCCTTGAATATAAAAGCATGAACATAATTCAATAAACTTGGAATATGAAGGGTTGCATTTACAAAAAGTTAGGAGTGAGTAAGAGAGAGATATAACTGATGTCAAAACTTCTTAAATTACTCATGATTTTAAACAATTTTTTGCCATAATTAGTTTTAAGATGTCTGGGAATTTCAGCTCTCTTCAATTGCGATTAATGCTGAATTTTTAATATTTCGAAATAATCTGAGAACTGACGTTCTGAATTGTAAAATATTACAATATGTTTTACATTTTTCAATTTTTGTACTGGAATAGTAAAAAGATCTGAGAACAAAATTCCCTTTTAACTATTTTAATTGGTGTCTGCTTGTCTTAATAATAGCTTGCTTTTCTCAACTTTCATTAAAGCTCTTAGTGTTACATCAAGTATTTCACTAATGAACAGACGCACTAGAAATTTATAGTGTTATCAATTACATTTGTGAATAATGTAAATTCAAACAATTCCATAACTGTTAAAAATCGTATTTAGAACGCACATGATATGCTATCTTATTTTTAAAAATGTAAATTTTTCATACTAATTCAAACGGCAAAAGGAGCATTAAAATTCAGTTTTTAGAAATGTATCTAATGAAAAGTAGATTCCAG
The DNA here is from genome assembly GCA_032207245.1 of Pardosa pseudoannulata. Classification (NCBI taxonomy): domain Eukaryota; kingdom Metazoa; phylum Arthropoda; class Arachnida; order Araneae; family Lycosidae; genus Pardosa; species Pardosa pseudoannulata. The sequence continues at coordinate 144,133,318 of CM063498.1, read as the reverse complement.
TATATACGTAGTGGATATATTACAAAACTACTAATCGTAATATATCAACTAATTGTATTATATGAGTTGTACATTTAAAAAAAATTTAGTAGTTAGCAAATTTAATTTATGTACATTTTTTACGTAATAATACTAAAGATTATAGTTAAATTGTTATGAAAAATATTTTAAATTTTATTTATAAATTTTATTTGTAATTTTTTTTATATAAAGTTGTAGCAAAAATTAAATCTTCACATATTATACAACTATTAATATACCTAGTTTTCATTACCAAATTTCAAGTTTCAAGCAATAGACTAAATATTTAACTGTATAATATAATACAACTCAAAAATGAAACAAAACTATTCTCTTTCAGCATACTTCAAGCATAGATTTAAATGTACCATTTCTAAAACTGAATCAAAATATCAAATAAAACATCTGACTTTTATATATTTACTGCAGCCGTAAATTCAAACTTTGACGTAAACTTTTCACATATCGCAACGCTCACTTATGTATATGCTAAGCTCCTAAGACAAAAGTGATTTCCAAAATGAAAAAAATAACCTAAAAGATTTTGAGAAGTCTCCCACAAATAAAAAAGAATTAGCATATTTTTGAGAGTTTTGATCGAAACCCTGACATGCCAAGAACACATCTCCAGAACATAAAAATAAATGCGCATAATTCAATAAACTCGGAATCCAAAGATGTGTATTTTGCAACGAAACAGTAAAAGAGAAAACGAATTTCAAAACTTCTTGTGTCACTTTCGATTTAAATCATTTTTGCCATCATAATTACTTTTTAGATGTCTGGAGGTTTCATCACTTTTGAAATGTGAGAATTGCTGCAAATTTAATATTTCGAAATAACCTCATGACTGACGTTCTAAATTGTAAACAGTTGCAGTCTGAGAATGTACTAAACTTTTTTTTCTAATTTTCGTAATAGAATAAGGAGAATCTCACCCCAGAAATAAACTTATATATATTTTTTGCCTGTACATTGCTTTTTTGTTTGTTTTGTGGAGAGGACTCCTATGAAGGTTCCCTTATACGTCCAGATTATTTGCTTGTTTAGATAAAATCTTCGTCATATTTTAGTATATTTCTCTTTTATTCCATAAAATTGTCTTTTAGGTATGTGGCTCTGTCAAGGTTGACTTTTATACAAAGTCCCCTATGTGTTTTGCCTTTCTATGTAGTCAGTTTTTGTTTCTTTCCTCTCTAAAAAATGTCTTTCTTATAAACATTAAAATTGCGTTTTACCAGCAATATAAGTCTTTTCCTTCTGACTATAACCACTTGTATAATTCTAAACGAAATTTTATTTCTATGTTGTCAGTTTTTGTTGCTTTCCTTTTTAAAAATTGTCTTTCGTATAAACATTAAAATTTTCTTTTACTAGCAATAAAAGTCTTTTCCTTCTGACTATAACCACTTGTATAATTCTAAACGAAATTTTATTTCTATGTTGTCAGTTTTTGTTGCTTTCCTTTTTAAAAATTGTCTTTCGTATAAACATTAAAATTTTCTTTTACTAGCAATAAAAGTCTTTTCCTTCTGACTATAACCACTTGTATAATTCTAAACGAAATTTTATTTCTATGTTGTCAGTTTTTGTTGCTTTCCTTTTTAAAAATTGTCTTTCGTATAAACATTAAAATTTTCTTTTACTAGCAATAAAAGTCTTTTCCTTCTGACTATAACCACTTGTATAATTCTAAACGAAATTTTATTTCTATGTTGTCAGTTTTTGTTGCTTTCCTTTTTAAAAATTGTCTTTCGTATAAACATTAAAATTTTCTTTTACTAGCAATAAAAGTCTTTTCCTTCTGACTATAACCACTTGTATAATTCTAAACGAAATTGTATTTCTATGTTGTCAGTTTTTGTTGCTTTCCTTTTTAAAAATTGTCTTTCGTATAAACATTAAAATTTTCTTTTACTAGCAATAAAAGTCTTTTCCTTCTGACTATAACCACTTGTATAATTCTAAACGAAATTTTATTTCTATGTTGTCAGTTTTTGTTGCTTTCCTTTTTAAAAATTGTCTTTCGTATAAACATTAAAATTTTCTTTTACTAGCAATAAAAATCTTTTCCTTCTGACTATAACCACTTGTATTATTCTGAACAAAATTTTATTTCTATGTTGTCAGTTTTGTTGCTTTCCTTCTTAAAATGTGTCGTTCGTATAAACATTAAAATTACCTCTCACTAGCAATAAAAGTCTTTTCCTGACTATAACTACTTGTATAATTCTAAATAAAATTTTCTTATTTTGCCATATAATGTACTTCTGTGAAGATTATTTCTTATGTTCTTATTATTTCATTGTTGTTTATATAAAAGTTTTGTCATATTTTAGTACATTACTTCCCCCCTTAAACTGACTTTTAGAAGAGTATATCTGTAGAGTCAGACTTTTGTAAAGGATTCCACCACATATTTCGCCTCTCCATATTGTAATTTTTATTGTCTTCATTTTTAATAAATTATCATGAAGGAATACAAAACGTTACACCAATAGAAGATTGTTTCTTATGAGTTGTACAAATTGTATATTTTTTTTTATAAAATTTACTCAGTTCCAGTGAGTGCAAATCAAAATATTCTCAGTATCTTGTTGATTATAACAATCCATGCGAAATTTAATTCTTAAATAATCAATGTATTGTTAATTTACTTGATTGCATTTACTAAAACAGAAATTTAGTGGAATAAATGGCATATTTAGCCCTATAATTACTAAAATTTCAATTTAAGTGAAATTCGGCTTAATTATTTTGCGCTATGCATGCATGTAATTATACCTCTTCCCTCAAAATATTGCCGAATTTAAATGAAGCGCTAGAGTCTTCATAGCCGAATGGACATCACATAAACCTTATAATCAAGAGATCGTGAGTGTGAACCCCTGTAGAGACGAAGGGATTAAAAACCCGCAAATTACTTATATAATATCTGTATTTATATTCTACTTTATTTAGTGTTCCAGGAGATTCTAGACCCTTCCTTAGTTTGCCAGTAGAGTATTCTGGAATATTCGCCATTTCTCTGCGTTGCATTTAAATTGCCAAGACAGATTTCTGGAACTTTCCCTGCTGCTATAAAAGTCAACTATTGCACAGGAATGGAGAGTTCTGAGTTCAGAGTTGTTCAGGGCTTGCAGTTGTACTTCGCTCTTTGAGTTGAGTTAATAAATTAGATTATCCCAACTTCTTGTGTGTGTTATTGTGTTTTACATTAATTTATGTCACAATATCTTCCATAAAACAAATATCACATACATACATTCCAACTTAATGCAAATAAAACTTCAATTTTTGGTGTAAACATTTTGAATATTGAATTCTTCTTCATGCATACACTTAATCTAAAACTAAAAACAAATTAGCAAAATGAAAAAAAACCTAACGGATGATACGAATTGTACCACGAATAAAAATGAAAAATTATAAACTTACAAAGGTTTGATTTAAACACTGTCAAGAAGTTAAATAATGACGGTAATTATGAAATATTAAGGATGCATTTTATTATCTGTAATACTTGCAAAATATAATAACGAATCAGTAAAAAGCATTATTATTACAAAATGTATCATACTTCCTTTATATACCTAATCATATTAATTTATAAAAAGGGAAAATTCTAAAGGTTGTTGCTAAATTTTTCACAGATAAAAAATAATTAGCATTTTTTTATATCTTTCAAAACAATCATTCATTAAAAATCTCTCTATACCTGTATATAAAAATTAATACAAATGATTAAATAAACTCGGAAACTGTAGCTGTATATTATGTAAGACAAATTGAAAAAATTACAAGTTATTTCAAAACTATTGTACCAATCTTGATTTCAAGAAGTTACTGTGCCTTAATTAATTGTTAGATGTCAAGGAATTTAATCTTTTGAAAAATGTGAGCATTGTTGACGGTTTAATGTATCGAAATAATCTAACAAATAACAATAGAAGTAATAAAATGTTACAGTTTTAATACAAGATAAGTATTTTTAATTTTTGTAAAGAAATAAAATATATTATGACCTTACAAATTAAGTGATAAACTTATTATTTCTAACTTGTATTAAAACCTATTCATTGTAAAAATTTGTGTTTCATAAAAAAAAAGTTTCTGCAGTTGTTTAACTAATCAGACCGATTAGAAAAAACTAATAAAAGCAATTTCCAAATATTATACGGTTTTCAATAAATCATAAAAAATTAAAATCTTTATAAAAGTTAGTTAAAAAATTAAAACTGTATGCAATTAAATTTTAATTATATTATAATGTATATGTATTACAAAAATTGTACACAAAACTAAATTATGCAAATATATTTTAATTCAAACATAGATATAACTACACGTTTCTAAAATGAGTGAAACAAAATATCAACCAGAAAATTTCTGGCTTTCATATACTTACTTACATCAGCCGAAAATTCAGCCCTTGAAGTAAAACTTTCACATATCGCCATGTTCACTCACGTATATGCCCAGCTTCAGACAAAACGTATCTCCAAAATGAGAACACCTGAAATATGTAAAATGTACTACAAATAAAAAAAGGAATTAGCATATTTGTGGAGAGTTTTGAGCGAGACAGTGTCAGAGTAGAAAACATTCCACGAACGTAAAACTAAGTGTACGTAATTCAATAAACGGAATGTAAATGTGCATTTTGGTAAGAAATCAGTGAGGCAGTGAGAGAAAGAAATTATTTCAAAACATCTTGAGTCTGTTAATTTCAACCACTATTCTTCAGCATAGATACTTTTAAGATGTCTGGAAATTACAGATTTTTGAAATGGGAAATTTGTTGCATATCTCATATATCCAAATTAATATTCTTTAACTGATGTTCGGATGTATTAAAAAAATTAAAATTAGAGATTATTTCTATATTAGCATTGGAATCGAAATATTTTTCCTTGAAAGTTTTGTAGGTATTATTTTTGTAGGTATAAATGATTTTGTCTTTTTGAGGGAAATACATTATATATATATATATATATATATATATATATATATATATATATATATATATATATATATATATATATATATATATATATATATATATATATATATATATATATATATATATATATATATATATATATATATATATATATATATATATATATATATATATATATATATATATATATATATATATATATATATATATATATATATATATATATATATATATGTATATATATATATATATATATATATATATATATATATATATATATATATATATATATATATATATATATATATATATATATATATATATATATATATATATATATATATATGTATATATATATATATATATATATATATATATATATATATATATATATATATATATATATATATATATATATATATATATATATATATATATATATATATATATATATATATGTATATATATATATATATATATATATATATATATATATATATATATATATATATATATATATATATATATATATATATATATATATATATATATATATATATATATATATATATATATATATATATATATATATATATATATATATATATATATATATATATATATATATATATATATATATATGTATATATGTATATATATATATATATATATATAATATATATATATATATATATATATATATATATATATATATATATATATATATATATATATATATATATATATATATATATATATATATATATATATATATATATATATATATATATATATATATATATATATATATATATATACATATATATATATATATATATATATATATATATATATACATATATATATATATACATACATATATATATATATATATATATATATATATATATATACATAGATATACATATATATATATATATATACATACATATATATGTATACATACATACATATATATATATATATATATATATATATGTGTGTGTGTGTGTGTGCATGTGTGTGTATTGTCACTGAATTGGCAGAAAATAAATAGCACTGTGTAGTCTACATCATAAGCTTGGAATAAATTTATCTTCTCGCAGACTGGCAAGTACCCAACTGTATAAGCAGAAATAAATTTTATAATTTGTATTTGCATTTATAATTTTGTCTTTAAAAATATGTAACAAATTATATATTACCATAATAATAAAGGTAATATTACACATTATTTACGTACAGTCGACGACTAAATAAATTCCTAACATAGTTAGAGAAGTTTCAATAAGTAGTTCATTAGTAATAATCTGTTGGATATCGTTTCTATACCTATTTAAGTGCTCTTTTAACTTAAAAAACAGTTTTCCTTAAAAAATATAAAATACTTTTATATAAGTTCTTTCGAATAAAAATAATTATTTTAATCTTCTTAAAATGAAAATAAACTGAAAATTAATTTAACATTATGACTCTCAAGGTAGTAAATAATTTATTAAAATTAAATACTTAAAACATTAATATGGAATAAATAAGAACTGTTTTAATTGAGCCTTATTTATTCCAAGTCTTTTATAACATCTTAATATTAGAAAAGAAAACAATTTTACCAATGCAATACTTTTTCAAGCTTGTACAAAGGTGAGGTAGAAATAATTAAGTTAATTGCGCTATAAAATTTCCTGAACATTGAGAGGTACTCAAGAAAATAGAGAATT
>CM063498.1:144066616-144111616 GCA_032207245.1 Pardosa pseudoannulata | reverse complement strand
CAAAATTTGTGAAATATTTTATTGCATTTATATCAGATTCTGAACTCTGTGTTACATTATTAAAAAATATAAAAACATTTCTAAGAATCAGTGCAATTCATCATAGGTTGAATACACTTGTGTCTACATCAAAAACTGTTGAACAGTCACACAAGCATATAGAGGCTGTTACAGACTTTCCTATAAGGACCAATAAGAACGGATATCATTTATTTTTGTTGAGGGTGTCTGCTGAATCAAATTGTAAATTTATGGCTAATAAAGGTTAAATCTGGTGTTTATTTTCAAAATGTTTATCGAATGTTTATGATATTTATAGTATTTTTGCAGATTTTGAGCGTTGCAGTTTCCATAATATTTCAAGTTACGAGCTGTTTACTTCAAGTAATTTTAGATATTTTAGGTAAAGAAGGTTGGTATTTAAATATTTAAAAACTAGTAATAAAGACAACCTTTGAGTGAGCTGCTGGTTCTAGTTCAACACAAACTTCTTATGCAGAAATATGTAATTTAAAACATTAGGAGTGATGACTAATTTATCAATGACATAGTTGTAAAGATGAACAGAAAGAAAATCGGTTGTTGATAACGTCACATCGTTACATGCTTATTAAACAAAACACATTAAAAATCATTATAAACACCACATCAGAATTTATACAGTCCTTCTAACATAATATAAATACCAAGAAAATTTGGAATAATTATAGTAAATAATTATTATATGCATTAAACTGAATTTACATCTCCTTTTCATCTCATTTCGACAAGTTTTTATTTTGTTTATATATTTTTTAAATCATATTTCAGTTATGTAGAAAACTAATCAATATAACCTCAAAAGTCTTTAAAAAATTATTTTTTGTGTAATAATAAAAGAAAACTTTAATACAAAAAATTAAAAATTAAAACCAGGATGATATTATAAAAGTTCACACAAAATTTTCAAAACATTGAAATAAAATATGACAGACATATAATTAATATAAACATCTATAACATTTCAGATTTATAAGATAGTATAAATAAAACTGTAATATCCACTGTCCCATAAAACCAAGTTTACATATAAATAAAATCAAAACTTGTAGTTTTACAAATCCATTTATATATAAAACTTATTCATAAATCCTGAATTTAATTTTATATTTTTCAATATTTCATATATTAAGTAAATTACACATCATAATTTACACAATCCTTCTAAAATAATATGAATAACAATAAAGGATATTAAATAGTTATAGCAACTAATTATTATATGCATTAAACTGAATTGACATCTCCTTTTTATCTCATTTTATCAAGTTTTTATTTGGTTTATATATTTTTTAAATCATATTTCAATTATGTAGAAAAATAATTACTATAACCTCAAAAGTCTTTAAAATATTGTTTTTAAGTTATAATAAATAAAATCTGTAAGAGAAAAAAAAATGAAAATTAAAACACAGGAATTATAAAAGTTTACACACAATTTTCAAAACATTAAAATAAAATATCACATACATATAATTAATATAAATATCTACAATATTTCATAAATATAAGATAATATATAATAAATAAAACTGTAATAACTACTGTACCCTAAAACCACCTTTCCATATAAATAAAATCAAAACTTGTAGTTTTTCAAATCCAACTTTCTTCATAAATCCTGAATTTCATTTTATATTTTCAATATTTCATATATTAAGTAAATTTAAAATGTTATTCACGATATAACTGAGATACGTTGCAGTTTAACAACACGCTTCAAAAAATATAAATTATCCCCCAGTTCCTCGAAGGAAACAATGCTCTCTAAATTCTGTCTTTGATTCCGGAGTATTTATGTATCAAGATTTTCACTTTGCATGCACTATTTCTTACAAGGAGGGTGCTCTCGAAACAGGAAAAAAGGCATAAAGGCTTAGGATTTGCCATAAATAAAAAGAGAATCAGCATATTTTTTGAGCGTTCGCGATAGAAAACTATCTTTGTTTGGTTTATCAGAATCATATGGACTAAAAAATGAATGCAAGCAATACACTAACTTAAAATTCTTGTGAAAGAGCTTTCTTGGTAAGTATTTTTTATAAGCAAAGTCTTGATATATTCCTTTCTATTCCATCTTGACTGGGATTTAGATTTCGAATATTTAGATTGTTTCCATTGAGCGTAAAAAGATTCATAGGTTTATTGTTTGGAAATGTTTTTAATAGATGTGGACATTTTTTCGAAACATTGAACATAAATTTGATATGCCAATTTAATACATGAAAGCCATTGATATAAATTGCGCAGTATTTCTTTGGCATACGTGAAATTTGATGAAATAAAAACCAATGCTACCAATGTATAATAAAACATTTTTTAAAAACAGTTTAAAATGTAATTGTTCAGAAATACGTGTACAGAATATGTACTTACTTTTCACTCAATAACATTCTTGGTTAATGTATTTAATAGCTATTTCCTTATTACCTGTAACTTTTAACCTCTAAATAGGTACTTTCTTCAATAGCTATGCATGGTACAAAGGTTATATAAATTTAAAAGTATGTATTCAACATATCATTTTGCAATACAGTAAATAGAGATATTGGTTTTGTTTCAACTCAAATACAAATAAGTTTCTCGGAAATTCCACATAGAACTTGATTTTCATATATTACACCTTAATTTACTTTTTAGTTTCAAACAATCCCCAGTCTTTTGGTTTGGTTTGGTTTGGTTAGGAGTTCTACTCTCTACATTTTGCAACACTAGGGCTAATGAGATCGGGACCTACAGCTTAAAGCAGATTCCAAAAGGCTACGAACATCTATGCCACTGTGGGATTCGAGCCTACGAACTGAAGGCCAGCACCCTAACCAATCAGCCATCGTTCGGCCCCCAGTCTTTTAATCATTCATTTATTTCATAACTATGCCCAATACTTATAACTTCTCCATTCTTCATGATCATTTGTATATTCGACATACTGCAATAACCGATTCATTTATTTGCATTATCTATTCGTAAAATTAACCCCATAATACAAATAATTTTCTCTGATATTTCACATAGAACTCGATTTTCCCCTGTTACACCTAAATTTTCTTCTTAGTTCACACAAGCCTTCTTTTAATTATTTATTTTTTCTATCTACTCCCAATACTTATAACTCCTCTCCAATCTTCATGATGATTTGTGTATTCAACGTACTGCAATAATCGATTCATTAATTTATATTATCTATTTATAAAATTAACTCCATAATACTCATAAGAAGGATTAAATGCTGTTAATTTGAAATCATTTACCTAACATAGGTGATTATGTCTCGTGATTAATTCTGGATAAATAATTAAGTCTGAGCAAGGTCAACAAATTTCAATATCACAATGCAGTGTAAGAGTCTCACATTTGCCATTAGATCACACACATTTCATAATAGCTGTAAATATTTTAATCCATAAAATGCAGTTTCTAACATATTAGCAACTATTTTTAAAGCCTTTACTTCGGCTATCTTTCTACTATTCATAATGTGTTAACTTGAAAACATGTAAAATATTTAGTGAATTACGAAATGCAATATGTACTTAATAAAAGGAAAATGCATAAAACAAAAAGGTAACAAGGTTTGATAAATAAAAGAAAAAATAAAACGTAAGCTATTCCTAATTTGTTAATTTGAAAACATGTAAAATATTTAGTGAACAGCGAAATGTAATATGTACTTGATAAAAGAAAAATAGATAAAACAAAAAGGTAACAAAGTTTAATAATTAAAAGAAAAAAAATAAAACGTAAGCTATTCATAATGTGTTAATTTGAAAATATATAGAATATTTAGGGAACAATGAAATGTAATATGTACTTAATAAAAGTAAAATGCATAAAACAAAAAGGTAATAAGGTATAATAAATAAAAGAAAAAAAATATACTTAGGCTATTCATAATGTGTTAATTTGAAAACATGTAAAATATTTAGTGACCAATGCAATGTAATATGTACTTAATAAACGGAAAATACCTAAAACAAAAAGGTAACAATCTTTAATAAATAAAAGAAAAAATAAAACGTAGATTTATTCATAATTTGTTATCTTGAAAATATGTAAAATATTTAGTGAACAACGAAATGTAATATTTACTTAATAAAAGGAAAATAACTAAAACAAAAAGATATCAAGGGTTCATAAATAAAAGAAAAAAGTAAAACATAGGTTTATTCATAATTTGTCAATTTGAAAACATGTAATATATTTAGTGAACAACGAAATGTAATATGTACTTAATAAAAGGAAAATACCTAAACCAAAAAGATATCAAGGCTTAATAGATAAAAGAAAAAAAACTTAGTTTATTCAAAAGGTGTTAATTTGAAAACATGTAAAATATTTAGTGAACAACGAAATGTAATATATACTTAATAAAAGGAAAATGCATAAAACACAAAGATACCAAGACTTAATAAATAAAAGAAAAAATAAAACGTAGGTTTATTCATAATTTGTTAATTTGAAAACATGTAAAAGATTTAGTGGACAACAAAATGTAATATGTACATAATAAACGGAAAATACCTAAAACAAAAAGATACCAAGCTTTAATAAATAAAAGAAAAAATAAACGTAGGCTATTCATAATGTGTTAATTTGAAAACATGTAAAATATTTAATGAACAACGAAATATAATACGTACTTAATAAAAGGAAAATTCATAAAACAAAAAGATACCAAGGCTTATTAAATAAAAGGAAAAAACGTAGGCTATTCATAATGTGTTAATTTGAAAACATGTAGAATATTTAGTGAACAACGAATATAATATATTCCAAATAAAAGGAGGAAAATACCTAAAACAAAAAGGTAACAAGCTTTAATAAATAAAAGAAAAAATAAAACATAGGTTTATTACTAATTTGTTAATTTGAAAACATGTAAAATATTCAGTGAACAACGAAATGTAATATGTACTTAATAAAAGGAAAACACCTAAAACAAAAAGGTAACAATGTTTAATAAATAAAAGAAAAAATAAAACGTAGGTTTTGGGAAGAAAAGATATTACCAAAATCGTACTGCCTATAACAAATTACAGCTGGTTTTATTATGGAATATGCCCACCTTCTGTGCTGCATAAATCAGATCTCATCTCGGATAAAACAGTCACGAACTATGTACCAAAGTAAGCAACATCCCCCTCTGATGACTGGAATTGTGTAATTCAAATACACAATATGTCATATATATTGTCCCATGGAGAAAACAAGGCAAACAGAAAATATGTCGAAACATACCCAAGTTAATTTTGTTTCATTTGCTATTCCTTTATCTTAGGGAATTTTCGTCGGAGAATTTATATTTGCTTATAATCCATATAATTTGATTATTTTTATCTGATGAAACGATGTTGTGTAATTTCTACATTTTATTTTGTGAATTCTGCTAAATCCAAACAACTAGACAAAATTTTTAAATAAATTATGAGTGAGATAACTTGATTTGCAATTTTGCAAAAAAACAATATGTTACAACCAAACAACTAAATTGTTTCTAAATTTAAAAATACATATCCCATACTCATAAATTCTTAATATGTTTATTATCAGGTAAATATTTAATATTTTATTCAAAATTATAAAAATTAATAAGAGATATATTTTTAACTCTATAAGGTAACGAAATATATTTTCGCTTTACAAAATTACAAAAGTGAATCATTAATCTGAAGCATAAAACTATATTTTATTAATCAAGTATGTATATATATATATGTATATGTATATATGTATGTATATATATGCATGTATATATATGTATATGTATATATATATATATATGTATATATATATGTATATGTATATATATGTATATATATATGTATATGTATATATATATGTATATATATATATATATATATATAACTCTATAAGGTAACGAAATATATTTTCGCTTTACAAAATTACAAAAGTGAATCATTAATCTGAAGCATAAAACTATATTTTATTCATCAAGTATGTATATATATATATATATATATATATATATATATATATATATATATATATATATATATATATATATATATATATATATATATATATATATATATATATATATATATATATATATATATATATATATATATATATATATATATATATATATATATATATATATATATATATATATATATATATATATATATATATATATATATATATATATACATATATATATACATATATATATATATATATACATACATATATATATATATATACATATATATATACATATATATATATATATATATATGTATATATACATACTTATACATATTAAATATTAGTGTTTTAGGAAGTACATTTATGGATAATATCAAATAATTTATATTATATACTGTAAAGTTTATTGTATTTTATGTTGGATTTTATCTTTGCATAAAAATAAAAGAATTTCATTTATATTCACTCCTCTGTGGAAAACTAAATTTCCGTTTTAAACTTACTTTAAAATACATATGTCAAATATTAAACATTCGCTGCTTAAAATAAATAAACTTTAAAACACAGACATTATATTTAACTCAAACTTTCAGCAATAACTCTAAAACATGACATAAATTGATCCAATCAGAAGTAAACGTTTGACATTTTACTGGTAATACAAAACCTTTACTGCATAAATATATTTCTCACTTACGAATGTCACGTAGTTTTCGGCCGTTTTATAATTGACAGTGAGTAAGTAATTCAGCCTAAATATTACACATTCACGTGCTGCGAATGGCATAAATGTTTACAACTTTATACATTCGAATCATTTTATGTCATACATAAATTTAATCAGGTATGCAGAATACCTAAGTCTCTTCGAAAGCGGAGCTTCTTGCTGAACTGTTCTCAACAAAGTCATACGTTATGCATCACTTTATCTGTTTTAAACTCGAGTTCACAGCAGTTCTGCATAAATTACCTCCTCCATTTTAAAACTTGAATGAGACTATGTGTTTTATCAAACAAATGTCCCTCCATTTCCCTTAACTTATAAATAAAATCTCAAGTGAAGTGTTTAAGTAAAGAAAATGTGCGTTTAGTAGCACTGTTTCATTTATTCATGAAGAGATTATTTTTCCCAAAGCTCGCTTGTTGAGGTGATAACCCATTAAATATTGAGAGAGTGTTTAGATAGGTATCTAATCTTTATTAGCAGGAATACCCATAAATATGGGAATTCTATTCATATTTCATAAATTCCGAGAGCAATTTATACGTAGCTTACATGTATAATTATCATTTTAAGAACACGACGCGTGAATTAAATTTTACCGTATTAATGATGAATAGAATCGTAAATTTTATTAGATACCAGATAAAATTTATGAAGCTACTGGTCATTAAAAACTGAAATCTGAAATATTTTATGTAAGAAAAATCTCATCATCAATCTGAAATAGGAGCCTTCAGAATAAACTTAATACTTAGTAAAATTAATTTTTAAAAAATTAATTTTGCCGTGATTCAGAGGCTGAAATATTTAACATTATGAACAATCAAGTAATAATGTTAAGTGATATTTTATCTGAAAAGTTAAATACATTTAAATTAGATATTTTTCTCTAATATTATTCATGAAAATAAATCATATTTAGAGTATTAATGTATATTATTCCCAAAATAATTTAAATTTCTCTATGTTATTTACAGTGTAAATATAATACTCTCTATAATTTAAGCTTAAGTATTAACATTACTCTTAATTTTGCGAAACTGAATAGCAATATACAATCTATTTTACAAACATATGTTTTTCTTTATACATGCATTCAAGAAATACTGTAATCTAAAAAAAAATGAATGGTCTATAATATTTACTCATACTGATATAAACACTTGAATCCGAGAAAAAGCAATTGCATAAGAGATTTTTACAAACAACGCTAAAACAAAGTGGACTACAAAAAAAAATACTAGATTGATCCTATGATTTCAGCTTCTATGGAAAATTACAAAATGTACTACTTCTGTGTAATTCATTTGTTCTCGATTTGATTCATTTGATTATATTAATAACACATGTGAGATGCAATTAGTGCAGTGTTTCCCAAAGTGGGGTGTCATTTAAATAAATAATAGATGAATTAAATCGTTATTAGGGTATTGTACGATTTTTTGATACATTTTTGCTAAGGAATTTCTTTAAGTGTACCGAAAACTTATATAATTATTAGCATAAGATCACATAATGCGGTATTAGTCATACCATGGTCTATAAAAAATAATAACAAAGTACAAAATTTAGTAATTTAAATATATGATGTAACCGTCTTACAAAATGTTTATGAGATAGAAAATGAAAGTTATTAATTTATAGTTGAGGGGAAAATATACTATATGTATAGTTCAATAAAGGTTAGGAAGAAATTGCATTTTTTTTCATTTTGATTTGATTGGTGATATTTATACATATTGCGCATTTCCTACACTAGATTATTCTAAGCTTTATTTTATTATTGCATTCAAAGTTTCAAATACCAGAACAGAAACGTATTTATGTTATGAAACCTGTAATTTTATATCAAATTCTAATAAATAATTCATATTTCCTAAATAATAGTTATTAAATTTTTAATTATTAATTGCTATTTAATTGCACAAATAAAGGCTAAAAACAAATAAAAATATCCTGAGGGGTACAATAAAAGTTTGTGCCCCTCAGGGTGAGTGGGATAGCTGAAGCAAAAAACCCTTAAATCATGTGTCCAAAATCAAAGAAGGCCCAATCATCTCTGAAGAAGTAGACTCGTTTCCCTCTTTTTATGAGTATATAACGTGTTCGACTACTAAAATCAATGCTGATACTCTGAAATTCATAACACAGCATTTTCAGAGTTTGCAAGTGGGACTGAAAAACTACTTTCCTGATTTAAACAAAAATATTGAATAGATAAGAGATCCATTTAATATTAACACAACATCCATGCAAAAGACGAGCAACTGTTGATCGAATTAACTTCAGATGGATTTTTGAAAATTAAACATAGGGAGAGTACCTTAACATCATTCTGGTTACAAATGCAAAATATGTATCCAGTATTAGCAGAAAACGTTCTGAAATATATCTTGCCTTTTACAACTTCATATTAACGTGAAGTTACTTTTTCAGCAATTGTAGAGATTAAATCGAAAGAAACAGAACAGACTATTGGATGTGGAACCACATTTGAGATTAATATTAACAATCAAGGAATGAAATTATGACTATCTGTTATCTCAGTACAAACAGTTTCATCTTTGTCATTCATCTAAGTAAATGTTACAATATAACTTTTATTTATACTTTTTTATGAATAATTTTATTTATCTTTTCTTATTTTTTTATGTATTATTTTCCTATTATTATATCACAAAAAAGAATAAATAAATATATTTTGCTTTGTTATTAAAATACATCCATTTTGTTTTCATTTTGACTAGGGGTACTCAGCATTACGAAAATTATAGAAGGGTTAAACATATATCAAAAGTTTGGGAAACACTGCAATGCACTAATAATTCCTGCATTGCAGGTGTGATTCGAAATTCTTTATTTCACGTTAGCTTCTATTAAAAAAAATCTACATCAAAATCGTAGTTAATACTAAATATAAATGAACTTATTTATCAATTTAAATATATGAGTTTAATAATCTTTAAACATATGAACTCACAAATTCTATATTTTAATATTGCTTGTAATTACATTCTTTTATGTGACTGAAATTAAAAGGTGTAATATAAATAATTGATCTAATCACTGTAATTGATCGTTAATTTAAGCCTATTCAAACATATTCAATCTTCTATTGCCCAATCATTTCATTTAATTGGTGAACAAAGTTCCACTTTAAATATAAGCTTTTCTAAAGGACACCGTTTAAAATATATATTAGCTTTCATCAGGTTAAGCCCTGGGGATGTAAAATGATCCAGGAATAAAATTCTTAATTCCCGAAAGTTTTTCTAAAATTAAATGTATATTTTTAATTTATCTTTATTAAATATACTTTAAAAATTCAAAGAATATTTATCATCATTTTTCTTAAATATTTTAAAAATCTTTATAGTTATTCTGTTGACAGAAATCTCCGATAAATTCCTAATTTTATAATTTTTAAGTCCCAAATTTATAATATTGTTTACAGGTAAATGATAAGAAATTCCAATTTGTAATAATTTAAATAATTTTCAAAGCCATCAACAGTTTTGTGCAAATTAGTTAGGAAAAATGGCTGTTAGCATGTTATTTACCGGGTGTGATCTATAACACATCTTATAATCTATGAAATTTATTTGTGCTTATTACATGTGCTTATACTTATAGCAATCTCTTTATTTTAACTTTTATCTACATTTATTGTTAATCTAATAGTTATTCTCCAGTACATTTTAAAGTTTGAATATGAGTAACGACATAGAAGTCCAGTCTGAGATTATTACACTCTCGGAGCAGGTAGCGAGTGAATGTGGCCTTTCTAAAAGGGCAACTGAGCTATAGAGTAGAAACTGGCTCCATTTTACATTAGAGGAAAGAAAATATCGTGGGAAGAAAGTAGAAAAATGATCGAATAATAATCGGAACAGTAACTTTATACACCTAGAATACCTGTAACGATCTTTAGAAATATAAAGATGGGAAATTTAAAGGATTAGAAATATAAAGCGAATTTATGCTGCACAACGGTACATCATTGTTTGTTAGAATTTGGACTCCTCTAAACGACAGCTAGGAAGAAGAGAGGTGAGTTTTGGTGAATAAATACAACTTTGTACATTGCACTAGAAAAGAAAGTTATACTCTGGTGAAATTATTTATCCGTGTACATGTTTACTAATACTTATGGTGGGAAAAATGATCATCTGAAAATGAGCGATCCCTTTTCTGTCTAAGATAAATATGAAAAATTCTGTTTTCCTTATAACATGCCATCTTGTAATGCAGAAAAAATTGTCAAACAAATTATCACTGACAAACGATAATATTCAATGGTCTTGAGAATTCGTTCGGTTTCCATCCTGAATTCTAATCTACCTGCAAGCTGCGTCTGAGAATTGGATTGCATCGCAAAAAAACATGAATTGAGTCAGTAATTGGAATATATCACCTATATTCCAATGTCGAATGTATATTTGGTAAACCTTTGAATAAACAAATTAAAATGATATTTTTCAAGCCAATACTATACAAACGAGATAGTTCTTGGGGATTTGTAAGTCTTTTAATTCTTTTATCAATGAAACGTATTTAGAAAACCTTGTCTATATTAATTTGCTCGTGTAGCAAAAAGTAGACCGTAGTGCTCCCAACCAACCAACCAACCAACCAACCTATATTAATTTGCACAAGTATGTACTGAACATTTCCTTTTTCATATCCTGGGATTAACTGACAGTTAAACAAAGTCCTACTGTCTTCCACTTGTCTTTTTAACTTTTCAATCAGCGTCTTTCTTAAAAGTTTTGAATTTTCATAAAACCTATTGTGTATTCGGTTCAGATATAAGATTTATCAATACAAAAATCTGTAAGATGTTAAGATTGACTGAGCTACCTGATTAAACTTAAGCCTCCTGATTAAGTAAACGGATTTTATTTACCAGTAATAATCTACATCAATATATACGAGGACAAAGATAAATACAGACATTTTGATTTTGAGGATTTCGATCTTTGTGTCGAGAATAATCTATCACAACATTTGATTTAAGAGTTCACCTATTGTTCAGTTGATTATTACACGCTTATTCCTTTTCTCTACCATAAAATGTGAAGTATTTTGTATCACACTAAAAATTATTTACATATTATATGATAGTTTTATATATGGTATATGCAAAATTTCCTGCTTGTTCATCGTTTTTCAAGCAGTCAATAAACTACTAAAACTGTAGATAAGCTCATATAGCTAATACATTTTCCCAATATGTTAATTTTTTTGTTACAAATAAAGTATAGAAGTTTTTTCGAAGTCAAATTTCTTTCGTGAAAAAAACATATAAAGAGTGATTATGGATATTGTATTCGAAATAGCAGTACAATTATTTGAAACCTCTTAAACAGATATTCAATTATGGTCTGATCCGTATAAATTCAAAAGCTATATGAGTTTATTCTCATGGCCAAAGATGTCGTGGTAATTATAGTGTATATAGCTCAGTACAAGGAGTTAAGACGAATATATGTTCCAGAAATTATCATAATCATTACATAATAATGCATATATATTTTGGAACCTTAAACAGAATTTAACTAAAAAAAACTTTAAAAACTTCTCCCCTATATATAATAGCCTGAGTTAACTGTCCCTCTGTCCTCGAATTTATGAAACGGTTGCACATGGAAAGGATAAAGGCATCCATATTGGATTTTTGATGAGTAATGGTTAGCAAAATTCAAGTCGAGTTCGAAAACGTTCGAAATCCACCCTTGCCCTCTCTTTTAGGGTTTACTGCCCTTATTTCAAGTTCTATTGTCCCCGGTTAAGAGTAGGAGATTAAATTTAACAATTTATCACATAATGAATAGGTTAAAATAATATCTTTTTTTCTAGAATCATGACGTAATTCCTTTCACCATCTCATTTAATCATTCTTATTTTAAATCATTTACATATAGTCTGCATTATTTCCATTAGTTTTATCATTGAACATAGGAATTAAATAATTTTCTTTTATATTTGGCTTTAATAATTGATTAGGTACTTCTGTGATAATTTCAAATTTAAACACGGATTTTTTTGGTGGGTTGCAATAAAAATTTTATTTCCGCTATTGACAAATATTTTTTTCATAAAAGTCTAGGAGTTTATTTCATGGACTAATAAATATCTAGCATTTAAGTTATATATCTTTGAAAGTTAAGAAGTTTGTTAGTTATTAAAATATTACTAAGTTTGTGTGTTTGATGTTTTATACATAACCACATGGTTTGCGATCAATTCACCAAATTTTGGACATCAATTATATATACCACCAAATAATCATTGGGAATATAAAAGCCTCTGCTGTCCATCGTATTACGTAATATGACAAGATAAATTAAAGGCAACAAAGTTAGTCAGTAAAGATAAACAAATTGTTAGCTTGTACCAGATAATTCTCAGCAAAAAAAAAAAACATTTTTTTACCTGCCTTATAGGGTACTTTACAATTTTAGATCCCGTTATATGACGGACTATATGCTAGTAATTTTTGAGTAATATTTTTAAAATAGTAACTACTCTCAGTCCTTATTAAACTATTTTGAATTAAAGCTATGTTAAATACTATATCAGATCCTAAAACAAAACATCAACTTAATAATACGATATTTTAATAATCTGTAATAGGGTCGAGATATACTATCTATTTGATATAAATGATTATCACATGAAATCAGTAGAACTGTATGCTGAGAAATTTCATTTTTGTTCTGCTTCAAAGAGCAGTGTGTTTTCGTGAAATAAAAGTTCATAATTTTATTTTATTTATTTTTATTTTTTTATTTAATAATTTTGAAAATAGAAACTATTCGCAATCCTTATTAACTATTCTCGATTAAAAGTATTTCGAACATAATTATATCTGATTACACAAAGCCAATTTAATAATGTGACATTTTATTAAACTTAATAATATGACGAAGATATAGTATCGCTTTGATGTTAATGCATAGCACATAAAATCATTACAGCAGCATGCTCAGAAATTCATTTTTGTTCGGTCTCCAGAATCAACTACTGTTCTTATCTCTTATCACACACATCCTTTAATTTACGTGATAACCAAAACAGTATAATCTGTTTCATCTCGTTAACAGTCATCGGTTTTTCACCTTTACGAGTCTTTCAGGCGCATTTTCGCTGAGTGCTGGAAAAATCAATTGCTGTTCTCGAGAAACTTCTGCACGATATTGTTTTTACCTTTTCAGTTAATACACATGGAAAGTAAAGTAATGGAATTAGGAATAAAGTGTTGTGACAGGAAAGCATAAAAGGAAAAAAATTCTATATTATTGCACCAGGAGGGCAGATTTAATCCAATCTTTACATGTTCCCCAGATTTTGATGCAATTGTGCTATTGTTTAAATTACTTGAAAAGTAAAGGAATAAAACTTTTAAGCTATTTAATTTAGCGAAAGGTGAGCTAAGCATTTTATTTGGGGAATTCCAGGAACATTTCACTTAACTGTATAAATTTATTAGCATTAAAGGTTATATGAGATGTGACATCTTTAAAAGTTTAAAAGTTTTCTATCCGTTTTACTAAATACAATTCTTTTTGAAAGTTTTATTTCAAAGCTTAATATTTTCTTATTGAGGTGAACATCGTACTCTGATTTGTATTGCATTTAAATGAAAAATCAGTATATCTGTCTAAATAAATTCCAAAATGTAACTAAGAATACAAATAAAAGAATTTTTAGTATTTTCCGTACTTTAATAAATGTATTATTCCCATAAAACACGCTTGTTACTAATTAGAGCTTTAATAGAGCGAAAGGTGCCCTAAACATTGTTTTTGTGGAATTCCAGGAACATTTCACTTAACTTTATAAATTTATTAGCATTAAAGGTTATATGAGATGTGACATCTTTAAAAGTTTAAAAGTTTTCTATCCTTTTTACTAAATACAATTCTTTTTGAAAATTTTAAATCAAAGCTTAATATATTTTTATTCAGGTGAACAGCGTACTCTGATTTGTATTGCATTTAAATGAAAAATCAGTATATCTGTATGAATAAATTCCAAAATGTAACTAAGAATACAAATAAAAAATTTTTAGTACTGTACATCCTTTAATAAATGCAATTACCACCATAACACACACTCGTTATTAATAAGAGCTTTAAAATGTTACTCATTGTAAGAAATTTTAATATTTTATAAATATCTAAAAATCTCCAGGCATTTTTTACTGACTCAAGATTTAATTTCTAAAAGATTACAGTTGTAAGGAAAATTTCAACTGTTCAACTGTTAAATAATATACGCAAAATATGTCAGAAAATAACTGCAATATAGGATTATTATCTGATTCATATAACGGCGTTAAATGGATATAACAATTTAGCTTGTAAAACATAATACCATATGAATGGTAGCATATATAAGCATGAAAACAATTCATGTGATATAGAAGGAAGTGATACAATAGTGTTAACATCCATGAACAATTATTACCGAGCTTCGTGAAACAAATAATTGAAAATTCTTTTCTATACTTTAAATAATTATAATATCTATTTCCTTTCATTTATAGAGTTTACAAACTAAATAGGAGGAATTATAGAATGCATTTTTTCATTATAACTGTCTATCTTGATGTCTCCTATTTTGAAAAATTCAGTGATTATCTTTTTAATGCAATTTATAATCCAGAAAAAACAAAAACAATACATATTTTGGCCTGTTTATTCCATATGTTTCGTTAACTGTCGATTATCATGCTCAGATTTATTCATGCATATAAATTTTCTGCAAATTTCAGAGTTGAACCTTGAGATTCTAGTGTCCTTATCACTTTAGAAAGGTTTGCTCCATTTTCTTCAATACCTAGTTATTTTCGCAACACTTATATTTTATATCGAGTTAGCATGCGTACGTACACTTTATTCTGTTTTTATTTGTAGGACATTTGCAACCTGCTCCAATTAAATTCATCTACGTAATTTTTCTTTGTTAATGGTTAAATAATATTGTAGCTATTATTTATCGCTGCATTCAACATAGAGACCAAAGTGTTGTAGTTCTAACTACGTCATAGGTAGAACAAAGTTTGACGTCATCCACATCTCCCTATTTCCATCCCCATTCTAAATCTTCCTTAGTAAGGTTATAGTGCAAAATAATATCGGTTTTTATATGACCATGTATCTTCGTTGATAGCTGTGTCGCCACAAAGACATGAAAATACTGACTTTTTAATCACGATATGGCATAGTAAAAATTGGAATATTAATTTCAAGAGAGAGAGAGACCATCTATTTAAAATCGAATAAATTATTTTTAAGTTCCCGTTTATTAGTCCTGTTGAACTTATTTAAACGTTATTATATTAGGTATTTAAACGTTATTTTTTAAAGTCCTAACGAAATATAGATTTAGTGATTATATATCTTTTGGCAAAGTAAAATGTGAGAAGTAGTTGTCTAATGTCCAATTTCTTTCATTATCATAAATATGTTATTATAAACTTTCTACAAGATCTCTAGGATTGTTGCTTAAAGAAAAAACAGCCATTTCGTCATTTTCCTGTATATATTTTTATACGAACTCCTACCATAGTGTTAATTTTTATGCTGGGAGTACTTCACCTTTTTAAAATGTATTGCATAAAATAGCATCTTCCAAAAAAGGTATCTGTTAAAAGGATGTAATTAGTCTTCAAGAACATAAGTATTTGGTTTACAAACAATAATTTCCATCAGGATATCGGTAATGAGTATTTTCATACATCCATATTTCCCTAACATTTTAAGCTGATTTGAGTGCAGTAGGAATTCGAACTGATATATTGCCAAATGCCTATTCAGTTTTATTTTTTGAATGGTTTTATATACCACAGTTATGAATCGATGATTTATAGGTGACGTATCTTTCGATTGTCTATTCATGTCTCAGTGGAATAGTCAATATTATCATGATTGGCTGCACTGAACTCCGAAACATCTTTCTAAAACGTGCCATTTCTTCTAAATCTCTGATCATTGTCTCATAAAAGCACATTCCTACAACTTCGATTATTCAGGATAAACATTCTTATATGGATTAGATGTCAAGATTTCGTTGACACGTCGACATCTCTCCCGTGTAAGTGACTAATAAACTGTCTGCCAATAAGTATTTTGACACCTGTGATAGAAAAAAAAACTAACTTTATTCAAAATCAATAAATGGTAGAGCCTCCACGAGAGGCAATTGCAGCATAAACCCTCCGGGGCATATTTTCCCCAAGTCTTTGTATTACAGCTAGTGGTGATGTCTTCCTCTCGGCTTGAAGTAGACATAAAACTTCCTTCAGCGACTTTGTGTTCAAAGGCTTATGAGCAGCAGCACGACCATGAAAACCAAGCAGATGTGCTTCCTTATGGATGGTATTCATTGAAACAATACTCCCGGATGCCTGTTGAAACTCCTCTCGGATGAGGATCATCGGTTGGGTGCGGTTCTTCTGAATTTCTCTGGTCAGCACTTGTCGGTCTCTATCTCCCAGTTTCGTTGATCTTGCGACTCGGGACACATTCCGACAATCACCGCACACCTTCCACTTCTTAATCACATAGGCCACTGTCGATTTTAGGTACTTCAGATCGTTAGATATGTCTCTTAAGGATAGACCACATTTATGATACCCGATAATTATAACTTTCTCGAAATCAGACAGCTCCGAACTGCACGGACGTACCTCAGTACCGTAGATATCGTCATTTGCATAGGTATCCAAATACTTATTGGTAGACAGTGTACCATGACTCTTTTCCTATAAAGAAAGTAAAAAAATACATAATTTTTGTAAAAAAAGATTGAATTAAGTTTTATGTTATCAGATGATTGTAACTAAAAAGTATGGAAATATATATTTTAATAACTAACAGAAATATAAAGACATCTAAAACAAACTTCTGAACTTGCGTTTATTTGAACTGGAGATCTCTTGCGATGAAACTCAGTACGTAACGTTTTCACCATAAAAGCTTTAGGAAGAAAATATTTAATGCTAGAATATTAACTTTTCCTTCAAACCGAATATTCACTATATATCCCTAAGATAAAATAAAAGATTCTCGGTTATATTTAGTGTGCTTTTATTAAAATATTTAAAGTGAAATTATTGAATTTTAGAATGTATTTAAGAATTTTTTTTTATTCCTTTAAAAAACATTCCAATGAATTTAAATTTATAATGAACACAGTATTTGTATCGAATAGTTAATTTAATTATTTTCTAATTTTAGCCCAGATTCAGTCTTAATTTAAGATTTTAACTTTTACTCAATTAGCAGAGAGTACTGTTTTCAACATTCCGCTTACTCTCATTAAACTCTTATTAAGGGTGACTTAATGTAATTTTAAAAGAAACTGCCTGAAAACTAAACATTATTTTATTGCTGAAATAAGAATGATTAACCTAGCTTCGTAAAGATTTGATATCGGGTATAAAATAATATTTTAAGTTCCCCGTTTATAGACCTATATTTAAGAATGCTTAGAGGAAATAGAATATGAAAAAAGAGAAGGTTTGGGCAATTGAAAAGATTACTGACAAATTTAGAAGAAATATGATTGTTTGGAAATTTTTTAAAGTAATTCTATGATCGAAAATGTCGCTATTTTTATTGCAACATCATTCTTATTTCACCAATGCTCGTAATAGCACTATTATGAAAGATGAGTTATTATTTTTTAACTTGCACTATTCAGAGCTCAATCTAACAACCGCACTGATGAGCAGAGGTAACTCAGTCGGCAAAGGTAATGATTTCGTAACTGAAGGTTGCGGATTCGGAACCCGAGCTGACCTAAGATCCGCCGTGTTTGTTAAAGGTTACTGGGGCAGGTAAAATATATTCGTTTTCACAATGTCCTCCATGTTCTCAATCAATACCTCTCGGGGTGACTGTCCAAGTCTATGGATCTTCTGCTTGGTCTGCGATTCAAAACTATGAGGACCCACTCAAGCATAAGTTGAACTTTCATCCTTCAGGTGATAGTTGGAACATAGGGCACACCCCTTCACCTTAAATCGGGTAGCCTTCTGCTCATTTCAAGCTTGGTTTCGCCAAGTCGCCTAAGACATAGACAACAATCGCATTGACACCAAACTTGGTTTGAAAAGGAATGATAAAATGAAAAGTAATATTCCACGAAAAAGAAGTTTCAAAAACGCCGACAGGGTCACTCAATTTTCTGCACAATGTAAAAATAGTTAAAAAATAATTTTCAAATACAAAATTACAGTAAGCAGTTAAGTTTTCGTTTACTACATCCTTTTCTGCGGCGGGGTATTAGACCTCATTCAGAATGTCTGCCGTTCTGAGATACTACATTATATATTACATCATATCAAAGAATATTTTTCATAGATTTGTAATTATATTTTTAGCTTTGATACCCGTGTTTTATGCTGATCGTCGGTTTGATAAGATACAATAGCACCATGAATATCCCTAGCGTCAATTCATGACTTTTTATTAGGAAATCATACTTTACATGCCATAATTAGTCTCCAAAGCAAGTTTGCCATCATATGGATGTTTTATCGAACTACGGGTAGTTATTAGTTTTACAAAAATCCCCCTGGAGTTTTCCTTATTTGTTGCTTATTGTACAATGTTCAAGCTGGACAACGTCACTCGCATCCTAAGCCTAAAGCCTTAATCCGTACGTGTTCCATGGTTGATTCTAAATTAGAGACAGCTTCCTTTACGTATGTACAGGTGACACAATCCCGAGGTGCCTTAGTTAATCTTTCTCCCTCCGCCCTTCTTGGTAGTCTCGAGCTTTCCTCTGTAGAAACTAATTTTCCCTGTGTTGGACAAAATAAAAACAGGAGCATGACGTACTTTTCGTGGGTCAACAATGGTTTGGTAGACTCTGTGGATAGCTGTTGAAATGGTCTGGTTTTCAGTTTTATCCCCTGTTCGACCGTCAGTCTTTGTCAGATTAGACAAATGCAATTAAAACTCTTAAAAGATTAACTAACATATAACGTAATTTCTTTTGATGATCATTCTAAAATGCCCCATTATTATAGAAATTAATGACTGTTTTACAATTTAGAAAAAGTGATTTATGTTTAAAAAGTTTAAATAAAAATACCAAAACACATACTTGTTTTTTAGTATCAAGCAGAATTTAAATTAAATATTAAAATAAAATTAAATTAAAAATTACATCTATTTTCTCACTGTAGAAAAAGTATGGATTAAAAATTTGATATATTTTATTATAATTACTAAATAAAAATGTGTCACCTAAATCTAAAAGTAAAATATATTGATATACTTTAAAAATAAATATGAATGTGTGGTATAAAGTTATACTCCAAATAAAATTTTACACCTCATTTTTATGCAGAAACCTTGATAAAGAACTAACTTTGATAAAGAAAACCTCAAGAAAATAATTATTTAACATAAGAATATTATGTTACTTAAAAAATAATTCTTCTTTTGCTTTTAAAACATACATTACTCTCTTTTGTAAGAATTTCGTATTTACATAAAATTATCGACATCAGTTACTAAGATCTTTAAAATAAAATAAAAATATAAACATCAATTATGTTAGTATATAGATGAAATTTAAATTGTTTTACGAATATGATTAATCAAAAAATGCTTTTAAGAATGAAGATTTAAGTTACGAAATGTACTATATGTCCATTTAAGGTCATAAGAAAGTCAGTGAGAGTCACACCCCTTCGCCTTAAATCGAATAGCCTTCTGCTCATTTCAAGCTTGGTTTCACCAAGTGGCATAAGACAACCAGAATAATCGCATTGACACCAAACTTGTTTTAAAAAGCAATGATGACATGGAAAGTAATATTCCACAAAAAAGAAGTTTCAAAAACGCCGACAGGGTCACTCAAGTTTCTGCACGATGTAAAAATAGTTAAAAAATAATTTTCAAATACAAAATTACAGTAAGCAGTTAAGTTTTCGTTTACTACATCCTTTTCTGCGGCGGGGTATTAGACCTCATTCAGAATGTCTGTCGTTCTGAGATACTACATCATATATTACATCATATCAAAGAATATTTTTCATAGATTTGTAATTATATTTTTAGCTTTGATACCGGTGTTTTATGCTGATCGTCGGTTTGATAAGATACAATAGCTCCATGAATATCCCTAGCGTCAATTCATGACTTTTTATCAGGAAATCATACTTTCCATGCCATAATTAGTCTCCATAGCAAGTTTGCCATCATATGGATGCTTTATCGAACTACGGGTAGTTATTAGTTTTACAAAAAATCCCCCTGGAGTTTTCCTTATTTGTTGCTTATTTTACAATGTTAAAGGTGGACAACGTTACTCGCATTCTCAGCCTAAATCCTTAATCCGTACGTGTTCCATGGTTGATTCTAAATTAGAGACAGTTTCCTTTACGTATATACAGGTGTCACAAGCCCGAGGTGCCTTAGTTAATCTTTCTCCCTCCGCCCTTCTTGGTAGTCTCGAGCTTTACTCTGTAGAAACTCCTTTTCCCTGTGTTGGACAAAATAAAAACAGGAGCATGAGGTACTTTTCGTGGGTCAACAATGGTTTGGTAGACTCTGTGGATAGCTGTTGAAATGGTCTGGTTTTCAGTTTTATCCCCTGTTCGACCGTGAATCTTTGTCAGATTAGACAAATGCAATTAAAACTCTTAAAATATTAACTAACATATAACGTAATTTCTTTTGATAATCATTCTAAAATGCCCCATTATTATAGAAATTAATGACTGTTTTACAATTTAGAAAAAGTGATTTATGTTTAAAAATTTTAAATAAAAATACCAAAACACATACTTGCTTTTTAGTATCAAGCAGAATTTAAATTAAAAATTAAACTTAAATTAAATTTAAAAATTACATCTATTTTTTCACTGTAGAAAAAGTATGAATCAATAATTTGATATATTTTATTATAATTACTAAATAAAAATGTGTCACCTAAATCTAAAAGTAAAATATATTGATATACTTTAAAAATAAATATGAATGTGTGGTATAAAATTATACTCCAAATAAAATTTTACACCTCATTTTTATGCAAACTTTGATAAAGAAAATCTCAAGAAAATAATTATTTAACATAAGAATATTATGTTACTTAAAAAATAATTCTTCTTTTGCTTTTAAAACATACATTACTCTCTTTTGTAAGAATTTCGTATTTACATAAAATTATCGACATCAGTTACTAAGATCTTTAAAATAAAATAAAAATATAAACATCAATTATGTTAGTATATAGATGAAATTTAAATTGTTTTACGAATAGGTTTGGTTAGGTTAGGTTTGGAGCGCTACGGTCTACTGTTTTGCACACGAGGGCTAATGAGACCGGGACCTACAGTTTAAAGCCGATTCCGAACGGCTACAAACACCCATGCCAGTAGCGGGACTCGAACCCGTGAACTCCGGTTCCGAAGAGCAGCGCTCTACCATTCGGCCATCGTTCGGCTGTACGAATATGATTAATCAAAAAATGCTTTTAAGAATGAAGATTTAAGTTACGAAATGTACTATATGTCCATTTAAGGTCATAAGAAAGTCAGTGAGAGTGCATAAGTATTAAAATCTATATAAAATAAAATTTTACTTTCAGAATAGAAGCAATAAAATTCTATTTAAATCTTTCAACAGAGAAAATTAGTTAAATGACACTTCTATAAGTATTCATAATTAATGCACAATTCTTTTAAATATTAGCAATAGATCTGTGCAAATGGAAAATGCATTTAACAAAAAGTCAATGAAGCATTATGCATTAGATGTCGAAATGTGAGTGAAGATGATGAAAGTTTCTGAAACTCAAAGCTTACAGTCCACCCCTCTTTCTGGATATCATTAGAATTATCGAAGCGTTATCGTACCTAATTAAAAGAATCATTTAAGAGTTTCTAATAGTTCAAGATGTTTCAATTATGATTAATTCTTTAAGATATGGGTTAACTCAACTTAGTTTGAAAGTTACTTTCGCAGTCTTTTCTTGATTCTCATGACAATTTAAATATAAAATATAAAACAAACTACGCTATATCATAATTAATGGAATACCTTTGTGACAGTTGCAATTATTTCCACATTTGAATTGTTTAATCTGCTTCTTTTTCCTTAATGGAATATGTTTACATGAGTTTTAAACTGCAAATAAAACTACTGTTAAATGAGCTTAATTTTTCTGTAATTTATTAAATGCTTGTTATCAAAATAATAATCTGATTCAGTTACAGTTCTTAAAAATACAATTATCTAAAATTGTTAAATTGTTTTTACATATTTTATAATTTCAATAGGTTTCTTTACTTTTTTAAAATCTATGAGCAGTAAATCATTTTATAAAAACAAACTATTGATAAAGAGGGAAGAAACGTCTGTAAAATAATTAAAATTCAATTGCATTTAGTACCATTATTATCTTTAACTTCAGATTTAAAAAAAACATTATTCCTCATTTAATTAAAGGTTTTAATCGCAATCAAATAATGCATCACTTCCCTGATGATTTGAGGGTAATAAAGAGACGCCTTGGTGTATGGGAATTGCTCTAGAAGTAATCTAGAATTCGTGGTTTACTAAGAACTCTTGGGAGGTAAGAAGTAATTCTACTAATCTAATGAGAGGTTTATTCAGAGTTCTTGCTTATTTTTTTTAACTAAATTCATTTTAAAACGTTAATTATTTTAACTAATACTTCCACAATAATAAAAAAATTTGTAATTAAATTTTATTAGATTTCAAAGCTAAACTTTTTATTCTAAAAATTTTTATTCACCATTATTTAAAAAAAAATAAAAGAAATATTTCATTATAAAAAATCTCTTCCAATCTTTTAACTATTTTTCATTTTCTTGATTTTAATCTCATGATTTCCGTTTTTCGTAAGTTTTCCATTGTCTCAATGTCATTATTTTTTTCTTATAACAAATGTTAGAATCATATATTTTGTATCCCTATGGCTTTATTTCTTTAATACTTGTGTTAACTTTGAAGAATCTTGAAATTTCATTCAGTCCTCTAATCTAAAAAAAAATTAAAGTATCTTTCTTTGAAAAATGAATAAAATATAACCAGCTTCAGGGAACATATGAATATCTAATTTCATAGCAGTGAAAATAAATTACACAAAATTTAACATTTTATGTGTATTGATTAAGTCAAAATAAATATCACTTGAAAGTATTTTTCCTAATACGTTTAAGGATCAGTAGATATGCATCATAAAAAAATTGTAGACTAAAGACATTTGGTGAATTTAAAAACATTTCTACTATTTAACACATGAAGAAAATATTAACGATATCTGAAAATTATTTGTCTTTAACATAGGCTATTATTTAAGTAATTTTTATATTTATTTTTTACTTCAAATATAAATACATTGATACTATTAGTAAATAAAACCTACATTCCTACTATCAATTTGAAAAATTTTAAGACAACATAAAACTTTAAAAACTTTTAAAGATTTAACTACCGAGTGCTTAGAAGATCTACACCCTTATGTACAATATTTTCAAGAATTTTCAAGATAAATGGGGCAAATGCGGGTGTTCTTGAGATCATGCAAAGTGAACACGCATGTAAATGCATAAATACTGTAAAGCCTGTCTAGAATTTACATTTAAAATGCAGTTCAAAAAAGTTCATGTGTCTGTAAGACTTATAAACTTTTTCAATAAACTTTATCAGAAAGCCTTTTTTTTAGAACTTTTCATGAGAATAATTCTGGAATTAAAGAAAGGAATTTTTCAATTTAAGCAGAGTAAACATATAACTCTTGAACTAATAGATCATTTTAATGAATATTTAAAAAATATTTAAAATTAAATTTGATTTTTATTCTTGACAACATTTCGATGGCAAAATAGCTAAAGAAATATATTTTAAAGAGTCATCTTCGTTTAAGTGAAATATATGATCTTTTCAATAAACTTTATAAGAAAGCCTTTTTTTTAGAACTTTTCATAAGAATAATTCTGGAATTAAAAAAAAAGAAATTTTAAATTTTAAGCATAACAAAAATATAGCTCTCGAACTAATAGTTCATTTTAATGAATTTTTAAAAAAATATTTAAAATTAAATTTTATTTTTATTCTTGAGAATACTTCGGTGGCAAATAGTTATTGAAATATATCATAATGAGATATCTACTTTCGCGTGTAAGATACCATTCCATAGAATCTCTAATCCTAAAACGAATTTCAACCCCAAGTAAAGATTTTTGCCTGTACAATCAACATAATCACATTTGTTATGGTATAAAACAGACATATTTCCTCATTAATTTCTAAAAATTAGTATTTTTATTTAAGCTAAAAAAAGCAATAATAGCTTTGATAATTTTGTGTCCTGCATGATCTTTAACACTAAAATTTAATTTTTAACAATTATCTTGGCATTTTAAATAAGATTCTTTCAGTTTATTTTTATTATAGTATTAGACTGCATTTTCTGCAGTTATTCATGCAATGATATGTAATAAATTATTCTTTAATCCCTACGCGATATTACAATATTGATGGGCTGGTAGATTTCTACTGGAATTTTTAGAAAATATTATCAACTTCCTTCCTTATTTATATATTAATTCTAAAGAGGAGGCTAAATGATTTCTTACAATTTTGTTCTCAAATTATACATTAGTGTAGACTTTTTCATTGAATGAAGTAATTTTTAATATATACGTGGGTATGTTTTAACAATATTCTTTGATAATGACAATTGTTGAATTTTCAAGAATTAATTTGTTTTTATACGATATTAAATCATTTATCATAAAATATCCTAATATCACCTATTATACAGTGCATCGTAAAGTATGAATTAACTTTAGCATAACAGCTGTAGTATTGTACTATTCCTCTCTATAAACAAAACTTTATACTAATAAAACAAGTCAAATTCTAAATACCATAAATGTTTCAAAGCTTTATTGTGATTTATACTCTGTATTTAAAAAAAAATTCATAATGAAAAACTAGTTTAAAATTTTCAATTTTTTTAAATTGCATAAAATATTTTAATTTAGAGATATACCTTTATGTCATCTAATTAAGTATATATTATACAATAGGAATTAACTCTCGTATTATAATGCAATTAATAGGAATTAACTGTCGTTGGAATTAATGTCGTAATTTATGTAAAACTTTTTTGTAGAATGAATGATATCAAAAGTCCATGTATTATTAAATTTTGTAAGTGTTTATACTCTAAATATGTAAGTGTTATACTATTAATCTTTATACTCTAAAGTACTTAAAAGTAACTTGGACAAATGTGAACTATTTTAAAAATTTTCACAATTTTTTTAAAATACATAATATACATTCATAATAAAGTAATACCATCGTATAAACTATTAAAAATATATTATAAAAATAAGACCACATTATGCAGAAACGTATTAACTTTAACTTAACTTTTATCGTATGGCCCCGTTTATTCGTATTACTGAACTTTTCTGAAAAAAAAAAAGTTTTCTGTAAATAAAAGATAAAAAAATATCATTTTTATAAAATACTTATTTTTCGTACATTTTGAAATATAATGTTTAAAAACATTTTAGCCATTATTGCAGACATTCTTAAATATAAAACAACTTATGACAAGTTTCCCGCTTCTTTTCTTTTGATCTAATCCAAATACTGTTGAATTCCTCAAAATTCTATAGTTATAATGCAAGTGTATTTCTTGGTATTATTTTCCTTCCCCCACTTTTTACAAATTTATATTTCAATAAATTGTTCAAAAACATTTATTTCATTTCCGTGTTAAGATTTATTGGAGAAAATCACACTAAAATTTCTGGAACGTACTTTATTTCTTTCGTTAATTTAAAACACGATAATTTACTGTTTAACTGAGATATTTTAAAGAAATTATAAAACATCCTTAAAAGATGATAAATGTTCTTGTCTAAAGATACGTTTACTTTTAGACACATATATATATATATATATATATATATATATATATACATACTAGCCTCTGAGAATGGCTGAATTGGTAGGATAATGCTCTTCGGATATCGAATATTTGACACTACTAGCATGGATGTTTGTAGCCGTTCTTATTCAGCTTTAACCCATCCACCGACCACCCTCCCCACCTTTTTCCCTTTCAAAACAGTCACCCTTTTCGTAAATTTCAGACGGAACTTACCGTACCATACTAGAGTTGCCGGTTTAGTTGTCAGGCTACTTTTAAGTTATTTTCCCTCCAAGGTAAAGGAGTTCCGTTAAAATTAGTTTCTTTCATTTATTATCGCTTTGCAATATTTTTTTCCTCAAAAGTGTGTTATACGAGTGCGAACGAGAAGGGGTCGACAGGTCCGTTTTTGAACAGGAATTCGCTGTCGAACCCCCGTCGACGCGTCCGTCCAGTGGGTTAAGCAGTAGGTCGTGTTTTTTTCTCTAAAAGTAGCAAAACGTTAGACAGTAGAGCTCCAAACCAAAAAACGGACACACACTAGAAATAAATAGATGACAAATATAATCCCTCTCTTTCGTTATATCTAGACCTCTAGACTTTCATTTTATCGATATGAAAAATCAATCTGGATATTTCAAACGTAAGAGGTGATAGAGGTCATTGGTTGTACAATTAAATTATCACACACACACACACACACACACACACACATATATATATATATATATATATATATATATATATATATATATATATATATATATATATATATATATATATATATATATATATATATATATATATATATATATATATATATATATATATATATATATATATATATATATATATATATATATATATATTATATATATATATATATATATATATATATATATATTTATATATATATATATATATATATATATATATTATATATATATATATATGTGTGTGTGTGTGTGTGTGTGTGTGTGTGTGTGTGTGTGTGTGTGTACAGTTGTTACTTTTAAAAAAATAATTTTCAGTTAATAGGTTATAAGTTATTTAGTCAATTTAGTCTATTGATATCTTTTGAAGAAAGTACTATTAAAAATTTTTCACTTCAATACAACTTCAGCCACTTAATATTATTTCTACATATGATTGAAGGAAGTCTTAGAAATGTCCATCAGTAGTTAGAGAGATATATTTATAGAGAAGTAATTTTATTTGATAGGTAGTCATTAAAAATGGTATAATTAAATGCTAAATTACAAACTTTAACGTAGACTTAATAGGAGTTTAAAATTACCGACTGTAGAAAATAATCTTAAGTTGGCCTACTACTTGAGAAATAAGGAATTCAAACTCATTAAGAAACAACTGGAAAATGAGTGTTGACTAAATGATTTTATACAATTAAATAGATGCGTAAGGAATACAACTGGAATCAACTTATCATTTGTAGATATCAAAGACTACTCTCGAGTCGGCATCGGTCCTAAAAAAAATGATGAATATTTTTCTCAAAAGGGGTATCTATCAAGTATCGGATGCCAGCCGTTTACCTTCTACATTTCTGGTAACAACCTTGTCCACTCTAAAAAATCCGACTCCTAGCGGAGAAAAAACAGGGTTCTACTCCAGAACGGCAGGGCGTCAAAAATTCCCTAAACCAACGGACCTTTCTATTGGTTGGGAGAAGTCCGAAGTTTCTTTTTGTTCAAACCTGTCCTGTTCTGGTATGTCTTTAACGGTAACTCACGGGAAGAGTTAAAAGAGCTGAACCGAATGTAACTTGTTACTCCGTCTACTTAAACTATTTTAAATTAATGGTTTTGAGAATTATTGTTAAACTTACCATTTTCCATTATATTCTAGGAACTGTACTATTATAATTATCATGCAGATTTAAGTTTGACGTTGTACAATGTATATAGTTATATATCACTTATTTTACATTTCTTATTTTTAATGATTTCTTTGTTTTTTGCGATAAGAATAAATAGCTCGGAATTACCTGACATTCTGAAAATAAATTGTATTCAACGTTTTATATTTATAAGTTTATTTATACATAAGTTCTTGAATTATTAAGATTTCGGTCACGTTTTTAAACTTTCCTAATTACTCAAACATTATGGAAATATTTTTCCCGCGGTGACAGATTGCAGTTATACTAAAATGGCAATTAACTTTCGGTGTTTAATCAGTGATGTGTACTTTGTAGCAAAATCTTCAGGAGTAATGAAAATTAAAAATTAATTACACAAACCCAGGGGCTTTATCTACAGCTTCACTTCAAATTTAAAAGCTTTTACACTCCATTAGCTCCATCTATCTAATTTCCTGACTACCTTTGCTTAAGTAAATTTTTCCATAACAAGATTTTATTCCCGTAACAAACAAAATGGCCTCAGCTTACTTCCCATTTCTTAAGAGTCACTCTCTCATTACACTTTACGATACTCTAGGGTATGTTCTCACTAACTCACTATCGGACTAACAGTTTTTCTCCTCGAAGCCGGTGATTTCATTGGACAATGTTACCGTTCACCCCGATACCCAGAGTTAACATATTGTATCATAATGGCTTCCAGGTGATGAAAAGAAATAAAAAGATGCAGTAAAATATTTTTAGTTATACTAAGTAATTCCATTCTTTGAATTTCATTTATTTGAAAGGTTTTTGGATCTTCCAAATAATGGAAATAATACCTAAAATTAAGTTAAACGTTGTTATCTGCAGGAAAATGTAAAGTATATATAAAATCAAATAGTGATTAAAATTTTTCTATAAGCATTATTTTATCAAAAGTTATAAAGTTTATTGTAAGTTTATTAAAAATATTGTAAAATTCTTGTAATCTTGAAAATTTTTCTTTCAGGAAATTTTCCTTTCTATTTAAATCATAACTTATATTTTTGGCTAGTCTGCATTTGTTATTTTTTATGTTTTAAAGTTTCTAGATCACTATTAAATGACTATATTTTATGTGAATTATGTAACACCATGCGATTTTGCCTTTTAAAGCATGTTTATTTTGAAATCACTTTTAAATTTTAATAAGCATTAATCACTTTAAAAAAATTTTTAAATTTAATTTTTTTAAAATGTTAGACGTGTGTAAGTACATTAAAATTCCATTAAAAAAGTTTTATTTTCGTTATTATGAAGTATATACAAAAGGAAATAATTTAAGATAATTTGGTGTCATTATGTCTTTAAATTTTATAGTATAATCTCATTCGATATCTTGAAGATTGTACAATCATTTTAAAAGTTTTACTGATTGTTGCTAGATACATACTTGTAAAATTCTTAATTATATTATAAACTTTCTTTCTTATTTTGAAATTATATTACAAAAATAATTTCAAAACATATGATCCTCTGAAAGAGATTCTGGATATTTCGAATGCGTTTTATCTTGTTTTATTGTAGTTACAGTGTCCTTTAATACATTTATAATTATATGCATTAATTCTAATGGAAACATTACCTTAAAAACAAAAAAAACAATAAAAATATCCAATAATAAAAATATGTCAAAACATTAAAATAATAAATATATTCATACAGAACTGGATATATTAAAGAAAACTAAAGGTAGATATTATAAATTGGGAGGTAAATTATACTGTGGGATTTCAAGCTCTCAAAATGTTTGTTCTTGTTATTAATAAGACCTAAATTGTTCATCATATTTAATTGATCCTAGTGCAGCAAAATGGTGACCGTAGCTCTCAAAACTAATTAATTAAACTATATGAATTGGAATATGCTTTCAAAGTGTTGGTGTTTTTCTGATTTTGGAGTTAAATTACATCATACGATAGCAACAAATACAAAGACTATCTTAAGTAAGTCACAAGAAGTTGTTCGTCAGATAGATTTTGATTACAGACCGCTGTATCTCAAATTTGATTACTGTAGCTCAAAACTGGCAAACAGAATGATTTTCACTCATAATACAGCTTGTTTGAAGCAGCGCTTATGGATATTTTTTGAAACAAAATTATAGTTTTCTTTTATAACACACTATGCTATAAGCATACTTTATACTATTCTCTATTGTTTATTTAAAAAAATTAATAGCTTTTACCTATGAAAATTATATGTCAAACTTAACATATATGAATAAACAAATAGAATTAGCATGCAGTTCCTAGTGATAAGTTTATTTGCTTCTTTGAAAATTATTACAAAACACTGTAAATTGTTATCAACTCTATAAATTATCCACGAGGTCATGGTGTTTCTTAAAATAAAAATTCAACTTTCTTTTTAAATAAAACCTTTTCTTAAAAATAGAAATTCGGATATTTTTTTTTTATTCTAACAAACTCTTTGAAAAATTCAAGAGAGTCAATAAATCTTAATCAATATTTTTAAAATTCCATTAGCTGCAGCATTTCATTTTCTGAATGTTTAAAATAACTTTCCGGTCAATTATTTATTACTGCGCTTTCCACTTCCTCGAAGATTTCTGAGAACAGCTGTTTTCGAAATGAGCTGTATGTCACTGATTATTTCAACTTCCCAAAGACTACCTTTTATAACACCCTCGAGGTTTAAGCTCAGAAAATTAAAGGCTTCTTATTCTCGAGAACTGATTCTATTAAATAGTAGGACGTGTTCACAAAATCTGGGACTAGTGATTTAAACACTGTAAACTCTGAAAAGGAACTGAAGGTAGGTAGCAAATTAGATGGAGAAAGAATTTCTGGAGCTTTGAAAAAAATTTAGCTTTATCCATACAATAACGGCATACCGGGAAAAAGAATGTTTTTTTCAACATTGGTTATTTTATATCTTTTGAAATATTTTTGCTTCAGAAAAAATTCAATTCTATATTTAGTATTTTGACATAAATATAGAACTATTATTAGTAAATGAAATATTTCCTTAAACCCTTTGAATAAAAGCAAGTAATATTAATAATTACGCAAAATATTCTATAACATTAGCTACAGCTATGGCATTTATAATACTTCTACTTAATCCACCCAGTATTATGTGGACTGGAATCTCCCAAGTGACAGAAATATTCTCATGCTTATATATTAAGGATATAAGCATGATAATGACAGTTTGTATAAAGGAAGCCCCAGGAAATTAAATAATAACAAATTAAATAATACAATAAATATCGTATTAATGCTATTGTACCAATAACAATAATAAAGATATGGATCTTAGTGTAATGGGAATATAATTTCCGTGTACTAAGTAAAAAACATGTCTAATATGACAGTTAAGAGCGTATATATTTTTAAGATCTGCAAAACAATAGACAGTGGTTAGCTCTCCTTAAAATTATCTTGAAGGTTTAACTAGTGTTCCATCTTCTTCATCAATCAGTAAACTCTGTAGTTCCAGAATACAAGTAGAGGGATAATTTATTTTTACATTTAGCTCCTAAACTCAGTTCATGGGCTCTTCAATACTTTTTAAGAATCCCCTCATCCCAAGAACGTACAACACAATTATTTAAACACTTAAAAGTCATTGGATACTAGAATCACACACAGTCCACTGAATCCACCACTTCAATTCTGTAGAGATGGTGCGGTAAACAATCATTTCCACTCATGTCCCTATAAAATACCACTGAAGTCTTCTGAGAAAACTAGGAATAGCTCTTTCTTCCCCTAAAACCATCCATCTGTTATACGCCACACGTTCAACGTTATCTTGTTTAACAGTTTTCTTAATAGTCAAATTAACAAAAAATTTAATTGTATGAAAATAAAGAACTTGGTTTATGCGTTGATCTATCGAGATTTCCTTTTAACACGGTGTATCAACCTTTTCCTTGCCCAAAATTCCACAATGGACAAAATTGAAGAAGGATAGAAATAAAAATGAATGAATGTAATAGATGAATGTAGAATAATAATTGCAACTTGCCTATCAAGCTCAAACAAGCTGTCTATCAAGCTCAAGCATTGCTCAAACATGCTCGATTGAATTCAAAGAAAGATAAAAACATTGGTTACTTCCCTACCCTTTTTCAAAGAATACATTTATGATATTTGCATGGCTGTGTTTCCATCCATGAAGACTAAATCAACCCGAATTATATGCCTGAACATACAAACATGTAGTAAAAGAATTACATACTGATAGTCTACCCGGAATAGTTATGCATAGAAGGTGGAAATCTATTTATGATAATGCTGCATCATATAAGTCATTATTTTCTAATTTTACGTTAGTGTTTAAAAATGTTTTTCTGATTACAAAATGTTTATTGTATCCACCACATACGTTGTGCGTTCATTTGCATAGAATATCTAGATTCAATATATTCTCCAAGGATTTTGGTGTATCCCAGTAGTACTAACTAGTGTTAACATGGAAGTAACCAGTGCTAACCATTCTAACCTGTGGAAACATATTTCTTTGATTGAAATAGATGGTAAATCTTAGCCTGTTTTCGGGACCAGAGTTCATGTGTTCAAATCCCAGTACTCTTGAGACCAAATCAAACCCACTTATATTCTCGTCAAATTGCATCTGCCAAAGCACATAGAGAAATTACATTCTATATAATATTCATATTTTTAGATTCAAGTCACTTTCTTTCATCCATACTAATCAGAATAGGTCAAAGTGCTTTACAAAACAAGATATCACATAACATGATGGTTTCTCATACTTTAAATATGTAATTTGGGAAAAAATGAACAATATATTATTAAAAATTCTTTATTTGTTACAGTATCTTTTAACTGCTATTGTATCAACATTGTTTTAAACTTTCTGTAACTTTATGAGATGTATAGATTACCAAAAACATATTTTTACCTGTTGTAAATTAGCTTTTACTTCGATTATATCATATATTTTGTTACATGAGACAGCTTAAATGAAAAATTAATGTTTTGTCATCTTTTCCTCTTATCTGATTGTATACAATGCATAATTAGTTTTTTGAATAGACGGCGATCAATGACGGACTGGATGTGTAGATCAGATTTGTTAGATTTTAATATAATTGTTGGCATTGATTTTGTAAAAGTTTGAAATGCACCCTTATTTTATGCAACAAGTTCTACTCTCATTATCGTTGTGTAGCAAAAGAGTAGTCCGTAACACTAGAAACAAAATCAAAGATTTTTAATTAAAAAAATAATTTTGATTCAAGTAGTAGCATAAGTTTAAAAAATGATTGTCTATCTTTCTGTAACCGTACTATTATATATTTTACACAAAATGTATCACATACATTTTTAAAATTAAATTTTTTTTCAAATTTTTATTAAGGTTATATAATAATTATTTCATACTTCATCATTTAAAACACTTTTCTTAAATTTCAACTAACAATTATCTCTATATTGCAATAATTGTGATTATGATTTTTATATTCGTTAAATATTAAGAGAACCATTTATTGAAATTCCACAACTTATACATTTTCTATTTACTCTAAATCATTTAACACACCACGTGCAAACACAAACATACATTTAAAAGAAATTTATTTCAATTATCAAATTAACTGTTTTTATTAAGCTAACAGAGACAAAAGTAAAGTTAGCTTTTGCAGCAGTTAAAATGTAACAGACAGTTTAAATACCAACTAAGTATAAAGAAAACTCGGATGTCCACAAATCTTGTTTTAGCCTGTTTTAGAAGCACTGCAATCTAAAACAAATATAAAATTTGTCTTAATTATTGGATTCGTGTATTTAAATCCGATACATAAAGGCAAATAAGATAAATATTTTTTCCTAAAACTAGAAGAATGTATGGAAAAAGCTGTGAAGTTTTTAGCAATGTAATTAAATATGTAACTCTTAAATTACAATACTTTGAGTGTTTGGTCTGAAAGCAAAACGAACTAAATTTAATGTTAATTTCTGCTAATAAACAAATGCTTTCATGCTTTATTATACAACAAATCTTCCAAATCCAAAGAAATAGTCTTTTTTTTTATTTGGTAAAAAAAGAAATTTAAAAGTTATTTTTAACAAATAATTCAACAAATGAAGCTAAAAACTTTTAAATACAAATATTTTAAAAATTCAAAAGGGATAACGAAATAAGAAGGGAGAAAATGTGATAACATTTTATTCCATACATACTAAAGAAATAAATTATAAGCCTTTATGGTACTGATTGTTAGACTTAATAATGAAGATAATCATATTAAATATATAAAAATGAAGGACACATATATTGGACATCCTCTATCAAAACCATTTATAAAATTTTAAGTTTTCTAGCTAAGAAAATAAAATTTTCTTATACTGTCACTTCAAAAATCTTCAGAGTTTTTATTACGGGTAATGAAAAATCAGCAATTTTTTTTATTGCTGGCAATAGAGTATCTCTACTCGTTGAAGTTTATCGTCTCTAAAACAGGAACACGCAGCTTTTTAATACCGATAATAAAGATAAAAGAGAGAAACTAGTTTCTAACTAATTAATGGCTCTCCATGAGGGCAAGAGAGTAAGTTGGAACTGTCTCTCTGGAATAATAATAAACTGAAATCCTGTCATGTAAATATGGGACATAAGAAAATATTAATAAAGAAAATTTTTTTCTCATTTATGTAGCAGGTATTTAATCCTTCATTTAAAATAAAGTGTGTAAAAATATTTACGTTAAACCTCTTCAATTTTATAAACACTAATCAAAATCACGTGTTGATTCTCCGAAACAATTGCAAATTCAGTGCACTTTAAATATTTAAAGGTATAAGGTAAAAGTAAAAGTAATAAATAAGATATATATTATCAGTTGCAAGAAATTGTAATTTGAAAGAAATAAATATTTATTAACAACCTCCATGGAATAATGTTTTTCGCATACAAAGTAGAAAGATATTATTCTAATCGCTAAAAGGTTTAAGTCAAGAATTTTTTTAATAGATTTACGAAGAATCATATGTACATCCTACTGAATATATCTGCTAGCATTTGTATTCACTTTATAAATAAATTCAAAACTATAAATCTAATTCGACACACTAGACTGGTGAAAATCGATTATGTCTGTAACTTCTGTATTTCCAAAGACGGCGCTATTTACATTTTCACGTGGATTTCTAAGAACTAGATGGATGAAATGAAGTTATGTTTGTATGTATGCAAACTTGGTAGCTTAAAAATATATGCATCTATATCTACGAATTTTAATAATGCATATATTTTTTTTATTTATTTATATATATATATATATATATATATATATATATATATATATATATATATATATATATATATATATATATATATATATATATATACATATATGTATATATATATATATATATATATATATATATATATATATATACATACATATATATACATATATATACATATATATATATATATATATATATATATATACATATATGTACATATATGTATATATATATATATACATATATATACATATATATACATATATATATATATACATATATGTACATATATGTACATATATATGTATATATATATATATATATATATATATATATATATATTTTATATATATATATATATATATATATATATATATATATATATATATATACGATATGATAAATATTTGAAAAATATTATATATATACGAAATATTAATTTTAAAATTTTATGCTTAATTCTACAAAAGTTCTCTTCGAAAAAGTTCAGTGCACTCTAGATAGGTTAGTTCATTACAAGCTCTCCGTTTAGGTTGTCATCTATTTAATTAATGAAGTTTCTACCCATCTAAATATTATTTAAGGAATATACTGAAGAGATATTTAGAAATCTGTAACAGAAGTTACTTTTTACCAATATGGTTACTATTTAAAAAAAAAAAAATTTAATATAGATATACACTAACTTGTATATAAACTTTCTTATACCGAAAACTTTCTTTCCAAACTAAAAATTTACTAAGGACTTCAAATTCCATTTTAGCGGTCATAGGGTAAAAAAGAATACGACTTCCCATTCATCTACAATTTTTCCACAAATTTATTGAGGAAAAATTCATAAACATCATTCCTCAGTGGTTTTTATGGTTTTTCGAATTCCTAAATTTGATTATTAAAAATGATACGAAATGCATGTTTCTATTAATATATCTAAGCGAAAAATAAGGACACAATTAATAAAAAAGAAAAGAAAATTTTACATTTCACTTGGGAAAAGGCAAAAAAATGCATGCATTTAAGTACGTATATTTGTTATTAAAACTAATGTCTCGTATTATGCTTTTAAAGAATTCCACTACAACCCCCTCCTTAAAACTATCACAGAATCTTTAAATAGCTCTGTAGGAACTATGAGCAAAATTATAAAAGAAAATTTAAACCTCATTCAAATTAAAAATGTTCAACACAGTTTTTTGTTTTCCAGATATTAAGAGTCTTAATTTTTTATTTAATTTTAATTTAAGTATTTTTGGACTTACAACGGCTCAATAGTTTTTTACAGAAAATCGAAAGGTGACTAAATGGGAAGATCGATGTCCTTCTGTACCAGAACTATTGCTTTAGAATCCAATTCTAAGTGCAGATTTTTGTAGTCATTTAAAATGTACTGTAAGTAGTAAATTACAGTCTTATCATCCTCCTGTAGCTAAATTGTAGTTTATCAAACGTGTCAGGACATGCATGTTTCTATCAATATTTCGAAGCGATAATTAATAAAAAAGAAAAGAAAATTTTATATTTCACTTGGGAAAAATCAAAAAGATGCATGCAATTAAAGTACGTATATTTGTTATTAAAACTAATGTCTCGTATTATGCTT
Organism: Pardosa pseudoannulata; assembly: GCA_032207245.1. Taxonomy (NCBI): domain Eukaryota; kingdom Metazoa; phylum Arthropoda; class Arachnida; order Araneae; family Lycosidae; genus Pardosa; species Pardosa pseudoannulata. The sequence continues at coordinate 144,074,210 of CM063498.1, read as the reverse complement.
TTAAAAAATCCCACTACCACCCCCTTATAAAAGCTATCACAGAATTTTAAATATCTCTGTAGGAACTATGAGCAAAATTATAAAAGCAAATTTAAACTTTATTCAAATTAAAAATGTCCAATGCTGTTTTTTGTTTTCCAGATATTAAGAGTCTTAATTTTTGACTTAATTTTAACTTTATTCTTTTTTGACTTACAACAGATGCAGCTCAGAGTTCCTTACAGACAGTCGAACGGTGACTAAATGGGAAGGTCGATATACTTCTGTAACAGAACTATTGTGTTCTAATCCAATTCCAAGTAAAGATGCTTGTAGTCATTTAAAATGTAATTTAAGTAGTAGGTACAGTCTGATTGTCCTCCTGTAGCTAAATTGCAGTTTATCAAACGTGTGCTGATATCATCTTTTTTAGTGTGTCTAACATGGCATATCAAGAAGTTGTTATAGACTTCATTTACTCTACGGATATATCCACTGTAATAAGTCGAGAAATAAATGTTTTTGCACTCATTTCTTCTTTAGTTGTTTTCTATACAGTTAAAATATTTGAAACTATATAACGTTTCTAAATTTTATTCAATAATTGGTTTAATATAGTAGTTTACTATTCTATGAAAACAAATACCTGAATCATGTAGAAAAACTTATAATTAAATTAATAAAACAAGTATTTCTAATCGTTTATAAAATACTAAAAATGTCCTACTTCCAATTTTAAAATACTTTTAACATAACTAGATTTCTAATGAAGAAAAGTTGTTGAAAAAATATTTTTAATAAAAAGAAAAATATTTCATGTCCTATACAACCTTCATGTACATAAAATAACTGCATAAAGTAGTTTAAATTATATATATAACTTTTTTTCCATAAAATAAATAAAATCATGTTCATTAAAAATTTAGGAATAAATTCATCGTGTTAAATAAACATGCTATTTGAACTCTAAATTTGTATTCATTAAAATTTAAAACAAGCTTTCCTTCACATGTTAAACCGACAAAAATATTCATTCAAGAGAATCAAATATTCAGGTAAATATTAAAAATTCTGCATATTTTTCTACTAAGCATTCTTAGTGATGGGATGTTTGAAAAAATCCGGAAACATGAGTCTTTAAACATAAATTGGAATTATACTAAGAAATTCCAATTTATACTTAAAGATTCAAGTATATATCTACCCATGAATAATTTTTTGTAGCATATAAAATTACTACTAAACATGTTGTAAAATTTACGTTTAATATGTATTAGGTGCTTGATAAATAAAACTAGTTGCTGCAGATTTCTGTAACTAAATTAATGATAAGATATTTATTTTATTTATTTCGTATTAACTCTTATTTATTTCATCCGAGTGCATATTTGAATATACTAAATAATAATTTCAAGTAAAATTTGAATTTTTGACAACGAAATATCTTTATCTTTTTTCTTTGATATGGTATTGTACTGCTAAATTTTAATAATAATTTTACTGAATGACTATTCAATGCATATAATTTATACAAGATAAAATATCCTATGTTTATAATCCTATGTTTATAAATCCAAAAAATGAGTATGGTATTAAATTATTTCCTAATCAAATGAGAGACCAATGTTTCATACCCTTTTAGTAATCTAGTGTCTTCGTTAATACTTGAATGATATAAATTACACCTCAAATTTATAGGTATTTTTCTATGACAGTGGTAAGCAATAATTTTAAAAGAATATCAAAAAAGAAAGGGAAAATTTAAGTTGGTCAACATAATTTATTAGTGTTGTGGTACGTATTCGTAATGGTGTGGTGGTAAAAATTCGAGAGAAACAGTTGGAAGGAACTTTCCTTTCTATTTTAACCCAGCTGGTGGATAGATGTCGAGTTCCGGAAAGAAAATGACTCATTCTTATGAGCCTAATCAAGAATCTCAGACTCTCCTTTGCTCTTCTGGATATCTACTACTTAATAATTTCAGATGAGATGTCGGCAGTAAAAACCGTTTAATTTCGCTTAACCCTCTCCAGGTTACATTAGCCAACGCACTGACACTCAGATGAGAATAAAAAGAAGAAACAGTAACCAGAGGAAAATTCCTGATAGCACTTAAAAGGCAATCGTTCTGGTGTTGAAATATGAATGAAGAGAGGTATTAGGGTTGCACCTATCTGTTGAAATAATTACTATCTGTGAGTGAACCACCACAGCACCACAATTAGAAAGCTCAATAAAGAATTACAGAAATAGTATGCTTTGAAAATTTTTATGCTAATGTGATTAATTAGAAAATACTTCTGAAAGTTCCTTCAACTATAAATTCGACAGTACTTTCTGTTTTCCATATATTAATGGAGACTAACGCTTTTTAAAGTGGACTAGTATGAACTCCTCTGTTGTACTCAAATTCTTTATTTTAATTTTTTATGAACTTAAATATATATATATATATATATATATATATATATATATATATATATATATATATATATATTAACTTCCTGAAGCTGCTCACTGGGATGTTGAGCTATGCCGAGTCCAGTGTTGTGGCCAACTAAGCTAGGTGGGTGAGGATCCATCGTGTGAACAACATCTGGCCTCACAGATTCTCGATTACGTTCAAGTCCAGGGAATCTGCTGGCCTAGGGTATAATTAACTCACCCTGGTGCTCTCCGGTCGACGCCCGTAAAGTGCGAGCTTTATGGCATGTAGCATTGAGCTGCTGGTAGGTAGCATCACCCTGAAAAAATAATTCGCATGTAAGGGTGAACATGGTCCTCAATTATAGATGCTTACTTGTATTGATATATCGTGACTTCCACAACGGTTGGTGAACCCAGAGAATACCACGAAAATATTCCCTAAACCTTAATAAACATTTCTCCAGCTTGGCATTTCCTGCACTTATTTCATAGTGTTTGCATTCAGACGTTTCAAGATGTATACGCCAACGTGCATATGTCCGATGAAGCTTAAAATAGGATTCATCGGAAAAAGCCCCTGTCTGCACTCGGGGGAAGTCCAGTTGTGGTTTTGGCATGCATATGCCAACCGTTTTCGGAACAACAGTCACCATTGGGGCATTAGAATTGTATCTGCTGTGGAGGCTCATACGCAGCAAAATTTCTTTGAAAAGTCATTGTGGACACACAGTTAGTAGACCCTTGGTTCATCTAGGTGGTCAGTTGATCAACAGCTGAAGGTCTATTGCAAGTCTATAATTATTAATAATTATACATATTCATGGACGACTTCATTCAAATTCCTTCAGTGGCCAATGAAATAAGTGTTATATATGCTAACATAAATTTTTTAAAAGAATTTTCCTGAAAATATTTAGCGAGAAAATCTATCTCTCATTCTATTATTCTATCCTTTTTCCCCAGCTTCGAATGATTAGAGACACAGTAGGTTTTGGTGGTTAGTATTTAATGAATACTTAACATAATTGTACATAATATATTTTTAAAAGAGATTAATTTGCAGTATATGAAGTTATTTTGAAGGCACTTCTTACTTAAAGTATTTCCAGAAATGAGAAGTAAAAAATCCAAATGGATTTGTAAACAGACGTAAAATGTAAGTCATGATGTATATGTTTGATACCAAATTGTAGTCTGTCTATCCTGTTATATGCATAATTATAATTAATTTAAACGAAATTAAATGAAAATTTAGAATCATCAGGTATTAATTATGAGCAGGCAAGTACGAAAAATTAATGAGTGTCGTTTATGGTGTGCGTTTGTTTTTAACTTTTGTTAGATTATATATGCATATTAATAAGCTTAATATAAATATATGATGTATATTATTTTTATTAAACTTTTTATTACTAATTAAATATAAGAAACAGTGATATAAACATAATAGTAGGCTCCTATGTATTGAAAGGGAAAATTTATGTATTGCAGTAAGTCACAAATCTACTAGGAATTCATATTTATAAGATAAGGGTGGACAAACAATATTTATATTGAAAGGGGTTGATCAAATAGTTGCAAGCAGGCAGCTCAACGGGTTCTGGATACATATATGTCTGCGCATACGTGAAGACAATTTTATATTTATAAAAAAATAGTATAATATTTTTTATGTTCATATTAAATACAACTTAAAACTTAATCATTTTAGAAATCGACATTTAAAGTCTCTTATCCCCTTAAGAAATATCAGCTTTGACAAAACTAAACTATCTGAAAGTGTTAAAATATTTTACAAGTAATTTATTACAGTAGTGCCGTAAGTAACTAAAAAGAAAGAACGAATTTTAGCTTTGCCTGTGTAATTACTTTCTTTGTGGTCCTTTTTCTTGTCTCATGGTATTGCAAATTTCAAACGAACTAAAAGATATTTCGTTTAATAAAAAACAGAACATTTTTATGCGTACGTCTGAAATTATTTTCTGCGATGTCAGAACCTTATTTTCTTAATTCAGAAGTTGATTATCGAAAATCTTTAGTTCTCTGAAGAATCCACTCCTAAAAAAAATGTCGTAACATAAATTTAATTAAGTGAAGTAACTTTTACCATCCAATGAGTCTAGCTTCGATTTCTTAGTTTTTGTAACGAATTAAGGAAGTTTTAGACATGTATTTAACTGAAGGTTGATTTTAAAATCCTTCCTCTCAATTCTTTGGAACAAAATTAGTTTTCTTTCTCTTTATCATTTTTTCGTCTTAGTTTAAAGATATTTTTAAAATTCTGTCGCTGGAAAGAAGAGTCGATTAAATTTCGGTTGCTATTTAAAATGTACTGAAGATGTGTGATATTATTTTTTTTTTAATTTTTGTAATTCTCTCTAGTATATTTTACCTTTATTATATTTCTTACAACACACTACCACACATTTATGCTATGTTATGGTAAAATCGTATTTGATTAATTTTAAAATTATTTTTAGGCTGTTGTAGATTTTAATTTGGATGAATGTTCACTTATTACTTGATATTTCTATATCACTGAATTGTGAAATATATGTAAGAAGAAACATAAAGATTCCCTTTATTCTATCCTGAATATAATATATATTACAGCATATAGTAACATCGTTTTTGATTGAAACATTTTTCAAAACTTAAAATTTTAAATTTATAAATCTACGAAACACTTCAGTCACATTTCATTTTTACTTCATATTCTATTTCCTTAATATTTGATATTTCTATCTCACTGAATAAAGATCTTCCATATAATCTATAATTTTATTAATCTATAATATTATTTTATCATTAATTAATAATATTACTAATATTATTTTATTACTAATGAATAATATTACTAATATTATTTTATTACGAAGGAATAGTATTACAAATATTATTTTATTAATAATCTATAATATTATTTTTGGTAGAAAATTCAAACATTTTTCAAAACTTGAAATTTTAAATTTATAAATCTACGAAACACTTCAGTCACATTTCATTTTTACTTCATATTCTATTTCCTTAATATTTGATATTTCTATCTGACTGAATAAAGATCTTCCATATAATCTATAATATTATTATATTATTAATTAATAATATTACTAATATTACTTTATTACTAATGAATAATATTACTAATATTATTTTATTACGAAGGGATAGTATTATAAATATTATTTTATTACTATTCTATAATATTATTTTTGATAGAAAATTCAAACATTTTTCAAAACTTGAAATTTTAAATTTATAAATAAACGGAACAGTTCAGGTACATTTAATTTTTATTTTATATTATATTTACTTCATACTTGATATTTCTATCTCATTGAATAAAGATTTTTTCATATAATCTATATTATTATTAATCTATAATATTATTTTATTATTAATTAATAATATAACTAATATTATTTTATTACTAAACTATAATATTGTTTTATATATAAAATTCAAACATTTTTCAAAATTCAAAATTTTCAATTTATAAATACATGAAACACTTCAAGTGTATTTAATTTTTACTTTATTCTATTTACTTAATGTTTGATATTTCTATCTCATTGAATAAAGATTTTTCAGTACTGAAAAAAATAATATTATTGTATTCTAATTAATAATAGTAAATATTACTATAGCAAACAATATTATTATTACTGATAAGAAAATTCAAACATTTCTCAAAATTCAAAATTTTCAATTAAAAAATACAAGAAACACTTCAATTGTATTTAATTTTTACTTTATTCTATTTACTTAATGTTTGATATTTCTATCTCATCAATAAAGATTTTTCAGTACTGAAAACCATAAATGAATTAATAATTCCATAATGCATATAAATTATACTATAGTAAACAACATTATTATTACTGATAAGAAATTTAAACATTTTTGAAAAACAAATTAGAACTTTATGAATATTTGAAACAATGTAGATGTATTTCATTTTTTCTTAATATTTCATATTTATACATCATTGAATCACGATATATAAGTAATGAAAATCAAAATAATTTTTATATTTTTCTAAAGAGCGTAATTACTACATCATTATAAAATATTATTACTAATAAGGAAATTAATCATTTTTCAAAGCCAAAAATTATATATTTAATAAGAGAAAATGACACCATGAAACGAAACTGTATCGAAATCTAAAGCACTCAACAGTAGTATATTGTTAAATTATTTTCAAGGATATGTGTCCTAAATAGTTTATTAAGTAGCCATAGTCATTACGATAAACAATTATGTATGAGAAATAAATTTCATCCTGTATATAATAATAGCCTAATTCATTTCGTCTGTTTTTATGAAATGGTTGGACTTGGAATGGATAGAAGCATCCATATTGGATTCTTGATGAGTAAGTGTTAGTAAAATTCAAAACGAGTTCAAAAACGTTTGAAATACACCCCTTCCCACCCTCTTTGATCGTTTAATGCCATTATTCAAGCCCTATTTTCCCGGTTAAGAGCAAGCGATGATTAAATTCATCAATTTATCACATTATAAGTAGATGAATAAACTATTTTCTTTCTAGCATTTTGATGTCATTCCTTTAACCGTATTATTTAATCATTTCTTATTTCAAATTTTTTAAATATCCTCTGTATTATTTTCAAAAATTTTATCTTCGAAATTAAATATTACGTAAATAATTTTCTTTTATAGTTGGCTCAAATAATAGATTAGGTTCAAATGGGATAACTTTAAATTTAATCACTTAAAATTTAATTTATTTTTTGTTGCAATGAAACATTTATCACCGGTATTAACAACAAATTATTTTCTTAAAAGTCTATCATTGTATTTCACCTACTAATAAATACCTATCTTTTAAGTTATATATCTTTAAAAATTAAGAAGTTCTTTTGTGTGTTTGTTTTTTATATATAATCAGGCGGTTTGCAATCGATTCGCTAAATTTTGGATCTCCAAAATTTATACCTCCAAATAATCATTGTCAATATTAAAACCACTGCTGTCCATCCTATCCCGTAATATGGCAAGATAAATTAAGGTTGGTAACTAACATGCGGTCAACAAAGTTAAACAAATTATTGAGAGAGTACCAGATAATTCTCAGCCAGAAAACAAATTATTTTTCTACCTTCTTCACAGGGTACTTTACAATTGTGGAAAATAAAAAATTTTAATGAGCCCGTCATATGAC
>CM063498.1:144041616-144061616 GCA_032207245.1 Pardosa pseudoannulata | reverse complement strand
TTTCTTATAAAGAGCACCTTTAGGGTGAAATTATTTCTCTTGAATGTGAAACCTAGCAGTTAACAAGTAGGGACCAAGCAGATGACGCAGTTAGCCTGCTCTCTCCAGAGGTATTTACTACTCAATTAACGAAGGACACTTTCGTTTTAAAGCACGTTAGGGTAGAAATATGATTTATATGTGTAAACCTCGAACTTTATAATTAGGACCAAGCAGATAATCATGCTTACCCTCTCTCCAGGTATTTACTTAACTTAACGAAGGATACACCTTTCTTAAAGAGCATTAGGTGAAATTATGATTTCATTATGTGAAATCGAACTTTTAATTAGGTACCAAGCAGATGACTAAGCTTAGATCTCTCCAGAGGTATTTACTCAATAAATACGAATGGATACGCCTTTCTTATAAAGAGCACCTTTAGGGTGAAATTATTTCTCTTGAATGTGAAACCTAGCAGTTAACAAGTAGGGACCAAGCAGATTCCATGGTTCTTGCCACATTTAATATTTACTTAATTTAAACAAGGGAATTTTCGTTTAAAACATCAAAATATAACTTAAATCCAATGCGAACGTAGTTTAAAAAATACCAGCAGATTTTCATGCTTACCCTTACACTTCCAGAGACATTTACGTAAAAAAGCGAAATATTTTCTTTAAAAAGCATTATTATAAATAACATATTCAAAGCGTACCTATATAGAAAACCAGTAATTACTTCTATGCTTGATTGCCATTTTAAAACGCTTAGTATAGAGGACATTGTAATATAAAATATTTTATACACTCCAATTAAAAAACACAAAAAAACTCAGAAAAATTCTTTGTCTAATTAATTCGGTTCTAAATTACAATATACATGATATTTTCATAAAATATAAATGCAAATACCTAAACTAAATTTTGAGATAAATTAATACTTAGTTAATCTTTCAGTTTATTACTTACGATAAAAATAAAATTTTTCATGTTAAAAAAAAATTTATATTTAATCAGTTATTAATTCTCGTAAAACACCGTCTATTCCATTATTCCTCATTATCATTTATAAATTCCATTATTAGTTTAATTCTGTAAATAATATTAAGTTCTTAATAATTTTCTGTTTCTTTTTATGGAGGAAAATCTTTACCAATTACCGAGAAAAAGTGTTTTCTATTTAATCACATAAAAACAATAAAGAGAAAAATAATTTTTCGGTAAATAGCAAAGTTCAAATCAAGAAATTACATGTGGAAACAGAACTTAATTAATGCTCTAGAAAAGAAAACAAATTATTTTTACTGATCTCAACGGAAGAATATTCTATACAGTAAATGAATTTTCGGTAACTATAGCCTTAATAAAAAACTGAATACATGAATTTTATTGGTTAACCTCCATATAACAAAATATTACACTCTGCTTTTCAATAAAATTATTAATAAATTTTAATTATGTTATATATGTATTGCAATAGCAAAGAATTAAAAAAAATTAATATATTATTTGAACTTTTATTAGAATTTGTATAGTTTACTTATTGTATTATTTTTTATGCACGTAAGCTTTTTAAATTTCCTAGTTATCCGCATTTTGTAAAGTAATTTTATATTAATTCAATATCACTTGCCATAAAACCTTATATTACAGTTTGTGATCTTGTTTGGTTATCGTAAAAATAGTTTATAAATAGTCTTTTATTAGTCTACTTTTGAAATTTATTACTATAAAAGAAAATTAAATTTAAAAAATGATCTGTATTTAATTTTTTCTTTCATAAAATGTAGACACTAATTTATACAAATGTTTTTTTACATTTAAACTATCCTCCAGATTAAGATAAAAAAGATATTCATTGCCGGCACATTACAAAAGTAATACTTTATTAACATCATGTATTTAATTATTCACATGGGAATTAAGCAATATAACAAAATAAGACTAAATTAGTGACATGAAATTAATTTCAGAATTATAATTTTCTCTATAATTTTAAGTCATTTCTAATAAAATGTTAATAAACGTTTCGTTAAAAGCTTTTAACATTCCAAAATTGAAATATTTCTAACCCGAAATCATTTTCATGAATTATATTAATTTATATCTTAAAATGATTGCAATAAATGATTTAATACTATTTTAGGTATTATATTTGTCATGAAATATAAGGAAATATTGGAAAAGTTTTCTCAAAAGAGATATTGTTTTCATAAGAAATGCTACTTTCATTTGAATTTTTTTTTTTTTTTGTAAAAGATAAATTTTAATTTTAAAATCATTAAAAACTGTTTGCATTAATACTTCAAAGTAATTCACTGTTATCTGTTCATCTAAGAAAAATTACAAAAGTTTTATAAAATGTTTCAGTTTTATAAACATCTTAGTTTTCACGAAGGTAAAGTAAGCATTTAATGAAATCAATTGATTCAAAAATTCGTTCCAGAGTGGATTTTTATATATAAATCTCATAATGTTTGATATATATGTAAATTTTGCATAAAATTATGAGCAATAAAATTAAAATGTAATTCATAATAAATTTGAATAAAATAAATTTTGTTAGTAATATTAATTGTAAATATATATTTATTATATTTATTTTAATTTTTAAAGTATTAGAAGTCTAAAAGGATTTAATAGTTAAATAATGAAACAGAAAAATGTATAAAGGACTTATTAAACATCATGAAAATATGAATTAGTACAAAACGCTGTTTTTAAAACTTGCTATAAAATGTTAGTATAATAAATTTCCTAGCTTTGTTAATATGTGTTTCTAAGAAGTCTTTTTGGAGTTTTTGTATGTGGTAGCTTAAATAAAATGCTTTAAAATAAAAGTGTGTTATTTCCCATTCTGCATCAACTTCAAAATATAAGTTAGAATGTTGAATATATGAGAGGCATTCTAAATTCAGACATACATGTTTATCTTCTCTCAAGAAGGTTAATAACTTTATTTAACTTTAGATGTCTTTAAAGTGTTACCTACATAATCATTCCTTTTATCTTCTTCTAGCGTATAAAATTCTCCAAAAACATTTTTAACAGTGAAGTTTTGTTAAACATTTTATAGTAAAATAGAGTATTAAAACAAACTATTATAGAACTAAAATGGAAGGTAAATCTCATACTTTATGGAAAGGCTAAAATTGTTTTACGAAGTAGAAAGAAAAATGTTTATTTTCGGAAGCATTTTCGTCATAATTTCGTTATCTTCCATAGAAGTTTTAGCAAAATTGTGAGAGAATTATGAAAACTATATAAAACCCTAAATACGATTGTAATTTAAGTACATCTACATAAATGCATAGCTTATGTAAATTGGTATAGTTTTCTAACTTTTGAAAATGCTTTGAAATATAAAATTGGAAATTTAATGCAACTATGGTATGAAAAATCATAGAAAGACCTCATAAAATAATCTCACAGGAGTAACATTTCTCTTTATATATATATATATATATATATATATATATATATATATATATATATATATATATATATATATATATATATATATATATATATTATATATCACGTTTATAAAGACTGAATAGATTTTATAGTCTGTTATTCTACTTAGTTATTTAAAAGGAATTCTTGTTTAACATAAATACCAGAGTGAAATATCCAGGATATTTAGTGTTATTTTCTCCTCTTCGAAAAGTATGCGATAATAGAAATTAGTAGCAGAAAGTTACTTCTCTATACTAAACATTGTTATAGCATTAAGGATAGAGGAAAGCAACAAGATAAAAAGGAGTGAAAATGCAAGTGAATTCATATTTAAAATACTACAACATGTTATTTAAAAACTATACCTTTAACTAATGACCTAGGTATAATATGCATACCAGAAGTTTTCAGTTTTATAAAACGGTTGTATATAATACAATGAGTTATTATAATTCCTAATTTATAAAGGATCTCCTGCTCGGCAGGAAAATCAGCAAAAGAATATCCAGGATTTTTAGACTTTTTGTTCTCTTCTCAAATTCTTATAGGAATGAATGTATACATTGATAAAAGAAATTATTAACAGGATGTGACTCATCTGAATTCAAAGTCAATGTATCAACAAAATTAAGAGTAATGAAAATACAAGTGGCATGTTTAAAATACCCTATTCAAACATATAAGCATTATAATTTATATAGTGAATCCAAAAAATATAAATTAATAGATTTTATGATTCAGACATTATTAAAGTTATAGTTTTCTGTGCATCGCAACGCATATATTTTTTGAAAAATGTTTTGAAAAATGTTATGATAAAATAAAAGAAAAATATTAATAATAAATTAGAATCTGAATTCAAAATCAATGTATCAAAAAAATTAAGAGTAATAAAAATACAAGTGGCTTGTTTAAAATACCCTATTCAAACATATAAGCACTAGCATATAGCCCGTCATATGACGGGATCAGTAAAATTTTTAATTTTCCAAATTGTAAACTACCCTATGAGGCAGGTAAAAAAAAAATGGGTTTTTTTTGGGCTGAGAATTATCTTGCAGCAAAAAATAATCTTTGATTGAATTTTAAATTATCACATACGTACCTAATCTATTATTTAAGAGAAATATAAAAGAAAATTAATTACGTAATATATAAGTTCAGTGATAAAACGTGTAAAAATAATGCAGACGATATTTAAATAATTTAAAATAAGAAATGATTAAATCAGATGGTTAAAGGAATGACGTCATAATGATAGAAAAATGTTTTTTTTTCATCTATTTATTCTATAATAAATTGATTAATTTAATCGCCTGCTCTTAATCGGGGGAAAATGGAGCTTGAAATAATCGCATTAAACTCTCGAAAAGGGGGGAAGGAGTGAATTTCAATATTTTTGCTGTGATATGAAACTTATTTATACCAATTTATTTTAGAATCAGATCGATAGTTAAGGAGAAAATAAACTTTACTCGCTTTAAATTTTGCTAACCCTAACTCATTAAGAATTCAATATGGAGCCTATTTCCATTGCAGGTCCAACCGCTTCAAAAATTCGTGGACAGACGGACAGATAACTTAGGCTATTATTATATAGGGGACTACACTTGTGAACTGTTACTATTATGTTATTGTTATTGTTGTGTAGTTAGTTGTAAGTTAAATTTTAAGATAAAAGTTAAATTAGGTGGGAGAATGTCAAATCGTCTGTTAAAATTGATGTTCTACCCACATATTATCTTTTTTATTTTATTTTTTCTCTGTAAGTTGCGAGTGGCAACGAACAATTTTGTTTAGTGAAAACATGGCTGTTCTTTCGTATGCAAGAAAAATGGCTCTTGAGTTGCTTTTGTGCTTTAATATGTTAATATTATTTACGCCATAAATTCTTCTATGTGGCATTTTCTGTGTATTTAAAGATCTCGCATACGTAAATATAATAAAAAGTGTTTTATATTAAAAGGGCGTCTGTTTTGAGCAATTAATTAACGCCATTGAGAACATTCTTCAGTATCACACTTCTGATTTCGAAACCCAAACGGGACAGTGATTATTTGGTGATATATATGAATGGTATCGAAAATGATAAATTTAATCGCCTGCTTTTAACGGGGGGAGAATAAGGCTTGAAATAATAGCATTAAACGCTAAAAAAGGGGGAATGGCTTAGATTTTGAACTCGCTTTGAATTTTGCTAACCCTAACTCATAAAAAATTCAATATGGATGCCTGTATCCGTTCCAGGTACAACCGCTTCAAAAATCTGCCGACAGACACCTTAGGCTATTATTATATAGGGAATTATAATTTATATAGAGAAGCCAAAAAATGTAAATTAATAGATTTTAGGATTCAGACATTATTAAAGTTATAGTTTTCTGTGCATCGCAAAGCATATATTTTTTGAAAAATGTTTTGAAACATTTTATGAGAAAATAAGAGAAAAATATTAATAATAAATTAGAATTCCTCTATTTCTAAAGAAACAAATAAAAGACTGTCTGAAAATGTAGGAAAGTCATCCGTGAAACAAAAGTAATATACAAAATACATCAATAAAAGTGCGTCTGTTCATAGTAGACACGTCTGTTACAGAGCATGTAAAAGGAATTAATTGTTAGTATAGAAAATTTACATACACTTGTGGAATAAAACATTCATTTAAGAACTAATAAAAATAATGGCTATTTTTTGTTAAACGTTTTACAATAAGTTGTTATTTATAGACAATGTCTTATTCAATAATAAATTCAATGATTTGTTTTAGTATTCAAACATAAATAGTAAATAACTTGTGTAGACAATGTAAGCAAAATTTGTATTACATATAACTAGACATTTTTTATGCCATTCGTGAAAATCTAGTATGGTGGGAGAAAGATCTAACAGATAGATATATGAAACGATTTTCACCGAAAAACATAATATTTGAACCTGTATATATAGCCTCTTTTTAAGTGTGACCGGAAAATCGCAAGCCTCAATAAATAACAAATATCGCTGTTGAATTCAACATGAATGGTATGGTTGATTGGCAAACTAGTTTATTATAGTTATCAAATAATGGAATTCTGAAATGATTTTAGACATTATAGATAAAGAATAATGCAGAGATATAAAATTTTGGGCCTGAATAAGGCCGAAAAATTTCGACTGTTATTAGTAAAGGCAGTAAATGATGTAAATAAATAAATGCAGTGTATTCGAGAATCAAACAAGCTAGAAAACTAAAAAAGGGCAGGAATCCAGAAATTTAAAAGAAATTTCATTAGGAACTAAATATTTTTAACCATAAAGAGCTACCTAAATGTAACAAAAGTCAAGAATAGTTATTGTAGCCTGTGATGAAATATTTCCTCTTTTGCTTGATTTCATTTCTACGTTTAAAATACTTTAAACTTGCATATCACGATTCCTCAAAAGAGTTATAGACTTACAATTTCTATAATTTATAAAAATCCTTAGACAAATATTAGAAAAATACTTCAGACATTCGTGTCAAATATCCCTGACAGGCCATATAAGTTTTAAAGTTATTAGTACTTTAAAATATTACCATAACATAACATTTGACAGAATTGTTATATTAGCAAAAATCCACAACTCCAAAACACACAAGACTAAGTACACTCTAAACTGTCCATTACTAAGTATTTGAGAACAAACTATTGTAAAAGAGCTTGTCAGGATATTCTAGGAATATTACAAAATATAGACAGTTCTTCGCTAGACCAATTATATTCCAAAGGGATTGTTATAGATTGGCGGAGCTATCATATCTACTTGACAGCTCCATTTAATATCAGATACTATTAGACGTGACATAATCATCAGAGTTATCATTGCTGCGTAAATGCACAGCAATCGTTGTTTAAGGATTACATCCCTTTAATAGAAATTTCTGGCAAATAATACTCGGAAAAATATGTTTCCGAGTTAAAATAGTTGTACATAAAACTTATTTAATTCTGCCAGAAAATGTTTTCTCTGGATTGTTTTCCCCAAATATGTGGGAAACGTAAAAAATAAGCATGAAATATTTTTAAATTCAAAAACTAAAAATTACGAGAGACAATAAGATTAAAGAGTTTGTCATTGTTAACTTTTTTGTGACTGTTTTAGAATAAAATGTGTATTTTTTTGCAAAGTACGGATTTGAAGTGAAATAAAATTTTGATAAAATTGATATATGTAAACCTAAAAAACACAACAAACCAAAATTACTTTTTTTGTGGTAAAGTATGTCTAAAATAAACAACATATGTATCTTTAAAATAAATCATATTTTAAAATACTGTCATTGTTCTTATATATTCTTATTTAATGTTTATAAGATTTTTTATATGTGTATTTTTCGAAAATATGAAAATTAAATTTAATTCTGGATATTTGATATTATTTTTATTCCTTTCTCTGTTACAAAATAAACATTTTATTTATATTAAACTAACATCGTTATTGGCAGTAAAAGAAAATAATACATGGAGAGGTTTATATAACCATGAATTGTATACTAAATACAGACAACCTAATGTCTTGAGACTTATTAAATCCAACAGAATTAGATGGCTGGGACATGTTTTCAGACGAAGAGATTTGGACCCAGTTAAAAAATTAACATTTTCAAAGATTGAGTGTACAAGTAAAAGAGGTAGACCAGCAACAATGTGGTTGGATTGTGTGGAGAAAGATTTGTAGATCTCAGGTATTAATAGATGGAGAAACCTTGCAAAAAGTCGTGCCGTTTGGAGGAAGCAGACAAAAAAAGCCTTGGCCTGTACCAGGCTGTAGCGCTGCTGCTGAAGAAGAAGAGCATCGTTATTGAAGCTTCCAGCAATCGTATGTTATCATTATAAATAATTCATGTCATCAATAAATATATATATATATATATATATATATATATATATATATATATATATATATATATATATATATATATATATATAGATATATATATATATATATATATATATATATATATATATATATATATATATATATATATATATATATGTAATATATATATATATATATATATATATATATATTATATTATATATATATATATATATATATATATATATATAAAATTTATATATATATATATATATAATATATATATATATATATGTATGTATAAAATATATGTATATATGTATAAAAAAGAATATATTTTTTAAAAAAAAAAAAATTTATGAAACAATTTTAATATTTTTGTAAACAAAATTTTTAACTAATTTTTTTGTTATAAAAAAAATTTATAATTATATATTTTTTTTTAAAATATATATGTGAGTTATTTCAATGTGTAAAAAAATATAATTAGTGTTTTTTTCTAAGATATTTCTATTTTATTTTAATTAATTCCAAAAGTTCAAATTTTTTACATCTATAATAATTTTGTTCATTATCAAGGTCAACAAACACATTAAAAAAGCAAGGATTTTTTTTTCATGTTTCAAAGATCTAGAAAATTTTTGTATGATATTGAAAATATTAGATGGTACTAATTACATTCCCTTGAATCAAATATAGTTGTTGACAATTCTTTATTATCAAGTGAGAAATTCGTGAAATATTCATCTTGAAAAGAATTTGTATATTGATTCCTAAATTGTTCTTTTAGCTCTTACAGATTAATGTATGATAAACCTTTTCAGAGTTAAATAAGTAACACTATACTATCTCACTAAATAGCACTGATTTCAGTTGAAATTGCCTTCAGTTAATAAATAGTTTAAGTGAAACTGGGATTAATAAAATGTTAAGTTTGTTTTTGATGTTTCTCATGTTCACACGATCTCTATTGGCGTTGTAGATAGAATTATGTGCGCCTTTCAAAGTACAAACTTATTAGATGTTACTAATTACATTCACTTGAGTTAAATATAGTTGTTGAAAATTCTTTATTATCACGTAATAATTTTGTGAAATATTCATCGTGAAAAGACTTTGTAAATTGAATCTTAAATTGTTCTTTTAGCTCTTACAGATTAATGTGTGATAAATCCCTTCAGAGTTAAATAAATGAGTAACATTATACTATCTCACTAAATAACACTAATTTCAGTTCAAATTACATTCAGTAAATAACTAGTTTAAGTGAAACGGGGTTTAATAAAGTGTCTTATTTTAAGTTTGATTTTGATGTTTATCGTGTTCACACGATCTCTATTGGCTATTTAGCTGGAATTATGTGGGTCTTTAAAAGCATAAACATATCAGATGGAGCTAACCTTTCGATGCTAAATGAAGTAAAAAGGAACAACAAAATCTATGACTTTTCCGTTTCACATTACTATTTCAGGTTTCATATTAACTTTAAGTCAACAAAAAGAATGAACTAATACCAAACTGAATAGCAAGTAGAGAAGTTGTAAGCTGAACAAAGGTCTATATTTTACAAATGAAATAATTTAAACATAGAATTTTAGGCGCATTAGCAACGAAAAATTTTGACGACGTTTTAACGCCAATGACAAAGATTGTTCTGACATCGGGAGTTGGCAGAAATTTCCCCAAGAATACGTAAATTCGTATTAAATGGTACATTTTTGAAGACGTTTTATGGCTGAAACCAAGTGTTAAATCCTTGAAGACAATCATCAAATGTAGAAGGTCATGTTCCTAGAATTTTTTGCAATTTTTCTGTTTGCCTGCAATGACGTGCTTTTTATTTTTAATTTTTGCTTGGAACTGATTATGTGTTTGATTTATTTGTGTATAATACATTTTTATATACTTGAGA
This sequence comes from Pardosa pseudoannulata, assembly GCA_032207245.1. Taxonomy (NCBI): domain Eukaryota; kingdom Metazoa; phylum Arthropoda; class Arachnida; order Araneae; family Lycosidae; genus Pardosa; species Pardosa pseudoannulata. The sequence continues at coordinate 144,051,422 of CM063498.1, read as the reverse complement.
AAAAGGAATGATAAATTGAATGAAATTAAAATCAGAGATTAAATGTATTAATAATATTTCAAAATACTATATTATGTTAATTTATATGCTTAATATAATTAATATACTTAATGCTTATCATTATGCATCCATTGTATTTGTTGCACTGCTTTCTTATATTATATTTTTTAAATGAAATTTTAAAAGTACTGAACTTGAATCAAAATGGGCTATACATGCTGCCAAATTATAAAATGCAATATTACGGAAAATATCTGAATATTCTTGTATGAATGAATTATTTTATAATAGAAGGCAATCTTCTTACACACAGTAAATGAATTTTAAATTCAATTAGGGGCACGTGATGGCCAATTACTTAAGGGATATATATTTTTCCGAGTTTATTGGTATCAATTTCATTGCTGGTATGGATCACGTATCTAACTGTGCTTAATAAATGCAGAATGTAAGCTGATATTTTTATTCTTATTTTATCATTGTCAAATGGAATATGGATATTCTAGCATTTTCTAGATTATCCCAGAACAAGTAGTACTGTATAAAGTTTATCTATAGATTTATAGCCATATTGACAGAGACATCTACTGTACTGAAACAATATTATTACTCTTTGTTGCCACTCTTGTTTTGTTAATATTTCAATTATTATTGTCAATTATTAAAATTAGAAACCAGATGCATACTTTTAATTAAAATTTATTTTACATTACTTTATTGCAAGTTTAGGAATTCAATTATTAGAATTAGATGTTTTTTAGCATTGCAATTTTCTCATATGAGAACGAGGCCTTTTCCGCAGTATCCAAATAGTAAGAAAACACTCTTAAAAGACGCTACTGCATTATTTAGCTTATTGGAGATATCTTGAACACATTGTTTGTTTGTATTTCTATCCAATATATATTGAATTTCATCTCGGTCAGCTTTTTTAGTTTTCATGCTCCCCCTTTCCGAAATATAATATAAACGCCAAAAAATCGTAGTTTATTTTCTCACACAATACTCGACTGAAATTCTATTGTATGTCTTATTCTTATTTTATATCGCATGCTTTAAAGATACTATGAAATTGATATAACAAGTGAAAACATTCACCAGTTTTTAATGAAAACGGAAATGAAAGCTAGCAGTATATATTAAAGAAAATTATTTTACCGTTTTATAGAACATCTTTCTTAACATCTAAATATAAATATATAATATATAAAAATGATTGATATAGTTGAATGTTTCTGTCATTTTATAACTCTATCTACGTCTAAAAGATACAATTAAAAAGTCATCAAATGAGAACAATCAGGTTTAATGTATACAAACGCCATAATAAAAAAATTAAAAACATATTTGTTAAAATGTAATATTGACCACGACAGTTGCTTCAAACTCCTCAGAAATTTAAAACGCATTCATGGACATCCACGACAATTTCACTACATCCAACATTTGAGGACCTCTATTTTTCAATAGAAACAGATATATTATTAGTATTTAATTTCAATCAGAAACAATATTGAAACTTGTAGAAAACTTCAGCAAGTAACTTCTAAGAACATTCTTCCAGTACTCTAGAAATACTCCTGAAAGATTTACATTACAATTGTGTACGTAGTCCAGAGTTGTATTTCTCTATACGTTTTCCCTATTTAAAACGTGTTACAGTATTTTGACCATTTTGTATTAGTTGCTTTGAAAACTCCTCCATGAGCTAAACTCGTAAGTAGTTGCATTTACTTCGATAGTTCCTTCATCAACAATTTCATTAGTTGCAACATTTTAGAGGGATCTCTAGTTACAGAAAAAAAGAATCATAGTGTTAAGGTTTAATGGTAATAAAAAGAACAATAATGACAGCTTCAGAAAAATAAAGGCAGGTAACCTATCATAATATAATCTACCTACTTCTGAAAGACGCGTGTTAGGTTTACATCCCATTTGTATAGATCCTAAAGTGTTCTGCTTTTCCTTAATATTGAGTTCTCTTTTAACCTATTTAAGCTAATGTTCTTTCTGTTTCTGAATTTTTTAAAACTAAATAGCTTTTGAATACAAAAGTGATTGTAACTTAGAAATATGTATGATTATTTTCGTTTATATAGGCACTACAGTCTACAATTTCCTACTGCAGTAAACGTTTATATAAAAGGAATCAAATACATATTTTATAATCTTTGATTAAGTAACCACTCGTTCACTTGTATACAAGAACATTAGGTGAACCAATCTCACAGTTTCACAAATATTAACCGAAGAATTTATTATAAACAAAACAGAACCTTAGTACCATAAATCATTTTAAAATTTTTAATATTCCTGATTTGAAATATACAGGGTGCAAACTATAAAATATTAAAGATTTTTTATTAATCTATATATTTTAATGACTAAAATATTTCTTTATTTGAAATAATTCATATGATTCCCATAGGTGTAAAACCATTTTACAAACATTTCCTATAAATTAAATAAAAAATATTGCAAAATAAATTTCATATTTTTATCATGACAGAGGGAGTGCATAATATCAGTTCATCACAAAAACTTTATCCAGTACGTTCCGAAATCTGATCATTTTGCTTTACTTTCATATTTATTGCCTCCGTATTATGCCACCGAGTCACAATAGTGTACGAATACTATTTATTTTTCTAAATAAGGAAAGAAATTCTATGCCAAAACCAGGTTTGAAAAAAGCTTTATTTCCCTGTTATGTATCTGATATTAGACTGTGACTTTCATGCATATATTTTAAAAGAAATAATCAGATTTGCTATTTCTTGCTAAATTCGCTTCTTTATGGTTTTAACATACTCAAAATCGCATTTTGAAAAATTTTTGCACGAAAATATTTTACATTTTAACTCGCAAAATGCATAAAATACGAAAGAAAGTTTGAAACAAGAATAAATATCAGAAAAAGAAATCCGAAACTTTGAAATCTATTTTTATTTCATGCTAGAAAAACCTGATTTCTATTTTTTTCTGAGATCTGTGGATTTCTATTTTTTATTTATTGTTTTTATTATTACATACCATAGAATTGAAATTTAAAATATTCGATATTAATAATAAATTATTTTCTAGAGCATTAACAATTACGTATTATTAAAATACAATTAAAATAGAAATTACCAAAAATACGTATTCATATTTCAATGTTAGCATTCTATCACATGGTAGAACTTTATATCTACGAAAATCAAAACTTGTTATTCATTATACTAAATGTTATTCATTATACTAAATTAAAATTATCACACGTTTACAAAATATGTGTAGAAACTATTTAAATTTAATTTTCTACAGTACTAATCAAATATGCTTTAAAACAAAATATTTACAGAGGTAATTTTAACTTATTGTTGAAATATAAATGTTAGATATTTTTTAATAATAAGATAATTATAAAATTAAAAATAACTTTGCAAGGCTATGTTTCTAAAAAGTACTTTGTATAATAATATCTTTAAATATAAAAAGAACTTTTTATTATTTTTATTATTAGATACCCTAGAATTGAAATTTTAAGTATTCGTTATTAATAATAAATTATTTGTCTAGAGCTTTAATAATTACTTATTGTTAAAATTCCATGAAAATAGAAATTACCAAAAATAAGTATTCACATTTGAACTTTTTACCTTGTATCGCACGGTATAACTTTATATCTACCAAAATCGATACTTTAGTGTTATTCGAAATGTTATTCATTATAATAAAATTAAAATTATCTTACATTTACAACCAATGTGTAGAAACCATTTAGATTTAATTTTCTACAGTACTAATCAAATATGCTTTATAACAAAATATTTACAGAGGTAATTTTAACTTATTGTTGATATATAAATGTTAGATAAACTTTAAATTATAAAAAAATGTAAAATTAAAAATAATTTTGCAAAGCTATGTTTCTAAAAAGTACTTTGTATAATAAAAGCTTTAAATATAAAAAGAAATTTTTATTCTTTTTATTATTACATACCATAGAATCGAAACATAAAATATTGGATATTAATAATAAATTATTTACTAGAGCATTACCAATTACGTATTATTTAAATACAATGAAAATAGAAATTACCAAAAGTAAGTATTCATATTTAAAGTGTGTGCATTGTATCGCACGGTAGAACTTTATATCTACCAAAATGAATACTTAAGTGTTATTCGAAATGTTATTCATTATACTAAAATTAAAAATATCATACATTTACAAAGAATGTACAAAAGCCATTTAGATTAGTTTTTTTAGTACTAACTAAATATTCTTCATAACAAGATATTTACATGGTTAATTTAAATTATTGGTGAAATATAAATGTTAAATAAACTTTAAATTATAAAAAAAAATTATAAAATTAAAAATATATTATCAAAGCTATGTTTCAAAAAATACTTTTTATAATAAAAGCTTTAAATAAAAAAAGAACTTTTTATTATTTTATTATTACATACCATAGAATTGAAATTTAAAATATTCGATATTAATAATAAATTATTTTCTAGAGCATTAACAATTACATATTACTAAAATACAATTAAAATAGAAATTACTAAAAATAAGTATTCATATTTGAATGTTTGCATTGTATCACATGGTAGAACTTTATACCTACAAAAATCCATACTTTAATGTTATTCAAAATGTTATTCATTATACTAAAATTAAAAATATCATACATTTACAAAGAATGTACAAAAGCCATTTAGATTTAGTTTTTTTAGTACTAACTAAATATTCTTCATAACAAGATATTTACATGGTTAATTTAAATTATTGGTGAAATATAAATGTTAAATAAACTTTAAATTATAAAAAAAAAAGTTATAAAATTAAAAATATATTATCAAAGCTATGTTTCAAAAAATACTTTTTATAATAAAAGCTTTAAATAAAAAAAGAACTTTTAAAAGCTTTGAATGTTTTATCGTAGAACTTTTGAACAACTTTTCTGCATAATTTAAAATGGCGCATTCAAATATTTCATATTTTAGAAGATCTTGTTAAACATCCTTTACAGCAACAATTTGGAGCTTCGAAAAATCTCATTTTGAAAAATATGTACATCAAAAATACTTTTCATTCATTTTGTACTAAAGAGAGTTCTTATGCAATTTTTTTTCACAGTAAACCTAAAAATATACTTTTCATAAAAAAATTATAATTTCAGTGAACATACCTATCAAGGTGCAGATAATTTATATTTGAAAAAAAATATCTAAATTTACAAACATGTAAAAACATTAATATAATAAAATTTTTTCTCGCCTTTAAAATTTATTCAAAACAAAAACAATACGGAAATTTTTGTTTATCTAATCTACTTAATGCACACGATAATGAAATCCTACAGCTTAAGAACTCCGAAACGAACATCCATTTAAGTGGTATTCGAACCACGAAAATCAACGAATACAGCGTAACCAATCGGCCATCTTTCGTCAACAGAAGTTTATAAAGAAGATCAATAGCTTTGTGTATAAAAATTACTGAAATATAAAGTTATGTAAATGAAAATTTATATCGCAGATTTATAAGTACTTTTGCTAATAGTTGACAAATGCTTAGTGTTAAATCAATTAAGTATAAATTAAGTTCTTGCAATGCAGGATGGTCACAATGCAGGACTAGTGTATTCTAATACCACTACCAAATTTTTCAGTTACGAGATTATACGAAAAATGAAGTCAATATTTCTAAATCGAAATGTCACAATGCATCACTTAAATTGTAACACCGATTTCTAAATTTTCCTTTACTTGATATATCACAAAGGAAAACAAATATCGATATACATAATTTGAAATACAAGAGTTAATGTTAAAATGCAGCATTTAGCTATATTGCAACACCGATTTCAATGTTTTCATTTACACAATATATGAGAAGGGATATTAACATCCATATAGAAAAATCGAATTAAGCTTGTCGCAGAACTCCAATGGGAAATTGTCTTTCCGATATCCTAATTTAGTACATGGTATTAAAAGCTTATGTTGTAAATAGCATTCACAATACAGAAACATAACTCTTTTCCGATTTCTCAATTTTGAGTTACAGTCCATGCACAATATAACCTGAACATTAAATTACTTACATTATAAACTCTATATGATGCATACTCGAATGATTAACTTGGCATACTCAATATAGCGATCTTAATATACAAACATCATCATTTGAAATTCTCATCATTGTGAGAGGGAGTTCATGTGCGATATAAGTGATAGCAGATATATCTACATAGTGAAATCAATTAAACGGAAATGTGCTGACGTTATAAAAAAATTTGACCAGTAAGTCATAGAACCTTTTATGTGTGTAATTAGTATAATAGAGCTTCATTATTATAAAAATAGACTACTTACTATTCGACTTAAAATATGGTTTGAATTAATAAAAAATCATATTTCGATAAATCATATCGTAGTATAACCTAATCGCTGATTTATATACACCGTTAATGATATATCGTAGTAACCCGAGTTAGAAACTACGCATAGCCGATATAGAAATCTTAATATACTAACATTTTAATTATTATTTCCCATCTTAAAACAGATCGATTCATGATAGAGCACTGCTCTTAAAATTATTTTGTTACAGTTCAAAATCACTTTAAGCAGTACTTTCGTTATTTGAGAGCAAAACAGTAGACCAGTGCTCCAAACAAACCAAACTCTTCATTTAAGAAAAATCGATTGCAGTAAAAGTGTTAGCCGATTTAACTACGTACTATGTAATATTAACTTGCTGACGTTATAGAAAATTTGAGTAGTAAATATAAAAAATTTAATAGTAAAATAAGTTAATTAGTAAATAATAATAATTATAATTTTTTTCAAAACACAATTATGTATTCGTTTTTAAATAAAAATCATATTCAAGTATTGTATCTCATAGTATTACTTAAGTGTACATAAAATAAAATATAAAGCATTGACTTGATTATGTTTCTTTCCACTTAATAATACTTCATGATGAATAATAAAATATTAGTTTCTGTCGAAATAAACTATTTTGTTAAAATGTGATGTTCATGTAAAATTCACAGACTTCAAAGTTTAAAAATCGATTACATTTCTAGTGAATTTTTCGACTTTTTTTTATATATTGAATATATGGTCTCATATAAAGTTATAAAACTATGCAGTCCAAATGCCATAGAATTAATAATTATTTTCAAACAAATCATATTATTAAATGTTACAAAAGAACATACTGAATCTACTACATTCTATAATGTATGTTTCTGTGATATTTGAGACAGACTTTATGCTTTACTACAAACAAAAAATATTTCAAAACTATTTTTTTCCAACTTTTTTTAACAATTTGTTGAAAATTCATAAACAAAACAAAAATTTAAAAATACTAAGTGTTATATTTTTCTAAATTTTTTCATTATTGTTATTGTCAATTTATAAAGAACATACTCATGTAATTATATTTAATAAGTGCTTATATATTAGAAAAAATATTTTTAGTAATATCATTTGAACACTCTTAATAATGGAATACCGCTAAATACAATAATATAATTCACTAAAATTTAGTTTTTTTGAAATAAATTTAAATAGGTTTGTGACGTAAGCTATAGAAACAAAAAAAAACTTTCATGTAGACCAAATTTTGAAAAGTCCATTTTTGGAAGTTCTAAGTGTTAAGTGACTAATTAACATGTTACTTTCAAAAATTTAGCAGAATTACTAGAATTCATATTTATATTTTTTCATTTATTCTTTTGGTCTGGCATTTATATATTACAAGTTTAGTTTTTAGATTATATATTTTAAACATACATTAAACATTAAAAACTATAAATTAATAATGCATTTGCGTTCAATGTGTTTCGACACTTAAAAGAGCTAAATTAATTATTAGCTTGAAATTACAATAATTACATAGTGTAATTCAACTATATCCAATTTTTTTCAGCCAAAACCTCTTATTTTAAAATGTTGTTGGGCTGCATTAAAATAAATTTATTTTCTAATAAATAAAATTTTTAATACATACTTATGCATAGAAGAAGTAAACAACTTTGTGCCGAAATAAAACATAAATTGAAAATCATTGTTAATAACGTTTATACACAGTCAAAGCATATTAATAAACCACTGCTATTGATCAAAGTTAAATAACCAGTCGCAGAAGGCACATATCATCAGCAAATTTTGGATATATAAAATGTGTTGTAAGCTTCGGAGAACATTTCAGTACTTGAAAGCATGCAGAAACTGAAAGATTTATTCAACTCCGAATGATCACTGGCTTTCTACAATGCTTATTTCGAAACGACTAATTTTGTAAACATTTCGAAGCGCCGTGGTAAAATATACCTTTGGCAAAAAAGCACTATCCAAAATCAGGGGCGTAGCAAATGTGGACACTACGGCTAGATTGCAGAGGTAAAGATAGCTGGAAATGCTCGGAAGTATAAACTTTTAACTTGAGCAACTGACCACCCAGGATGAACCAAAGGGACTACCAACAATTTCCCCACTTGTTTCTGCTTATGGATCTCCTCAGATGATACATGCACTGACTGCTATTCATCGTCTACAAAGGCTGGAATTTGCCAGTGCCGCTACTGAAAGTGCACTAAGTGGCTTTTCCGATGAATTATGTTTCATGCTCCATCGTACAGATACACGTTGGCACATGCGAGGTTAAGCGTCTGAAAGTAAACACCCTGACACAACTGCCGGAAGGGTCCAAGTTGGAGGAGGGAGAATTATGATCTCGGAAATGTTTTCAGAATATTTTCTAAGTTCATTCATCATTGTGGAAAGCAAGATGGATCAACAGAAGTATACACTATTCTTACAGACCATATTTACTACTACATGCTAATTGATTACCCTGCGAATGATGTCATCAGCAGTAGAACAATGAGACGTTACATAAGATCGCAGTGCACGTGCGTGGTTCGACTGCACCAGGATGAGTTTACCGTACTCCCTTTGACAGCAAATCCCCTGGACTTGAACCCAATTGAGAATCTGTGGAACCACTTTGATCGGATTGTTCGTACCATGGATCTTCACCCCAGCAACTTAGAGCAGCTAGTCACGACACTGGAATCTGCATGTCTCAGCATCTCAGTGAGCACCTTTTGGAACCTAATTGATTCTCATCCTGCATGTCTTACAGCGGTTCGCTTTGCAAAAGGTGGCTACTCTGGATTTTGTTAGATGTTCATATTAATGTGACTGGGCTGTGTACTTTCTTATCTTTAGTTATAATCTTACATAAAAAATACATAAAAGGTTTCAAAAGTTATAAAATAATCCTAGTATTTAAATGATATTAAGAAGTTGCTTTGAACATGGACAATTACATAAAATATAAGTACAATTGTAAAATACAAAAAAAAAGTTTCAAAAGTTATAAAATAATCTTAGTATTTAGAGAATATTAAGAAGTTGCTTTGAACATGGACAATTACATAAAATATAAGTACAATCGTAAAATACAAAAAAAGTTTCAAAAGTTATGAAATAATCCTAGTATTTAAAGAATATTAAGAAGTTGCTTTGAACATGGACAATTACATAAAATATAAGTACAATTGTCAAATATTTTTTACTAGTATATATTTTTTTCATTATTATATACTTTTTATTTTAGCAAATAGTATTTTTTAAATAATAATTAATCAAATTCTCATAATTAAATTACTTTTGAAAGCAAATAGTTAACAATTTGCAATCTTTTTCTTTTTTGAAAATTCCTTATGATGTAAAATTTAGTAAAATATTCTCTTTAAGTAATTGAAAAATATTCTTTCATCAAAAAG
>CM063498.1:144014116-144036616 GCA_032207245.1 Pardosa pseudoannulata | reverse complement strand
GATCACTTAACAGACATTCCCTAGCCTTTTGCTGTAACTTTATCAATAATTTTAAGTGTTTTGTCGCCAAAGGAGTATTACTGATATTTTTATTCACCAAGCATATTAAACTCCCCTTGTACCGAAATATAAATTAATAATTTAGTGTTAATGAATTAATAGCATTACATGCATTATTTAGTATCATATTAATTAATAATTTAGCATTAAATATTAATTCATATAAAAAAGAAATTTTAATAGTTAACTGCTGCAAAACACGTCCTTCAAATAATAAAAGCTTAATTACTGAATAAAATTAAGAAAATTTCTTGTGTTAAATCAAATGTAGATATTTTCTGCTGTAAAGGATCTTTGTACTTGTAACACTGCCTTGTAATCTAACTGTATTAACTATTAAGTAATTGACATTAAAAAGTAACTTACATAATTTATTTTAATGACTTTCATTTACTTTTAATTTTCGAGAAACAATTTTTTCAATTATTATTCTGTTCCCTGTTTTTTTTCGCTTTATGTGGTAAACGATTAACTTTTCTTTAAAACGTATTAAGACACTTATGTAGAACAGGAATTTTGAGTAATGTTCAATAAGGACCAGAATTTCCCCTAATGACAGGAAAGTGTAGAGGTAACCTTCTTTTTTCTTAATTTTAAAGAAATTAAGAATTAGAGTAGTCTGTCAGGGAAAAAACTTAAATTATAGCCTCAATTTACCTCTAACCCGAATAAAGTAAAATGTTTTTTTTATAAAAGTATATTTAGTATTTGATATTTTAGAAAATTAAATATTTATATTCAATTTTACTTGTTTGGTCTACAAATGTTTAATCCAACTTATAAATCATAATGTTATATATTGTTATAATCTAATATCTAAGAAATTATTATTATCTCTATATAAACAGTGATAAAGAAACCTTCATTGGTTCTCATTAAAAATATTTTATGATCATTATTTAAAATCTGAATAGATTAATTTTGTACCTTTTCGTATTGTTGGTTTTATTGTTTTCAATGCCATTTAGACGATCTAAGCACGTGGACTATAAATCACAAGTATTAATGTGTTTTCCTTCTAACGACCAGAGGAACAGTACGCATTAGCTATTATTATTTTAAATTATGATTATATATATATTATATAATATTGAAAAATATTATATTTAAATAAATAACAATAATATTATATTAAAATAAAAGAAATAAATTTATGATTTTAATATATCCTGTTTTATGCATTTTTTTCAGATTTTTAACTTATTTTTGATATTTTAGAAAATTAAATATTTATATTCAATTTTACTTGTTTGGTCTACAAATGTTTAATCCAACTTATAAATTATAATGTTATATATTGTTATAATCTAATATCTAAGAAATTATTATTATCTCTATCTAAACAGTGATAAAGAAACCTTCATTGATTCTCATTAAAAAAATTTCACGATCTTTATTTAAAACTGAATAGATTAATTTTTTTACCTTTTTAAATTGTTTGTTTTATTGTTTGCAATGCCATTTAGACAATCTTAGCACGTGGAATAGAAATCACAAGAATTAATGCATTTTCCTTTTGACTACCAGAGAGAAAGTACGCATTAGCTATTATTATTTTAAAATATGATTATATATATATCATATAATATTACATAATATTATATTTAAATAAATAACAATAATATTATATTAAAATAAAAGAAATAAATTTATAATTTTAATGTATCATGTTTTATGTTCTTTTTTACAGATTTTTAACTTATTTTTGGGTATACAAGGTAAAGTCATACTTCAGAAATAAAATACATCAAATTGTTGTTATAGTATTATGCCATTTTATCAAACCAAGCACGATTGAGCAGGTGACTAGTCGTATAAAGGCAAAGGGGTGTGCCTATCTTTTTAACGAGCATATCAAGGGTGAAAGTATGACTTATGCTTACTTGGGACCTCCTAATTTAGCATCAGGGATCAAGCAGAAGTACCCTAGGCTTAGCCTATTACACCCAAAGGAATTGTATGAGAATATGTAGGACATTGTGACCGCGAATACATATGTCTGAGTTATCATTAAAGAAACACGTCGGATTTTAGTCTAACTCGAGCCCCAAACCCACAACTCTCCAGTTAAGAGGTCGATGATTTTACCAACTGAGCTACCACTGCTCTTACCTTTTGTTAAAATATTTTAATCGTAGATAGTATTAGTAATTAATGCTTATTGGACATCCCATTACTGTTTATGCAATTTCTCTATATATTACTATCAGTACGGATTATTTATAAAAGTTCTTTTAAGTAAGCACATTATTGTTTATTAAGTGAATATTATTGGCTATCCCGATGGTCTGTATATTAATGTTAGTTCATTTGAAATACATTCATTTTAAATAATATTTGTTTTCATTCTTCTTGTTTTATAATGAAAGCTTTCAGAAATTTTGCAGTACATTCAGAGTTAGAAATATATCTACACCAAGTTTACAAGCATTTAAAAATCAATAAAAATATTTCTTTTCTGAAATATGTACAAAATATTAGTAATAATCGTATTTTTCTTGTTATATTCATTACCTTCAATTCAGGACATTACACATTATTTTTACATTCATTACATTTAATTATATTATTACATTATTACAATCATTACATTTAATTATATTATTACATTATTACATTCTATACATTAGCGTTACATTATGTAAGATATAATAAAACAAATTTTACAGTGTATTAATTTCCAGTCTATTTTTTCCTAGTTGAAAGTCGAGATCTCTTTAAATATGTAAAAATTTATAAATCGAACGGTTAATAGACCTTTTCTAAAGAACATTTATTTTAGTTCTTCATTTATTAAATTTTACGTTATCATTAAGTATAATTCAATCCCCATTTGAGAAATAAAAATCAATATTTTTTAGCAGTCATTTTTTATTTTCCTTTAATACATTGAAAAATTCTTTTTGACAAGGAACATTTCTAAAAGAAAAAAAAAATGGTATTTTCTAACTCCTTATAATAATTAAATTTTATTCAATGGAAAAATTAGTTTGTCATTAAAGTCACGCGTAATTGTAGATATTAATTACACTAATGGCCATTTTGCTAATTGAAAATTTAAATAAATAATCTCGAAAGTAAAAAATGTTTTTAATAACAAAAATTTCGCTTACTTTTAATTTTATATTAGTTTGATTTTATTACTCTTTATTCCAAAGCAGCTGATAATTCTATGTGTTATTTTTTAAAAAATCTATGTAAAATAATTACTTAATAAATATTAGAAATAGATAAAAAAAATTGTAAATATTTGCACGAATTAAGTTTTTTTTAAATGTATAACTTCTTAATAGTTTTTTTATATTTCAAAATGCTCTTAAATTTTAATACGATGACATATTAATATTGGTCGTTTTATATTAATAAGTTTTATTATAAAGGAAAACACTAATTTTTAAGACATAATAAATATGTTCAGAGCTGTATAGTGTGTATAGCTTTATTAGTGTTATAGCGTGTATAGCGTGTATAGTGTGTATAGCTGTATAGCTTTATTAGTGTCACTTAATTAATTGCCTATTCAGTTATTTCGTTTTGATATTACGTTTCACTCAAATTTGCTGTACGTCTCAATATTTATACCGATAAATATATCGTAAGTATATTCTTTTTAATGGAAGAATTTGCACTTCCTCTGCAACCAAAATATCATCACTTAAACACCTAGCATTTTTGCTCTGATAACCCATTATATCAATCTTAGGCATCTAGATATAAATATTATAAATCTTAAAATTTATATATAAAAGTATATTGCAAGTGTAATTCTTTCATTTCAAATGTTTCGTACAACCATATAAAATACATTCCAAAGACATAACGTATGTGTATTTAGAAATGAGGTATCACTATATAAAACTTAGAGATTAAACTACCGTTATTTACCTTATCAAAGGGCTTCCATGTTATATTTCTTTCGACTTGCCCCACTTTTCAATTCACAATGGAATATTTATGATTTCACTTCAATTTGTTGAAATCACTCTTATTAAGTTGGGCAATAACCTTAATAAACCGGGAAAATAAGATAAATTCTTCCTCAATTTTTCTTTGATGGCTTCAATTTCAACATTCATGATCGTCACAATAAAAATTTGAACTGAATAGAAATGATTTAATCCGTGTTTTCGTTTCTCAGTGGATTTTTGTATAACGGATTAAAATAATTTAAAAAAAAACATTTCTAAAATGTTTCAGTTTTTTAACAAATTACATTACTAGGATAATACTACTATAGGGAAAATATGTAGTTTTTCAACACTAGGCAGTTCTGAAGAAATCATATAATAGAAGTTTGTGGAAAATATCAAAGATTGTAGACATTTATGTAATACATGCATCTTTTCTCTTTATTGAACAACGAGAGGGATTAAAATAAAAATTTAGTCATATATAAGTTTCGTTTAGCTGAAGAAAAATTAACTTTTAAAATATAAAAATGTATAACTTTAGAAACTTATAACAAAAAAAAAGAAATTTTGTAACTAAACATATTTAGACATAACAGTTCATCGTTAATATAAATAACAATGTAAATGTATCTTTTATATTGTAAAACTATAATACAAATATATCCTCTAAAGCTTTATGATTTACAACTTTCCACTATTTACGAATCGTTAATATAAATAACAATGGGATTGTATCTTTCTATATTGTAAAACTATAATAGAAATGTATCTTCTAAAGCTTTATAGTTTACAACTCTCCACTATTTAGGCATAACAGTTCATCGTTAAAACGTAATATAAACGAAGGAGTTATGATTTATTTAAGAATTTTAACATAAAATTTTGAGATGTACATGTACAGAAAAACAAAATATTATTTATGGATATCAATTAAAATCCAATACACCAGTTGGACAGAATTTAGCACGATATCTCTCAGGAAGATATCAGCCACATCTATCAATCTATGCCCAGCCGAATAATTACTTTTGTAAGTACTACAGGTGGTCAAACACATTATTGAGTTTTTGAATTTGTAATGCTCTATCACTTTAATAAATCATTAAAGTTTTCTCAAATTATAATCATTTGTTTTTTTGTACATGTACATCACATCTAATGATTTTCATCTCATTCGAATAACTCCTTCTTGGTGCTATCTACAACATTATTTTACCCACTTTCATTCTGTAAAACAATAAATAAGATATAATAAAATGCAATAAATGAAGAACACATATATTGCATATACATATTTGTATATACATGTGTGTGTTTAATATTTTATCATGTATTAAAATAACGGCAAATAGAAGAAACAATTGAAGTTTTTTTTTATATATTGAGATCACCTAAAATTTGACATGTATGAATCAAAACTAGACGTATTACAATATTATTTATAAACACTTTATATATTTTGAACTCACATTTCAAATTTCTATTATTATTACAATAACATATATTGTCACAACATTCTAGAGCCAATGCATGAAAAAAAAACTCTAAAAGAAGAAAACTTCAGAAATGCTCACCTATTGTGCCATTATATTTAATAAAATAAATCTAAGAGTTTAAAAATATATTTATAGCAATAAATATTAAAAGTTCCAAGTAATAAAATCCTTAACATGTAATAAAAACAAGAGCAATGTCTCGCTATTTTTTTCGAAATTTTAAAAGTCTTTGTAAAAATGTCTATGTAATGCATTAGTGTATGATTTTCATCAAAAACTAAAAGTTTTTCGTTTCATCAATATCATAATAATAATGTTCTCAAAGTTTTCTAATTTTATGTGCCTTCTTTTTGCCATTATTCTGAATAACATAAAAAAGTTACCAATATCCAAATGGTAGTACTAATAGCGTCTAATAAACAGCATTTTCTTGTATGCAGTACTTTTGTAAGGAAACGAATAAGTTTGAAAATTTGTACACTTTTACCCTCAAAGTTTAACGTACCAATATAATTTTAACTACATACAATCATGGCACTTTCAGTGTGCCATTCTTCTAATTATTAGAACATTAAATGGATTTCTTGTCCATATATAATGACAGAAAGAGTAAAAATTTGTTATACTCAGTGACAATAATTATAGATTACTATGGAAAATATTCTAATATCTACTAATCTGTTTCATTTTTTAGAACTCCAAAAAAGCTAATTAATTACATGAATTAATTAATTTATGTATAATGCTTACATTTTTCCACATTAGTAAGCCCATTAGTTTAAATCATTTAACTGCTGGAATTAAATGCGTATTTAGAATTCTGATTGTGTCTAGAAACAAATATAATTTATCAAAACTTTAAACATTTCCCATTAGCGATTTAAAATGAAGTGTGATATATGACAGTACCAAATAAAACCAATTAAATATGACTAAACTCTTCAGGTGCATATATATGATTAATGCATTGGCAAATTTTGTATAATTTTGAGAAGGAAGTTGTTTTCTTTTAGAGGAAAAAATATTTCATAATTACTAAATACTGTTTATTTACTTTTTCTACATCTAGAAATAATTTAGGATTACAGTAAAATGTAAACCTCTCTGATTAGTGGGCATAGTCTAAGATTTTATTTTCGGTTTATCATATAAACAAATGCTCTGCTCATTTAAGTGTAAAACACTAGGGATTCTTTAATAAGACAATACGTTTGTAAATACTATTCAACTTTAATCACTTAAGAAATAATTAAACAATTTTTTAAGTTTAAAATAATGCTTTAATGTAAATAAAAGACAAATTTATTTTCATTTGAGTATCTTGTTGATGTCAAATCCGCAAGACAACTTTTGTAAAACGTATATATGAAATTAAATGTTTTTATCAAATGCAAGCTAAATGTCTATTTTATTCTGAAACCTTTTATTCTGGAAAAAAGAAAAATGCAATGTATTTTAATTTACATTATAGTAAATAAAAGATAACTTAGTTTTAAATAGCCCTAAAGTATTATGAAAAGAAAAATATTCATTTGCTGAAATTTGGGTTTAAAATATATAGTAATATATATATATATATATATATATATATATATATATTATATATATATATATATTTATATATATATATATATTATATATATAATATATATATATATATATATTATATATATATATATATATATATATATATATATATATGTATATATATATGTATATAAAATATATACATATATATACATACATTATATATATATTTATATATATATATATATATATATATATATATATATATATATATATTATATATATATATATATTATATATATAGAACATACATATATACATATATATACATATTATACATATATATAATATATATATATATATATTTATATATATATATATATATATTTATTTATATATATATATATATATATATATATATATATATATATATATATATAAATATATATTATATATATATATTATATATACATACATATATATTATATATGTATATATATATATACATTATATATATATATATATATTATATATATATTTATATATATATATATATATATTGTATGTATTATATATATATATATATATATATTATATATATATATATATATATATATATATATATATATATATATATATATATATATATATATATATATATATATATATATATATATATATATATATATATATATATATATATATATATATATATATATATGTGTGTGTGTGTGTGTGTGTGTGTGTGTGTGTGTAACCGGGATATGTAACCGGGTAAAATTTACACGGTTGATTGGGAAATTAACCAGTTTATTTATAAATGCTTGCTGGGAAAATTGAACTATTATTCGAAATTTAGTCGTGAAGCCATCAAAGTAAACGGAGCCCAGTTTTGTAAAACTCTACATCTATGAAAAACCAAAACACATCGGTATACCGGTAACGTATACGGTGCAACACTCTTCATAGAATACCCTAAGAATATTCATATTTGTCATCAATATCTGTCCTATAGCAAAAGAATCATATGACTTTGTCGGCATGAGATATAAAAAGGTTCAACAATGTTTGGAAGAAAGAGAGAAACTTGGTTATTTAAGCTCAAAACAGATTAGTAAATCAACACAGATAGCAAATTAATTTTTACAGAAACAATGTTATTTCCGTAGTCAGTTGAAAAATGTAGCCAGGCATGAAATTATCATTTAATCCAGCGTTAGTTTCGGGAGATGCAAAAAGAAGAGAATTTAACTCGAAGAACTTTATCTGACATTTCATGGTTAGAAATTTATGTATAAAAAATAAAACTGTGTTAAAGGAGAATTTTGGATATATATTTAAGGGTAATAAATTTCATGTATTGCATATATATGTGTGTAAGAAAACAAGATTAATGTAGCTTCGTTCCTATCCCCTATATAATAATAGCCTAAGGTGTCTGTCGGCAAATTTTTGAAGCGGTTGTACCTGGAACGGATACAGGCATCCATATTGAATTTTTTATGAGTTAGGGTTAGCAAAATTGAAAGAGAGTTCATAATCTAAGCCATCCCCCTTTTTTTAGCGTTTAATGCTATTATTTCAAGCCTTATTCTCCCCCCGTTAAAAGCAGGCGATTAAATTTATCATTTTCGATACCATTCATATATACCACCAAATAATCACTGTCCCGTTTGGGTTTCGAAATCAGAAGTGTGATACTGAAGAATGTTCTCAATGGCGTTAATTAATTGCTCAAAACAGACGCCCTTTTAATATAAAACACTTTTTATTATATTTACGTATGCGAGATCTTTAAATGCACAGAAAATGTCACATAGAAGAATTTATGGCGTAAATAATATTAACATATTAAAGCACAAAAGCAACTCAAGAGCCATTTTTCTCGCATACGAAAGAACAGCCATGTTTTCACTAAACAAAATCGTTCGTTGCCACTCGCAACTTACAGAGAAAAAATAAAATAAAAAAGATAATATGTGGGTAGAACATCAATTTTAACAGACGATTTGACATTCTCCCACCTAAGTTAACTTTTATCTTAAAATTTAACTTACAACTAACTACACAACAATAACAATAACATAATAGTAACAGTTCACAAGTCTAGTCCCCTATATAATAATAGCCTAAGTTATCTGTCCGTCTGTCCACGAATTTTTGAAGCGGTTGGACCTGGAATGGAAATAGGCTCCATATTGAATTCTTAATGAGTTAGGGTTAGCAAAATTTAAAGCGAGTAAAGTTTATTTTCTCCTTAACTATCGATCTGATTCTAAAATAAATTGGTATAAATAAGCTTCATATCACAGCAAAAATATTGAAATTCACTCCTTCCCCCCTTTTCGAGAGTTTAATGCGATTATTTCAAGCCCCATTTTCCCCCGATTAAGAGCAGGCGATTAAATTTATCAATTTATTATAGAATAAATAGATGAAAAAAACATTTTTCTATCATTATGACGTCATTCCTTTAACCATCTCATTTAATCATTTCTTATTTTAAATTATTTAAATATCGTCTGCATTATTTTCACACGTTTTATCACTGAACTTATATATTACGTAATTAATTTTCTTTTATATTTCTCTTAAATAATAGATTAGGTACGTATGTGATAATTTAAAATTCAATCAACGATTATTTTTTGCTGCAAGATAATTCTCAGCCAAAAAAACCCTTTTTTTTTACCTGCCTCATAGGGTAGTTTACAATTCTGGAAAATTAAAAATTTTACTGATCCCGTCATATGACGGGCTATATGCTAGTAGTTGTAATATTAAAATACTTTATGAAGATTTCGAATAAATATGATTAATGTACATATTGTCTGGATTTCATAGTTCACTTTTATTTTTTTGATTAAATACAGAAAACTTTTAGTGGTAAAAGCAATGCCCTCTCCATTTAATCAAGCGAAAATAAAATGTGAGATGGAACTTTAATTCTGTTGAAATTGTAATAGAATAGAAATATTAATCTGCAGTCTAACTTCCGATTATAGCAGTATATTGACATAATGATTGATGAAAGCGCACTTAAATTAACAGCCTGGCAAATCTGTACTCCGTTAATAGATTTTGCGGCTCACCGAAGCAGTACGGAAAAAGTAATTGAACATCCAGAGACGAATGTTAGATTTTCTTTTTCTATTTGGTTTTCTATGGGACAAATATGTAAGAGATAAGTCATCGATACGAGCTATGGTTCGTTTTTTATATGTTTTTATTCAATGGCGATAAGTTTGTTGAAGATGAAGTGTACGGAAAATCACTTATTTTTTGTGATTTTAGCGAGAGTAACTATAAATAAGGCATAATATTTAACTATACATAAGGGATAAGTATAATATTCATTTTTATAGAAATATATATATAAATGTATATATACATTTCTTCAGTTTTATATATATATATATATATATATATATATATATATATATATATATATATATATATATATATATATATATATATATATATATATATATATATAATATATATATAGTATATTATATATATATATATATATATATAATAATTATATATATATATATATATATATATATATATATATATATATATATATATATATTATATATATATATATATATATATATAGATAGATAGATATAGATAGATAGATAGATAGATAGATATATGTAATATTAAAATCCCTTTTTTATGTATTTTAAGATTAATTTAATAACTTTTGTTCATAAAGTAAGTTCGGGATTTGCGCGGTAATTATGATTTTTCCCTCCAGACATGCTATAGACTTGAATCAGCCACTGTCTGTACTACTTTATGAAATAGTTAGCGAGTTCTCTTTAAACATGTGTATTTTTTATCACATGATCAGTTGTACTTAGGTATTATTCGTAGTCCTTTTACCTGAGGAATCCCTACTTGAAAAGGGTATGTGCGGGATCACATTGTCTATGTGCAAGATGTTGTAAAAGTGCTTGACTGTTGTATGGATTTCCTGTATATCACCAGAAATAAACTGTGTTGTGATTTTGAATGAGTCGCTCCCATATTAAAAGTCGGCAGGATCTGCTTAGCGCCGGGAAACGATGGAAAAATGAATTTTGTTTTCTCAGTCGGCTGCGTGTAAAATGACTGCATATTTCACGAAACGCAGATCGGCATGAGTTATATACTCAACTTAGTGCTCTATGTTTTCTGAAGTTTCTCTCATACACATATTTAATTTTTCTCTACTCTGCATCGAAATGAATGTTTTCACAATGTCATTTTAAAAAAAGTGAAATAATATAAATCAACAAATATCCACAGACAAATTTGCATTTATGCTTTTCCTTTGCATAATCAATTTTAATAAATTATGTCACCTTATTTGATACTATATCGCTAAATTTGTTTGTTGGCGATATGTGAAAATATGCCTTGTATTTATTTCCATAGAATCTATATTTCCATAGAAAAGTAGATTAACTTTCCAATAAGTTAGCATTTTATATGTTTTTATTCAAAGTTTTTATTCACATTTATAGAAACATATATTTTAATTTATATATATATATATATATATATATATATATATATATAGATATATATATATATATATATATATTTCTTTGTTATATATATTCATGTATTCAACTTAGAGCTATATGTGTGGGAAGTATAGAAGTATCTCGCATACACATATTTAATTTTTCTATACTCTGCATCGAAATGCATGTTTTCACTATGTCGTTTTAAAAAAGTGAAATAATATAAATGAAGAAACATCCATAGACAAATTTGTCTTTTTACCTTTCCTTTGCATAATCAATTATAATTATTTCTGTCACCTTATGTGATACTATATCTCCAAATTTGTTGCTTCGCGATACTTAAAAATATGCATTGTATTTATTTTCATAGAATCCAAAAGCTTTCGAATATATCTTTAGAACTTTTAAATTATTTATGTATAGTAAAAATATTTTTGTATAATAAAAATATGTATTTGCTTTTATACCTTTCCTTTGCATAATCAATTTAATAAATTCTGTCACCTTATTTGATATTATAGCTCCAAATTTGTTGCTTGGCGATATTTGAAAACGTGCTTTGTATTTATTTTCATAGAATCTAAGAGTAGATATACTTTCGAATACATCTCTAGCACTTTTAAATTATTTATGTATAATAAAAATATGTATATAAATATAATGTATGTATCTCTTGATCTTTTTTGAATAATAAAAATATGTATATTAATATAATGTATATAAAAATTATGTATAAGAATAAACAAGAACTTTACATTTAAGGCATCTTTTTAAAGAGGGGTTTAAAAGAAAGGCACTGCAACCACAGCCCTATTATATCTATATAATTTTCTAAAAACATTTATGCTATTGCAATATGTTTTAAAAAGATTAATTATTTATTTGTTCAAATATTTTACCTTTAACCCTTTAACAAACGAGGGTCTTGCAGCGAATCCACCTGTTAAAAGTTTCTTTTATATACTTTTTAAAGACATATGAATGATTTTTTTTAATTTCTATGTTCATGACATTTCAAACTTACAGCTGATAGAAACACTACACTTCATTAATTTTTCCATTTGAAATACGCATTTTTATACTTGCTTTGCCTTCAAAATTCAGAAATTCGGTTAAACTTCCTTGTGACTCCAAATACCTATATTTATCCAAATAACACTTAAAAACTGTTTAGCTATTTTTTTATTATACACTTTTAATGATTATTATTCATTGTACTACTACCTTAATAAATATTTAAAAGAAAGTATTATTTTCACACAGTACAAAGGGATGGTTTTGACTTTAAACCATCCTTCTAACCTTTCTTCTTCCCAATGAATACACATTTTTTTTTCATGAATTTTTCAATTATAAGGTTCATAGGTAACATTTATAAACTAATTTCATAAAATCCTAAGAAATATATATTAGTGACCTTTAAATGGTTAAGGCATATCTTAAAAGATATGGGGGTTATAGAAAAGGGCACTGTAACCAGACCCCTGTTACATCCATATTTTGATATTTACATAAACACATTTTTATTCCTAAGTGAGGAATAAATCTATAAACAAACAATAATGCAGAATAGTAAGCATATATTTATTTCATTACAATATGTTTTAAAAATGCATACAACAGATGTACAAGGATTTCTCTATAAAATTTTTATTTATTCTATTCAACATTTTAATTTTTAATTAAAATACTTTCATAAAATTTTTATAGTTATTAACTTAAAAATTCAACTTATATTCATTATAATAAATTTGCTAATTAATAACAAACTTAAATAAATATCGTTTACTGAAAGCTACATGAAAAAACACCCTATCGTCTACTACTCTTAAAATCATTTTCAAAACAACATTAATATTTAATTAATTTTCTTTAAATAAAAATGGTACCTTTCGAGGCTGTATGTCTATTTATAAAAGTTTTTTATTTATATTTTAATGAAAATTTTCTGCTGTATTTAGATTCATTTCTATATAAATTCTTTAATGATTCCCTAACTTAAAAAGAAATGTTTAAATTTGTCAAGTGGAATGTTTTTTAATAAACGTAAAAAAAATATACACCAAAGGAAAAAGTATAATTCAATCACCTGCAAGATACCTTTACAAATGTGTATATCAGAAACTATTTTTTATTCCAAATTGAAGGTAAAAATGCATTTTGGTTTGTAAAGCTAAAACTTTAAAGGTAACTGTCATGTTAGAATAAAAAATTTTAAAATCTGTTGAGAAATTTAAAATTAAAAAATATTTTTATAATGCTATAAATCCAAATATATGACTTGTACTGATATAATCAAAAAATAATGTAATTAAATATATAATTTCTTTTTATTTAATACTAAAAATTAGTTTCCAATTTCTTTTTTAAATGTTATTTACCAAGAAATTGAATTTCCAAATTTTCATTTCGTGTGGGTGTTCTGAGGGTTTTTTAATAATTGCATCCCCTATATAATAATCGTCTAAGTTATCTGTCCGTCTGTCCTTCAATATTTGAAGCGGTTGGACCTGGAATGGATAGATGCATCCATTCAAAGCGAATAAAGTTTATCTTCTCCTAAACTATCGATCCGATTCTAAAATAAATTGGCATAAATATGTTTCATATCACAGGAAAAAATACTGTCGTCTTTAAAACATTCGAAACCTAACCCTTCGCCCCTTTTCGTGTGTTTAATGCCATTATTTCGACCCCTATTTCCCCCGGTTTAGAGCAAGCAATTAAATTTATCCATTTATCACTTAATAAATAGGTAAACATAACAATTTTTTTAGCATTGTGACGTCATTCCCTTAAACATCTCATTTAATCATTTCATATTTTAAACTATTTAAATATCGTCTACACTATTTTAATATCTTTGATCACTGAACTTAGATATTCTTTTATATATGGCTTAAATAATAGATTAGGTATATATGTGATCATTTAAAATTTAATCATCGATTATTTTTTGTTGCAATTAAAATTTTATCACCATTAATAACAACAAATTCTTTTCATATATGTGTAGGAGTCTATTTCACTGACTAATAAATATCTAACTTTTAATTTATATATATTTGGAAATCAAGAAGTTTGTTCTTTTGTGTGTTTGTTTATTATACATAACCACACGGTTTGACTAAATGAATTCAATGTGATTCTAAACTGCATTCACAGGATCGGGAGACTCTAGAGGAGTATGAATTTAAATAAATTATTGAGAGTGAACTAGATAATTCTCAGCCAAAAAACAAACCATTTATTACCTTCCTCATGGGATACTTAACAGTTCTGGAATATTAAAAATTTTACTAATCCCGTCATATGATGGGCTATATGCTAGATATAAAATGAATGTAAATAATTTCATAAATTGAAAATCTGTTTTTTAATAATCTCAAAATTATACAAACAAGACCATAACATTTTATTGTATTATGATATATTGTATTACAAATATTGTGAGGAATAATTATCAGTTAAGGTTATAATAAGGTAATAAGGTAATTATCAGTATGAAGGTTATTCTGTCGCCGGATATCATATTTGTTGCTATCTTAAAATGATTTAATTTTGTGGACTCTTAATTCTCAGTTATAGTGTGACATTATATCCGAAAGTTTCACAAGATGAACTGAAACCAAGAAACAAAGCTCAACTGACAGAAATTTCTGGTTACCTAACAACACAGTCATGTGGGAGGTAAGTGATAAGTTGCAGTTATCCGACTCGTTGGAATCTTGGAGATAAGTTGAATTCATGACAAATAGAGAGAGATAAGAAATTGAAGATAATTCTATGAAAATAATAATTAAATAAATAATAAACACTGAAATGTTTTAAATTTATTAAACCAGTAAGAGATTCAGTAATAAATTACCCTCAAATATGAGTTTGTAAATCAAATTGTCTGTGACACATGCTTTAAATTCTTATGATTAATGATATTAAATATAAAAAATCGGAAAAATTAGATAACCGTAAATAAAATTCCCATATCAGCATGTTTATATAACTAGACATAAATCATAAAACACTTTTGTACAGAATTCTAGTATCAAAATTATCCTCTAAACTGTAAATCAATAAGAATCCCATCATCTTGCAATTGCAATAAATATGCAAAAATAATAAATTTGCAGATATATTGCATTTGGATAACATTTTTTACATTGCAAATAATATATTTAAAGTAGTTAAGAGTGCTAAAATGTTTCTTTAGAAATTTCGAATCTGGAGTAGAGCAGAAATTCAGAACAATCAGAAAAAATTCCTCAAAAAAAAATTGAGTCACAAATTATTGCGTCGACAATAAACTTTAAGCTGGGTATAATTTGGTTGAAAACTTAATAATTTATTTAGTTACATGGAACGTGAAGCAAAGGAAGATTTTTCATAAACTTAATATAATTATGAAAAGCAAATGACGTACTTAATATCCAACATATCCCAATATTCATAATTATTACCGAAATATACAATGAAACTGTTAACAATCAATTCATTAACAATTTTATTTGCAGCATAAAAAACAATTAAATAAACAAATTTCTAAATTGGTGTTTTGATGGTTTTTTTAATCATTGCATTATAAAATGAATGTAAATAATTTCATAAATTGAAAATCTGTTTTTTAATAATCTCAAAATTATACAAACAAGACCATAACATTTTATTGTATTATGATATATTGTATTACAAATATTGTGAGGAATAATTGAGTATAAAGGTTATTTTGTCACCTGAAGTTATATTTTATTGGTATCTTAAAATGATTTAATTTTGTGGACTCTTAATTCTCAGTTATAGTGTGACATTATATCCGAAAGTTTCACAAGATGAACTGAAACCAAGAAACAAAGCTCAACTGACAGAAATTTCTGGTTACCTAACAACACAGTCATGTGGGAGGTAAGTGATAAGTTGCAGTTATCCGACTCGTTGGAATCTTGGAGATAAGTTGAATTCATGACAAATAGAGAGAGATAAGAAATTAAAGATAATTCTATGAGAATAATAATTAAATAATGAATAAACACTGAAATGTTTTAAATTTTTTAAACCATTAAGAGATTCAGTAATAAATTACTCTCAAATATGAGTTTGTAAATCAAATTGTCTGTGTCATATTCTTTAAATTCTTATGATTAATGATATTAAATATAAAAAATCGGAAAACAAATAGATAACAGTAAATAAAATTTCCATATCAGCACTTTTAAATAACTAGGCATATAAATCGTATGGAAACACTTTTGTACAGAATTCTAGTAGCAAAATTATCCTCTAAACTGTAAATCTATAAGAATCCCACCATCTTTCAATTACAATAAATATGCAAAAAATAATAAATTTTCAGCTATAATGCCTTTGGATAGCATTTTTTACATTACAACTAATATATTTACAGTAGTTAAGAGTGCTAAAATGTTTCTTTAGAAATTTCGAATCTGGAGTAGAGCAGAACTGCAGACAATCAGAAAAAATTCCTCAAAAAAAAATTGAGTCACAAATTATTGCGTCGACAATAAACTTTAAGCTGGGTATAATTTGGTTGAAAATTTAATAATTTATTTAGTTACATGGAACGTGAAGCAAAGGAAGATTTTTCATAAACTTAATATAATTATGAAAAGCAAATGACGTACTTAATATCCAACATATCCCAATATTCATAATTATTACCGAAATATACAATGAAACTGTTAACAATCAATTCATTAACAATTTTATTTGCAGCATAAAAAACAATTAAATAAACAAATTTCTAAATTGTTGAATCTGATAATTTACTGCTTAATAAGACAGGCAAATTCATTAAATTCCTGAATATTGTTTAAAAATCATATTTTATCTTTTCTTTATATTTTCTGGAAATGCTTGCCATAAGTTTGCAATTATGTAAACGTATACGAACAATCTTATAAATAAAAAAGGAAATAATTTTTGTTAAAGGGTAAGTGTATAGATCATTTTCAATAATGCAAGTTCTCAAACAGTTTAAATTAACGGTTTAAATGTTTTAACAACTTTTGTATAGTTCTAATGTCATACTAGTTTTACAGAGATATTGATCGGAAATAATAAATGTCATTGTTGAATGTTCATAGACCTTATGTGGTCTCTGAAGGAATTTGGTATATACCAAAAGCGTATCTGTTTTGTCATACAAAGAGAGTTTAACAATGTTTTAACAATTTTTGCATAGTTCTAATCTCATACTAGTTTTACAGAGATATTGATCGGAAATAATAAATGTCATTGTTGAATGTTCATAGACCTTATGTGGTCTCTGAAGGAATTTGGTATATACCAAAAGCGTATCTGTTTTGTCATACAATGAGAGTTTAATTACTTAATAAATAAAAACTGAGAAAAAAAATTCAGTCCTATTTAAATTTTTGTAAAATCAAAAATTAATTTATCATTATTTATTAAAGTGAAAATTATTGAGCAATATACAATAATAATTTTGATAAAAAATGTTATATTATAATCTATGACATATAGAACTTAGGTATTAACCTTATTTTACTAGAACTTAGGTATTTTATAAAATTGCATTCTATAGTATTAATTAATTATATGGAAATCCTTTCGATTTAAGAAGTCGAAAAATTACATGTTTGGCTTATCTATTAAGAAGAATGTTTCAAATCTTACGATAATTGGTATATCATGCATTCAACTTCTTCTATACGAATATTACTATATTTTTTGTAAATAGTTATGAGGATAAACTTTATAATTTTATAATAGGTAAGACACCTGTTATAAAATTCTGTAATTTTATAACAGATAAGATACTTGTTATAAAAACCACATAAATTTTGGTATAATTTTAATTAATGTTTAGGCCAAAACATACATACTATAACATTAACTGATTAGGTTAGAAGAACGAATCCTCTTAAACTAAGGTAATGTCATTTTCATTAAATAGCAGAAAATATAGAAAAAATATAGAATTTTTCATTTTTATTTTATTTTTATGTTGAATATTTAGAAAATTATAGCTACATTTACAAAAGAGAAACATATATTTTTTTATTTATATGAAACAATTAGATTTATTTGTAATAATCTACTTCTTATTCGATTTTTATTACTTAAATAACTCTTCTTAATCATCTGAAAGAGTATTTAAAAAACAAGTTACATTCAAACTTCCATTGTTTAATTATCATATCTTTATATTAATTCACGGTACATTTCAAGGTATTCATTAATATGACCTACTTGCCAATGGTTTTCCTTCCAGACAGCTTTATTTTCGTCTTTCTATTGTGTCTTAAACAGTTACTTAATTTTTCTCAAAATAAATAGTCTTTGTAAGCATTGTCATTAAGACGAATTGTTTAAGATAACAGTGCCATAAACTAGTAATACGTGGTTTATTATTTTTAATACTAGTCTCTGGACAGAGTGAGCTGATATCCCTTTATTAAATACGTGTAGGAACTCTGTAATATAAATAGTTTTATTTCAGGAATTAAATACCATATAGCAAAATATAAAATCTACAGAATTTAAACTTCAGTGTTGGTAATAGTACAGAATGCCACACCAAGAAGTATTTTATATTAAAAGTTATTCTTAAAAGAAATGAAGACATATTTAACTTTAAGAAAGGAATTTTCAAATTATAAACTTAATAAATAAATAAAACTTCCTACGCATTCTAAATATATATACTTTCCTTAAAAGTTTTATTATTAAAAGTTAAGGAAATTATAAAAAAATACAAGCAGAACTTGGCCCGTAGTTTTAAAGTAACATCCAAAACACAAGCAATATTATACGCAGATGTTTTCTTCATTGAAAGAGTTTAGTTTAAAACTCTTTGGAGATATATAGATATAGCTTTTTTCTCTGGTGGAAAAGTAATGTCTACCCCAAACAACGGACATATACTAAAATGAATAAAGTTACTTGGCAATCCTCGAAACCACAAAAAAAAAATACTAGACATATTAGAGCCTTGTGCATATTTATTTTTACAGTCTGCAACAGATGTTGATACTCATTATCGTCTATAATCTGTAGATTCTGAAACACTGTATTTTTTTAATAAAGATGAATAAACTGGTGGTCTGTAATGGAAGATTAAATTTAATTATCAGAATTTGGACTGAAAATAACTTTTGTAAAAATGCTTACATGTTTAACACTAAACATATTATATAACCGGTCAAATGACCCATAAGGTTTATGTAAAAAATGCTATGGGAAATTAATTAAAAATTCTTATTCTTTGTGTTTGCAATGCTTAAAAATTGACAATATCAAATTTTGTTTAATTATAACAATGTTTATTTGTCTATTTCCTTCCAATTTTCATATTTCATACATTTATAATCAGAAAAAATAAAGTCTGATCATTTTACCGGCTATGGTAGAAATAGGTATGTATTAAGTGTTAGTATGTTTAGTGTTAAATAGCAGCATTTAATAGAAACAACACAAAAATCAAATATGTTAGGATTCCAGTTTAGATTGCAGTATTTGGTGCAACAATCCGTTTTAATGAAGTTGTTATTAGTTACAAGCGTTTAAAAAGTATGGATATCACTTTTGGTTGAAATATAAAATTATCGCACAGAAAGTTTAATGCAATTAAAATGTTCGAATTTAGAATTCGAGTTTAGAATTGAAATTTAGCTGAAGACTATCCAAACTGAATGTCACAATATTACTATATAAAATGTTTTAATGAAATTCACAAGTATTAACTTTGTACACTTTGTGTAAATTCTAGATTGCATATATCTTTTGTACGTTGTGTAATTGGATTGTAATAAAGTGTATTAAAATCCTGTTTTCAAGTCCGAAAATTTGAATCGAATTTAATTTCATATTATACAAATGGGAGTTCTGGAAGTGGTGTTAGCAGCACGACTATCAACATACAAAACATAATTTATGTATTTACATCTTTCAAATTACGGGAACTCCAATATTATTTCAGATTGAGATTTTGCGCCTGCCGATATCGAGCAATTTACTTTACTATTTGAATTCTGGGAGCAATTTACTATTTCACCAAAAGTATTACCCTTAGATATCTTATAAAACTCGACGACATATGTGTATATCTGAGGTATCAATCAGTTGTGCCGTTATTCTTAAACACCATTTAAAGGGGCATATTCCAATAGGATAACTTTTGTCCTCATGGCCGCTTGTAACAGCCAAGTTTCTCTACAGAATATTCACATTTTGATTTAGCCACTAATAATTGGACGTCAATTTAATCCTCATTCACAACAAACACGTTACTGATTAACTGACGAATAGGAGTCGCACTAAAACTCCATGTAACAAAATGGTATGTGAAGATAAAAATTCATTATCGGCATTCGCGAGGGTTGCATTCAACATATTAATGCAGCACTACTTTACATTTGAAATTGATTTTCTCTTCTAACATAAATATACAGCTTTAAATTATTTATCAAATTAGTATTTTCAAATTAACATGCACTAATTTGAACTTAAATTTCACTCATATAAACTCAATTCTTTTTCGTTTTGGGATTTCACCAGAAGCGTATTTGATCTGAGGGGGCAAAAGACGAGTCAGAAAATTAAATTATGAAAAAAAACCTCAAACAATTAGAGAGGCGAAACAGCAAATTAGCCCCTCCTCAAAACAATTCTAATAGGAATTTGACCCTCAGACTTTGTCCCTCCCAAATTAAGCCAGGAGATGTCATGTTATACCCGTTAATGTATAGGTGTGGAGGAGGATCCACATTTCATTTGAATAGAAGCGTACTTTAGAAATGTTATTTGTCTACCTTTTATGTCTATTATTAAAATATTGTTTTGAAAATAAATCGCAGTGTTTTGTATACATGTCTTGAGTTGAGTCTAATAAAGATTAATTCTCTTCTATTCAATATAAGTAATTGTTTCATTTAAGCTTGGATGTATTTTCCTTGAATCAAACGGTGATAAATGTTTCCGATTTTGTATATAAAATCAAAGAGAACACAGGAATGCGAGTTATCTACTCGTCGAAAACAAATAAAAATTATTCTCTGAAGTGGGATGGTGTTAACATTGTCAATATTTGTCTGTATTAGAGTTAGAAAATCACCTCGAATTGTTTATTCTCCATATATTTTTTACCCTAGGTGAAGAAGTATCCTATCAAACCCAGTTTCATATGCAAACACCCCAGCGACAAAACATTCCAGTCCTTAGAGATATATTTCCTGTCACATCCCATATATAATTTATATATATATATATATATATATATATATATATATATATATATATATATATATATATATATATATATATATATATATATATATATATTATATATATATATATATATATATATATATATATATATATATATATATATATATATATATATATATATATATATATATATATATATATATATATATATATATATATATATATATATACATATATATATACATATATATATAATATATATATATATATATATAATATATATATATATATATATATATATATATATATATATATATATATATATATATTTATATATATATATATATATATATATATATATTATATATATATATATATATATATATATTATATATATATATACATATATATACATATATATATATATATATATATACATATATATATACATGTATATATATACATATATATACATATGTATACATATATATATGAATATATATATATATATATATATATATATATATATATATATATTATATTGATTTTAAAAATAAAATGAAATATAATGTATAAATTGATATTAAAAATACAAGCAGAACTTGGCACGTAATTTAAATTAACCTCTAAAAAACAATCTTATATGCAGATGTTTCCTTGATTGAAAGATTTTAGTTGAAAACTCTTTGGAAACATATAGAAAAAGTTTTTACTGATGGAAAAGTCATGTCTAGCCCAGAGGACGGGCATATACTGAAATGGATAAAGTTACTTGGCAAT
>CM063498.1:143969116-144009116 GCA_032207245.1 Pardosa pseudoannulata | reverse complement strand
TCTTGTATGTTGAGTCCCGTGTAAACCACTACACCTCTCTAGTTTAAAGGAAAAAACTAACATACTCTGAAAAACATATTAAGTAATTAAATACTAATGTGGGATATTTTTGCTCGATATATAATATTTGAAACAATAGCAATAATAAAGAAATTTTAAGCAAATAAATATTAGGAATTCTACCACAAATGCATCTTGCATTTAACATATAATGGCAAAACTAATATTTTTTTATACCCTGTTATTTAAAAGCAATATCATATAGCAGAAATAAAGTTACGTTTATCTTTGCAAAAATCTTTTCCAATTATCTTATCTGATATTATTTTCCTTGAAAACTTAATAGTTATATAATAATATGTAATTTATAATACTGATACGCCACTTTATATTGCTTATTAACAGTAAATTCATTTTTATTTTTAATAAAATTTTTGATAATACATATACAATTAAATTATCTTTCTTTTCTTCAAAAGCATTCTAAATTATAGAATTATGGGAATTTTACAATATTGATCTATTTCTTAAGTAAATTATTTTTAAATACTTTTTCTAAAATTAATTGGATTAGAAAATTCAAAAAGTTATACTAGTTGTTTTGTTCTCATATCTAACGCTCATCTAGAGGTGTTTATGTAATTATTTCTTATCATATTTTATATAATTTATTTCAAACACCTTTTCTGTAAATATGTTAAGAATGATAAATTCAAATTGTAATAAAACTAAAAGTTTAATTCTTTTATTTCTAACGCAACATCAACGTTTCCTGTAGAAAAAAACTCATTTACATAATATATTTCAATATCTACTATGAATATTCGCTTCACTTATTAAAGAGATTATTGTTTAACAATATTTAGACCAAAAAACATTTATCAACATTTTATGCAAATGCAATAGAATAGGGGTAAAAACATTCTCTCAGTTCAAAAATGAAGTTATACATTTTATTACGTTATAGGACTTTATCTTGCGTACTTATAATACTCCTTTTGCGGTGTATGCAGAACACGTATTTGAAGGGATGTGATGAGAATAAATAACGTATTTTTTCGTATAAACATTTTGCAAGTGCAAGATGATGTATGCAGGCTGGATGCCAGGATAAGATGGTCATCATATATTTCCTCCTTGTTTTTACTGCGAGGTTTAGGGTTATAGGTAAAATATAATTTGAATGTACGTTTTAACGTATTTATCGTTTCTAGTGAGATAGGATTGATATAGAATATGTAAAATGAGAGGTAAATTTTTAATTATTTTATTTATAATTAAACAGTTATTAAATATAGAAGAATATGTTAAAATGACTGTGCCAGAATGTAGCAATAAATGTAAAGTATAAATAGAAATAAACTGACTGCAACATGATTTTAATTTCTTTATATTTTTTCTTTGCGTTGTATTTGTATTTCTTGAGTGTTGTATGATGCATGCAGGCAGACTGCTAGCATAAAATTTTCATATATTTCCGGGTAAAGTTTAAAGTAGAGGTTACAGTAATCTCTTTAATGTACGTTACATATTTCACTCTTTAGTTTTTGAGATATTAGTGTTACAGAGAATATAAAACGAAAGGTGAACTTTTGATTTTTTAAACAAAGCATCAGACAACTCTTAAATAAAGTAGTTAAAAAACCATTGTGTCAAATTATAGCAAGCAATGTGTGTAGAGCCGTAACTAGGTCCTTTAGTGCCCGTAGCAAAAAACTGGTCGGTGCACATATCACCGAATATAGGGAGAAAATGTTTCTTTTAATAAAACATGTTTAAACATGTTTTTTTCCTATATCATGTATTCAAAATAAACTCAAAATATTATGTTAATTCTTAAAATGTTTTTCCAGTATATTAACTTTTAATTTTTTATTCTATTTTTACCTTCTTAATACTTATTAATATACTATATTACTTATAAATATTACTAATATTACTTATAAATATTACTTATAAACATACTTATAGATATTTTTTTAACATTTTGGGGCTATTATTAGAGGGAAATATTTTTTATTTAAACATTATATTTTTCTAAACACTTGGAGAATTTCTAAATTTAAATTTAATTTTAATAACTTTAAGAAATTTAAAAAATAAAACGTATACCCTGATTTATATTAAAGTATATTAGGAGTGCTTGGTAAATATCTTCTAAAAATCTATAACAAGTTTAGTCTTCAGAATTATTCTAAAAAATAAGAAAATTTATTAAAAAATAATTTTTATAGTACACCGGATTTTATAATTAAAAAAATTATTTTTCAACTTTTCCTCTTTTATACTCGAGGCGAGTCGATCTCTTTCGGATCCTATTTTCCTCACAGTACGGCACCCTTAATACTAATGGTTCGGTGGCAAATGCCACCTTTACCCCACCCTACTTTCGGCCCCGAATGTGTGTGAAGTACAAGTAAAATTAGGTTTAAAATAGTATGCTTTAAATTTCTTTTCATTTGATCCTTACTTTGGATTTACATTTATTGCTATTGCATTTATTGTAAAAAAATTATAAATATAATTAGATTGAGTCCATAATGTTTTCCTTCTCTATCTATCTGTCTCTCACTTTGGGCATTTAGAGCAAAACCGAGAAGGTTTTGAAGTGTTTCATTTTTTTTTCATTTTAGTCTCACATCGGCTTTGCATTTTTTATACTAGAGAACTTATTGCAAAGCAATGTGTGCACGCTGTAAATATAATTAGTTTGAATGTAAAATAATTTCATTTTTTTTCAATTCACCCTTACGATGGATTTACATTAATTGCTTTTACATTTATTGGAAAGCAACGTAAATTACAAATATAATAAGATAAATAACGAAATGCTTTCCATCTCATTCTATTTGTGTCGAACGATGGCCGAATGGTAGAGCGCTGCTCTTCGGAACCGGAGTTCGTGGGTTCGAATCCCGCTACTGGCATGGATGTTCGTAGCCGTTCGGAATCGGCTTTAAACCGTAGGTCCCGGTCTCATTAGCCCTCGTGTGCAAAACAGTAGACCGTAGCGCTCCAAACCAAACCAAACCATTCTATTTGTGCCTTACGTAAGAATTTCATTTATTGATATAGTTCTTAATTACTCAAAAATTTACCTTCTATTCATTTGGTGATAAAGAACATTGATAAATATCAAAATATTATAATATTGTAAGTCAAATAAACTTAGAAGAGATAAAGCAGCAGCTTTGAGAAACAGATACTGTTTCGTAAACTTACGTAGAAAAAATGGTTTAATTCATTGGAAATTTCATCTATTGGATTTCTGCCATAACACTAATTCCTCCAAAAAGAAAATCTCTTTAACAACTCAAACATTTATTTTCTTCCTATTTCTTTTCTTTAGTTATTCCCAAGGAAAATAAAACTAAATTATACTGATTTTAAATTTTTTCTATACTGAAAAATAAGCCTAGTAAGTCTGGACAGCACATGATTTAAATATATTTCCATTACATTGTTTGCAGTCTATGAATTTAAAAATTACTAGTAATACTTCATCGTTTCCTAGAATACATTTAGTATGGAATTAGATATGAGTTCATCCAAAGTCTAGACTTATCTTATGTTTTATGTATATTTTTATACGTAGATCAAATTTGTTCACGTTGGATATAGAATATAAACTAAAGTAGAAATTCAATATTTTAGTTGAAGTATAAAATCTTTATCACTTTTGCATTTCTTACATTTTTCTTGAATGTAAGGACCGAAAATAAAATTCGTACAGCAGTTTGAATAAAATTTAGCTATATCTTCATGATAAGTTATCAAATTTTGAAGGCTCTTAAAAGCTCCCAGGAATACATGAATATTTCCGTATTATGGAGCTCCTGCCACTGAATTCTAATAGACAGCTTCAAATTACATGATTCTTGATTCGTTTTCCTGTCTTGAAAATTACAACGTGTTGTTTTCCATAGTGTAGTAAATAATTCGGTATTCACGGTTTCTGATACCTCATGTAAAGATCTCAGAATTTTAAAATTTCTGAAATCATTGCTTTTTATTCCGAATAAAAATAAATAGGCCGAATAAATATAATAAATATATTCCGAATAAAAATAAATCTTACATACATGCATTCAGATATACTTATATGTTCTATTGATGTGGGTTATAGGCATAAACCAGTTTTCAATTCATCTAGATTTTTAACCCTCTCGCTGAGTATTTTTTTTATCAAAATAGGTTCAAAAATTGCGTATTTTTTAAATTACATATTTGAAATCTATATATATTTTAGAGTTAAAATATAAAAAAATTGCAAAAAAGTTTTTTTAATAAAGAATTAGGTCCTGGATAAAAGATGTTCAAAATAATGATATAAAAGCTAAATTTTGAAAATTTATTTTGGTTAAATTATCATTTATTTTATAAAATACAAAAGAAAAACATATATGCTAATTAAAAAATGCAAAAGACTCAGCAAACATTTATTAGAAATGAAGTCTTGTATGATAAATTTCGAAACAATTCTGTAAGCATAAGTACTACCTCGCCATCCTTGCACCAAATTCGTGTTTCTTTTCAAGTTTTTGTTCCACCGTCAGTTCTTTTAACAACACACAACACACTACGAGGATCTTTCTTGATGGGATTTGAGTGTATATGGCTTGCAAAATGTCGAGCAGATAGTCTCATGGGTCTATTACTGTCATTATTTGCAACATAACACCGTCAAAATAAAGTTCCAAATAGTCCAAAATAGTTGCATTATTTGTCATAGTGAAACTTAGTCTGGGATTTC
The DNA here is from genome assembly GCA_032207245.1 of Pardosa pseudoannulata. Lineage (NCBI taxonomy): Eukaryota > Metazoa > Arthropoda > Arachnida > Araneae > Lycosidae > Pardosa > Pardosa pseudoannulata. The sequence goes on along the minus strand of CM063498.1, from coordinate 144,004,363 downwards.
CAATTAAAGGAAATGAAGAAGGAGCTGGTGGAATATTTTGCTTATCAATTTTGCACCACTGTCGAACATTTTGAAAAGAAAAATAATTTTCAGATTCATAAACTATCCACAGAGGATTCCAAGAAATTCTCATCTGTTTCCCTCTAACTATCTTCAATATACTTGAAATCACTGTCAACAATTCAAAAACATTATAACATCGAAATTGTTGTAGAATGCTCCCAATGGTGTAACTAAAAATCTTACATACATTTATTATTTATATTATATTAAAATTGAATAATAACTAATAATTAAAATGTATAATAACGTTTAGTAAATATGCAATTGACTTGTAAAAGTTTAACTCATAAATTTTCTTGATGAAAAGAAATTCATCAATATTTAAGACACTCTAATACGGAACTTACATCTTATGGTTGTTAAATCTCTATCGCATAATTCATAGGTTATATTAAGCGTTGAAAACATTTTCAGCTTCGGTTTACTCCACATTGCTATTTATAGAAATTTTCCTTACAGTCAACAGTTAAAAAAAGTATACTGCATCTGAAAATTTAATTAACATTTCATAGATTCTGCAAAGAACAGTTTTACATTTTTCGGCTTCAAGTCTTAAGTTTTTAATTAAATTAACAGCAATTCATTCCCTGAAAAATATCTGGTTAATTAGATATTATATTTTTTTCCATTTCAATGAAGTTCCTTTTTATATATTTTTACCTTTACATCTCTCTGCTACAAAAGTATTTTTTCATCCAGTAACCAATGACACATAACAATACAAGAAGGAAAATCAAATAAACTACGTGTAATTTCGTCAATGCTTTAATGTAAATGGAAATAAATATGCATTATAGTTTAATTCAGCAATGCAACTAATAAATTTATAATTATAATACATTTTTCTGATGTTGCTTATTATTTAGAGCTAATGAGCACTATTCGATAAAAACATCTTGCAATTATAAAGATGAAAATTATTTTAAGATGTATTTAAGAATTATTACCTTTACTATTATAAATCCTTGACTTTTTTTTAAGGAGATGCATTAATTATTGCATAACGTTTCGTGCTTAAAACTACTAAGAAATGTATTTTGGGTGAACTTTAAAATTCTATATTTTTTGCCTAACATACTAACATCAGATTTAATTTCCATTATGTATTATAAGTACAAATACATTTAGAATTATTTTCTGTTATATAAAGTAATAATATAAGAAGAAATTGGTATAAATATCTCCAATCTAGAGATTTTAAGTTAACAGGACATGTAGAATTGGCTTGTATTGACAACATATAAGAAACATTTTGTTCTCAAAACTACAGTTAAATGTATGCATTTATAACAAAGTGTTATTTTACAATCGAGTGATAATTTTATCCCTTAAAAATTTTGTTTTACAATACTTCCTTATTTTAAAATAATTTTTTATTATTTTAGTGAAACTTCGAAATGTTTTAGAAATATTACAATTCAATGAAACAAAGTAAAATGTTTCGTAACGAATGTGTCTTGTGAATTGAAAAAACGAATACACAGATACTGTCTGAAGGAGATAAAACATATTTAGAAGAGTAAGACCAAAATAAAAAAGTGGATTTCTTTTCAAAATTGTCGAGCTCTAAATTTATTTCTAGTTTTGAAGCTTTAAGGTGTAAAATTAATTTTATAGAGTTATTTTCTTCACTTGATATGCTGGATAATTCATCCATAGCAATCAAGAAGGGAGTGATATATTACCCCCGATTTAGTGTGGCAGTCGATTGTCGTATATGAAACATATTTTCCTTTAAATAGGTAACAACTGACAGAATGTCGGAAGAATAACTATAATGTTATAAACTATAATGTAAGAAATTAATTAAAAATGCAAAAAGGGGAGTTACTTCGCATTAATTGTAATTTATGTCTTCTCTACCTTAAATTTTGCTGCTCATTACACACATCAGCTCAATTCCCTCTACCTCCTTGTTTTACAACTTTATTTTAATAGTATCTTTAAATGCCCTGGTGCATTATTAACTTAAGAATTCTTTGAAATTTCTATAAACTTTATTTGTTATAATCCTTGTCAGAAAAAATGTACTTTATTTATTATAATATTTCTCAGAAAAAATTGACTTTATTTATTGTAATCCTTGTCAGAAAAAGGATATGTTACTATTAATGATCGGATACTTTTTTGTATTGAAATGTTTCTTATGAAGTAAAAGTCAGTAATTCATTGTAAATATATAAGTAACCGCTTTAAGTTAAGTTGAATGCATAGGAATATTTTCAATGAAGCAATTAATCCATATTCAATGAGTCAATTTTACATTCTGTTTTGGCATGACTGAAATTCTCTTAAAAATAAAAATTTCTTTTATTACGAGTTTAGTATTATATCTGTCTCATAAAAAACCAATATTCATACTTATAGTAAAATAAAGATAAAAGATTTTAAATTAATATTTGCGGTAAATTTGTTTTCATAGTCAAAAGAAAGAGAACGGAAAGTTTTAGCACCCGTATTTTCAAACGTATTCAGAAAGTTAAACCAAAAATTGTCTACAATAAATAAATGGAAAGCAAACACTGTTCAAGAATTTTTCAACCAAATGTAACTTTTATCAACAGAAGCAGAATAGAAGAATGTCTAACCCTACAAATGACAGAGAAAATGGTTCATTTGTTCACAATGTTGTAAAGTTTTTCGCCGTAACGATAATGTTTACTGTCTGTTATCTGTATGGTGTCTGCGAGTGCATTTTTAAAGCAACACTAAATCATTAAAGTTTATTTTATTACCCTATGTGTTTTCTGTAAACTTTTAAAGCGTTATAAGTTGCTTGGAAATCATATTTATTGTTCAACTAGTACGTTTTCGAATAAATTGACATAGAATTGATGTTACATATGATAAAGTTTATAATTATTAATACAGAAGTTTCGTCTATATAATTATAGCTCCGAACAATTGCTAAATGGTAGGAGGCTGCTCTCAAAGTCCAGATTACGAACTTCATATCTTCTACAGGCATGGATATTCGTAGCCTTTTAAAAATAGACTTTTAGCAGTAGGTCCTGTTTTAACAAAAATGTAAATTTTCAAGCTTCAAGTCCAACGAAACTAAAGATATATAATTAAAGAAGAATGACAGACCAAATTGTCTAAATTCTTCCATCTAGTTGTTTCATAATACTGTAAAATTTTGTGTACATTGTTGTTTGTAAGTTATATGCAAGAGAGATTCATTTTTATAGTAACACTAAATAATCTAAATTTTGCCAGTAAAATCATTTTAATAATTATAATGTTTTTAATAGCCAATATAATAGATTAGTATATATAAAATAACATTTACCATTAAAATGACTTAGAAAATGATCTGAATCATTTCAAATCTTTATTGATAACATTGTAATTTCTTTTCCCCTTAACGATAATTTTCCTGTTTGTTATCTGTACGGTGTATGCTAGGAGAGATCACTTTTTAATGTAACAAGAAATAATCAAGTATATTTTACAACTTTGTGGATTTCCTGGAAAATTTTAGAGCTTTATACAGAGTGGGAAATTTATAGTTATTATTAAACTATTTTTCAATAGTAATATACAAGTCATTTAACTTATATAAAGTTTCAAATTTGCATTTCACATAAATTATCCATTCTTTTAAATCCAATAAAATCACTCGCATCCACGGCCAACCATACTGGCTTCTGACCTCCTAAAGCAAGGTGGGAGAAGAACATCCTCTATAGCGTTTAAACAACTAAATGATACGTTTTTATTTGCTGAACGATGGTTAGTACAATGAGTTTTGTATCCAATACGAATCTCAATCTTGTGCGAAAATGCAGATCGTTATACTACAGATGGAACAAATATATACAGTTTGTATTAGTTTTTTGCAACAATAAAAGAATAACTACTATTTAGAGCAATGTAAATTTAATTTAACCTTTAAGCTTCGGCTGACCACTGGCTTGCGTTTGGACTACTAATCGGCAGCATTTTCGAAAATTCCTCCCCCTCCTTCCACTTTCTCAAGAGGGAAAAATATTTTGTCCTATTGTCACTCTCTGGGAGTGGAGGACGTTACAATGCAGGGTTACTCTAAAACCAGTCGGAAAGTTGTTATTTGACATCTCACTTTGAGAAAGACCGTTAAATTTTAGAGCCATGATCAGATTAAATAATAATAAAAAAAAGGACGAAGGAAAGAAGCTTTGATTTGTTTCCAAAGGGATTTGGTTCACAAGAGAGAATGAATAATTTACAAACAAATGCTGGACATGGACAAAAAAGCACCAGTTGTTTCACATGTCACCAAACAAAATCACATTCTTCCTTCCCGGTACTGATGCACTCAGCAAAACTTCAACAATAGGGAGGGACTGGTCAAATGACCCGTCCCTGCAAAAGGGGAGAAATATCTAAGGTACAACTTTTGTACCCTAGCCGACTTTTGGGTTTCTAAATATTTATGGTACAACTGCTGTACCAGCGGAAATCTAAAAGTTAATTATCTTCATATATTTTGTACTTTTATTATAACAAGTGTTAGGCTTTACATTTTATCCCATAATCATTATTTATTTTTAGTTTAAGTTTAAGCTAGAACTTTAAAATTTAATAATTTGTAAGTGTTTAAAGATAGCACAACACTAATGAAGTTATTATATAGAACGTAAAAACGGAATTTAGTGAATGTTTTTCACTTAATTGTGAAACCTAGACACAAAGTGGTCAATTACCAGCTCATGAGTTTCTGTATTAATGCTTGCCATATAGTCTGGAATAGACCTGATTGGGCTGATGAGGTCCATTTCAGGCTCTTTTGCAGCTGAGAAGGTCCCACGAGGTCCATTAGACGCTTTTTGCTAGTAATAATAGAGAAACTTGTAAACTTGTAATTGACATCTTTCTTACTAGGCTATTGTACCGCCTTTTAAAAATCATGCGTTGAAAACATCATACATTAATTTTCTTTTTAACGTTCTTTTCAACGGTCTTTCAGTTCTATCTTCGACGCATCATTTATTATTTCATTTTAAAATTATGGTTTAATTGAGAGACACCCTCTATATATACCTTAATATCTTTGTCCGAGAATATTTGTCGTTTAGTTACAAAAATTTCTTTCAAATTTTTTTTTGTTATTTATTCTAAGAAAAGTAATTCTAAATAATTCTCAATATTTAAAGATAATTTCGCTGCATAATCAACATATTCTTTTAAAGCCAGTCACTGTAATAAATAAATCATTAGCGTTACAATTAGTTATTTATTGTCGAGCTAAAAATATCTAATTAATCATAGTAATATACTTCACCATTTAGCAGGTTTTAATCAAAACAATTTTGTTATATATTTCAAAGTTAATATTCAATTTTGAACCTGAATACGTTGCATATACTTTTTTCCTATTTCTTCTACAACTATTGTGACGCAATATTTATCTTAAAGACAATTCATAATGTACAGAAAGTTTCACACAATCCTTACATCAATTTGACTCAAGACATTTCCTACCTGAAATATGTAACAGTTTCTCCTACCATGAGACTCATTTGGAGAATTTCCCATTTACATATTTCTTCGAATATTCTTTTTCTTTGACATAACAAGAATTGAAGAGCATTTGCTAATCTCATTTATACGAAAATACGACTTATACTGTAACATTGGTGTGGAATTCTAAATTTATTTTTACATTAAATTAAATTTATTAATATGTAATATTAGTTTGATGCAATATTATAAGTATTATTTTTAGAAGGCATAAGTAATAATTTTAGATATTTTATCCTGTGTTATTTATTAACTACAAGACCCGACAGACGTTATCCTGTTTTAACGCTGTAAATCCAAAAATTGTAAAATGTTTTTAAATAAATTATTAATTGGATTTTAAAATTGGTTAATTATTAATTGGTTTTTAAATAAATTATAATTTGATGGAAAAGTAAGGGAAAAAATTATTTTTTAAATATTTGATGCTACTACGTGTGCAGTTATCACAAACGTAATTATATTAAATTAAACTTCCCACATCGCCTGTATGGGGTTTCGATCCTGGAACATCTCGTACTGAAGCCTGCTGCGCTGGTCTCTGCACCACATATACGTTGGCAGTGAAGGATTTCAAGAGGCATTATAATAATCTCGAGTCATTTAGTTAATTATTTAGTTGTTTCATAGAACCAAACTGTATGACTTCAAATTTCTTCCAGTAAGTTAACAGAAATAAAAACTAATACACTAAACTTTATTTTAAATCATTTGTATACGTTTCAAGAAGTATAATGCTCATTAAAATATCTGTATAGCGTTCATCTAAAAATAAAAACTTTTCCTTTTTTTTAGAATGAATTTTTTCTTACATGCAATGTATCTGTGATAGTATATCACTTTTACAGAAACTCTTAAAAAATTCTTTAAAATTTATGGGCATTTAAATTTTTATCATAAAACAAAATATGCTTTTGTAAAACATTTGACCCATTTTTCGTACTACAATGTTTCTTAATGAGTCAAACAACATTAAATAAATAATCATTCTACAAATATAAATAACCATTTTAAGTAAATCTTTATAGATAGGTATATTATCATACAAAGGCTAGAATTATATATAAAAATTGTTATAATTATTAATTATTAATATTAATAAAATTTATTAAACATTTATAACAATAATTTTTATTATTAAAAATTAAAATTAATAATAAATATTATTAATAAATATAATATCTTTATTAATAATATTAAATATTAATACCAACATTAATAATATTAATATTTCATATTAATGCTTAAATAGTAAAAGTATTTAATATATATCCATTACTTTAGGAGAAATTTTACACGATATTTTTTACATACTAAAATTTAACAATAAATATTCTTTTTAAAAATGAAATTTATCTTGATGCAGGTCTTATTATCAAAACTGTCTTATTTATCCTTACAAAAAAATAAATTATATTTAAACATATGATAAAATAAACTATATTCATACATATGATAAAGTAAATGTATGAAACTTTAAATTAATATTTATTATGATTTTTCTCCTTAGTCACAAAAAAAAATTACGGAAGAACAGAAATTTTTAGCACTCGTATTTTATAACCTGTATAGGATGATAAAACAATAAATATTTAATATAAATAAATAAAGTGTAAACACTGTTTAGAAAATATTGCTAACAAATGTAACTTTTATCAACAGGAGCAGAACAGAATAATGCCTACCGTTGCAAATGGCAAAGAAAATGGTCTAAATCCCTTCAGCTCATTTGTTGAGAATGTTGTAAAGTTTTCCGCCGTAACTATGATTTTTATTGTCTGTTATCTGGAAGGTGTATGGAAGGGTAGATCATTTTTAAGGCAACACTAAATCATCTTAGTACCCTATATATTTTTAAATACTTTTAGAGCATTATAAAGAGCGTAAAAATATAGCTATTGTTAAACTAATAAGTTCTAAAATGAAATGAAATAGAAACAATTTTACTTCAAAAAGCTGTTGGTAATACAGTAGTTTCATCGTTCTACTTAGAATAGTTACCATTAGAATGATAATAAAAAATGTTCTAAATCACTTTAGCTCATTTGTTGAGGATATTGTAAAGTTTTTGATAATGTTTCCTGTTTGTTATCTGTAAGGTTTCTTTAAAGATAGATCCATTTTAAAGCAACTGTATATCTTCAAAGTATATTATACTTCAATATGTAATTTTTGTAAATTTTTAGAGTTATCAGTAATATAATAAATATAATTTTTATTAATTTATTGAGTTTTGCAATGAAGTGATTAGAATATCATTAATTATGTAATATATCTTACGTATTATGGAAAATATTTTTTATGTAATTTGAAGCAGCATATGTATGAATAAATAAAAAATGGCAAATAATTTAAATTAATACTCCCATATCGCTTATGCAGGGAATTGTTACTGAAACTTCTGGTACTGAAGACTGTTGTTCTGGCCACTGCTCTGATCACAAATATAAGTTAAGTTTTACAGCCAGGTAAATTTTCATATGAATAAATTATATTTAAACTTATAATAAAATAAATTAAATTCATGCATATGATAAAGTAAATGTATGAAACTTAAAATTAATATTTATGACGATATTTCTTCTGAATCCCTAATAAAAATTACGGAAGAACAGAATTTTTAGCATTCGTATTTTATAACCTATATAGGATGATAAAACAAAAACTCTTTTATATAAAAAAATAAAGTGTAAACACTGTTTAGAAAATATTGCAAACAAATGTAACTTTTATCAACAGGAGCAGAACAGAATAATGCCTACCGTTGCAAATGGCAAAGAAAATGGTCTAAATCCCTTCAGCTCATTTGTTGTGAATGTTGTAAAGTTTTTCGCCGTAACGATGATGTTTACTGTCTGTTATCTGGAAGGTGTCTGGGAGGGAAGATCATTTTTAAGGCAACACTAAATCATCTTAGTACCCTATATTTTTGAAAACTTTTAGAGCATTATAAAGAGCGTAAAAACATAGATATTGTTAAACTAATAAGTTCTAAAATGAAATTAAATAGAAACAAATTTACTTCAAATAAAGCTGAAAATAATTCAGTAGTTTCATCGTTCTAATTAGAATAGTTAGCCTTAGAATGATAAGAAAAATGTTCTAAATCATTTCAGCTCATTTGTTTAGGATATTGCAAATTTTTGATACTGTTTTCTGTTTGTTATCTGTAAGATTTCTTTGAAGGTAAATCCATTTTAAAGCAACTTTAAATCTTCATAGTATATTATACTACAACATATAATTTTTGGAAATTTTCAGAGTTATCAATACCATAATAAATGTAATTTTTATTAATTTAACACGTTTTGAAATAAAATGATTAGAATATCATTAGTTATTTAATACATCTTACGTGTTCTGGAAAATATTTTTTTATAATTTGAAACAGTATATGTATTAATAAATAAAAAAATGGCAAATAATTTAAATTAATATTCCCATATCGCTTATGCAGAGAATTGTTATTGAAACTTCTGGTACCGAAGCCTGTTCATCTGGCCACTGCTCTGATCATAATATATGTTAAGTTTTATAGCCAGGTAAATTTTCATATGAATAAATTATATTTGAACTTTTTATAAAGTAAATTAAGTATATGCATATGATAAGAAATGTATGAAACTTAAAATTAATATTTATGACGATTTACTTTATCAATCACAAAAAACATTACTTAAGCACAGTTATTTTAGCACTCGTATTTTATAATCTTATAGATAAAAACAAAAACTATATAATATAAATAAATAAGTGTAAACACTGTTTAGAAATTTGGCAAACAAATGTAACTTTTTTATCAACAGGAGAAGAACAGAATAATGCCTACATTGCAAATGGCAAAGAAAATGTCTAAATCCCTTCAGTTCATTTGTTAGGATGTTGTAAAATTTTTGAACGATAATGTTTACTGTTTGTTATCTGAAATGTTCTTTGAGAGGGCAGATCCATTTTTAAGGCAACACTAAATCATTTAGTTTATTTTAGTACCCTAATATTTTTTTAAAACTTTTAGAGCATTATAAAGAGCTTAAAAAACATATCTATTGTTAAACTAATAAGTTCTAAAATGGAATGAAATAGAAACAATTTTACTTCAAATAAAGCTGTAGGTAATACTGTAGTTTCATCGTTCTACTTAGAAGAGTTACCCTTAGAATGATAAGAAAAATGTTCTAAATCGTTTCAGCTCAGTTGTTGAGGATATTGTAAAATTTTTGATAATGTTTCCTGTTTGTTATCTGTAAGGTTTCTTTAAAGATAGATCCATTTTAAAGCAACTTTAAATCTTCATAGTATATTGTACTGCAATATGTAATTTTTGGAAATTTTTTAGTTATCAGTACCGTAATAAATATAATTTTATTAATTTAATAAGTTTTCAAATGAAATAATTAGAATATTAATTATTTAATACATCTTACGTATTATGGAAAATATGTTTTATGTAATTTGAAGCAGTATATGTATTAATAAATAAAAAAATGGCAAAAAATTTAAATTAATATTCCCATATCGCTTTAGCAGGGATTTGATACTGAAAATTCTGGAACCGAAGCCTGTTGTTCTGGCCACTGCTCTGATCACAAATATAAGTTTTATAGCCAGGTAAATTTTCATAAGAATAAATTATATTTGAACTTATAATAAAATAAGTTATATTCATGCATATGATAACGTAAATGTATGAAACTTAAAATTAATATTTATGACGATTTTTCTTCTCAATCACAAATAAAAATTACGGCAGAACAGATTTTATTTTAGCACTCGTATTTTATAACCTATAAAGGATGATAAAACAAAAACTATTTAATATGAATAAATAAAGTGTAAACACTGTTTAGAAAATATTGCAAACAAATGTAACTTTTATCAACAGGAAAATAACAGAATAATGCCTACCGTTGCAAATGGCAAAGAAAATGGTCTAAATTCCTTCAGCTCATTTGTTGAGAAGGTTGTAAAGTTTGTCGCCGTAACGATAATGTTTACTCTCTGTTATCTGGAAGGTGTCTGGGAGGGCAGATCATTTTTAAGGCAACATTAAATCATCTTAGTTTATTTTAGTACCCTATATTTTTTAAAAAACTTTTAGAGCATTATAAAGAGCGTGAAAATATAGCTATTTTTAAACTAATAAGTTCTAAAATGGAATGAAATAAACAATTTTACTTCAAATAAAGCTGTAGGTAATACAGTAGTTTCATCGTTCTACATAAAAGTTACCCTTAGAATGATAAAAAAATATTCTAAAATACTTCAGCTCATTTGTTGAGGATTTTGAAAATTTTTTTGATAATCTTTTCTGTCTGTTATCTGTAAGGTTTCTTTGAAGATAGATCCATTTTAAAGCAACTTTAAATCTTCATACTATATTTTACTGCAATATGTAATTTTTGGAGTTATCAGTACCGTAATAAATATAATTTTATTAATTTAATAAATTTTGAAATGAAATGATTAGAATATCATTAATTATTTAATACATCTTACGTATTATGGAAAATATTTTTTATGCAATTTGAAGCAGTATATATATTAATAAATTTTAAAAAATAGCAAATAATTTAAATTAATATTCCTATATCGCTTATGCAGGGAATTGATACTGAAACTTCTGGTACCGAAGTCTGCTGTTGTGGCCACTGCTCTGATCCCAATTATTAGTTAAGTTTTATAGCCAGGTTCATCTTCATATGAATAAATTATATTTGAACTTATAAAAAAATAAATTATGTTCATGCATATGATAACGTAAATGTATGAAACTTAAAATTAATATTTATGACGATTTTTCTTCTGAGTCACAAAAAAAATTACGGAAGAAAAGAAATTTTTAGCACTCGTATTTTATAACCTATATAAAATGATAAAACAAAAAATTTTTCATATAAATAAATAAAGTGTAAACACTGTTTACAAAATATTGCAAACAAATGTAAGTTTTATCAACAGGAGCAGAACAGAATAATGCCTACCGTTGCAAATGGCACAGAAAATGGTCTAAATCCCTTCAGCTCATTTGTTGAGAATGTTGTAAAGTTTTTCGCCGTAACGATGATGTTTACTGTCTGTTATCTGGAAGGTGTCAGGGAGGGCAGATCATTTTTAAGGCAACACTAAATCATCTTAGTTTATTTTAGTACTCTATATTTTTTTAAACATTTTAGAGCATTATAAAGAGCGTAAAAATATAGCTATTGTTAAACTAATAAGTTCTAAAATGGAATGAAATAGAAACAATTTTACTTCAAATAAAGCTGTAGGTAATACAGTAGTTTCATCGTTCTACTTAGAATAGTTACCCTTAGAATGATAAGAAAAATGTTCTAAATCACTTCAGCTCATTTGTTGAGGATATTTTAAAGTTTTGGATAATGTTTGGTGTTTGTTATCTGTAAGGTTTCTTTGGGGGTAGATCCATTTTAAAGCAACTTTAAATCTTCATAGTATATCATACTTCAATATGAAATTTTTGGAAATTTTTAGAGTTATCAGTATCATAATAAATATAATTTTTATTAATTTAATAAGTTTTGAAATGAAATGATTAGAACATCATTAGTTATTTAATATATATTCCGTATTACGGAAAATATTTTGTTATGTAATTTAAAGCAGTATATGTATTAATAAATAAAAAATACACTAAATAAAAAGAATAAAATTTATTTACTCGCAAGATTTTTTAACATATATGTCAGAAAACAAATTCCTAAATTAAATAAACATAAATTTCTGACTCTGTAAACCAAAGCTTTGAATTTATCTGACTTTTTAAAATTAAAACAGAAGTAATTTTTTTTAATAAATTGGTAATTAAAAAACTAGCCTTTTTCATTATGTATTTCTCTTTTCATGTAATTGAATTTTTAAGAATAAAAAATTGTTACCCTTTATATTATATAATAAATTATTTTCTGTTTTAGGTATTTCAAATTAGTATATTTTACGCATTTAGACTGTTGTTAATTATCTATGGAAACTATTCTAAGCGGAGCAGAATATAAGTATAATTTTTTTATTAAATTATGTACTGAAATAAAAGTAGATTTTATAAAAAAAAAAGTACTTGGTCTAATTGTATTCTCTTTGAAAATATATTTAATGAAAAATAAGCAGCGGTTTAATAAATAATGAAAAATAAGGAGCGGCCTTTTTAATATTTAGAATAATCTAATATATTTTGTATACATTTATTTTCACTATTTTTATAGTTTTGGGTCATACAGATGAATGAAGACTTCGTCAATAATATAGCCTTTTAGGCAGTTTCTAACACCCTAAGTTGTCTCCTTCATACAATCATTTCTCCTGTCTTCAACATCTGCTACGAAATATTTGGTATCATATTATACCCTTTATGTGCTTTATAAAGTGATGATATGTCTGCCATTCTATAACGGGCAACATATACTTCAAATGTACTAAAGGTTACAGCCATAAATTCCGTCCTACAAATATATGCGAAAAATATTTCATAAAATGAATTTTGTTTTTCTTATGAATTGTATTTAACTTTGGAAAGTTTACTGATATCAAATCATAATAGGGTTTAATATCCTTTGAATAATAACAGTTTTTCTTTAGCTTACGGTTACTTTGGCTTAACACTGTATTATAACAAATGTTTTACGATTTACCATAAAACAAAAGTAATAGAACAATTTTTACAATTTAGAATAAATTTTCAATAGATAATATTTAATAAGTCTTCAAAAACGGTCTATATTAAAAAATATTTTTGACATTTCAATCAGCAAGATCAAATGACATATAGCAAGATGAAATGACATTTTGTGTATAAAAAATGTACACAAAATGAAATAAATGGAATTCACAAGATAATTTTTGAAGTGGGTTTAGTAGAAAATACATTTTTACAACAAATTGTCTTAAAATATATTTTTTTATCCTAAACACGAAACTTTAAATTTCTCTGATATTTTAAAGTGTGACAAAAATTAAAAGAAAATGAACATTAAAAAATATTTATCACGCTATAAAGTAAAAAGTATTGCTTATATAAATACAAGTGAGATTCATAGAATAAAAGTCATAAATATCCTCCAAATTACAAATAAACACAAAATTAGTTTCTAATTTACAAATTACAAAAATATTTTGCTGTAGAGTGGAACTTCCATCTTTTTCATTTTGTGTAGATTTGTATGATATATTACGTTCTTAATACATTCCTTTACTAAAAAATGAGTACTGAATAATTTTAGTGAAGTTAGACCCTTGTCAATGATATAGGAAAATTTTAATCTAAATGGAAAGAAATTTTCTATACTGAATAAAATAAGCTTTTATATTAGGACTTTTAAGCTAGAAATATACTATGATCCTTTAACTTTGTTTTATTGCTCTGTGTCCATGATTAAGATATATTTCAAAGAAATATTATTTCTTGATATTGTCACTTTGTAATATACGAAATAAATAATTCAATGTTCAAATAATATTTTCTAATCCTGAATAAAAGTAACTAAATGTATTTTATAACAAAATGGATAATTGTCAAAATCTAAAACAATGTAATATCTTTAATAAACATTTATCTTCTTTTTTATGGTTTTGAATCTTATAGACACAGGAACACTGGGATAATAATACAGTCTTTTGGGGGCTTCCTAATTTCCTATATAGCCTCTTTCATACAATCTTTTCTCCTGTCATAAACATCTGCTGCCAGATATTCGGCATCATATTATATTCTTTATATGTTTTTTAAAGGGATGATGTGCTTACGATTCCATAAGACAAAATATATTCTCTAGATGTACTAAAGGTTACAGCAATACGTTTTTTTTTCTTAAAAATATATGCGATGATCATTTTATGCAAAAGACAATTGTTTGAATCGTAAAATATGCCTAAAATTATGGTCACAATTAATACTCACAGTGATGTTAATGACAACAGATTTAAAGATTGGATGAGGTGATGTGTTATAAAGTAACTAATTGTCAGAATTATATATTTATGACGATGTTGGAAAGCAAAAATATCTCATTGCTAACGTTAGCATCAGAAAAACGTAAACTGGTTCACAGAGCGTCAAATAAAACCTTAATGGCTGGAAAGCGTACATTAATCTGAATTTCCTTCTTTCGATTGGTAACTAGAGAAAGAGCTTGTGTTTGACTACATACAACAGACTGTACATTTTCTTAGGTACTTCGTTACAACCATAAAGCTTACATAGCTTTTTGATGGTGTGGATACTTTTTTGACATTTTTGTGGATTAATAACAAGTCCAGGTGCCGTAAGGCATAGCGTTTGCTGTTTCCAATTCAAAGGTCTGAGGTTTGATTCTCTGAAAAGGTTATAATTGTCTCAGCCTTTCATTGCTGCAGTAGGTAGACAAATATGAGAACAATTCAGGCTGAAGGGAATTAACACTAGAGATTCCATGTTAGGTTGGCCATCTAACATATGCTTTTGCCAGGGCGAAACCCATGTCCCGGTTCTTGTTTTTCGTCTAAGAAAACGGACAATGCCACCGTAGGCCAGGGCTTCTTAGTGAACTATAAAACGTCTAGAGTGTAGTTTAAAAAAATCCATAACAGTTTTAAAATTTAAAAAAAAATAAAAATTCTTTCAAATACTTTTTAAGCTTTCAAAAAAAGATGAGAGATTTCACTATTGTTGATGCACATAATGCATGTATAAATAAAATTAGACAGATATGTTAGTTGCCTTCAAATCAATTCTAACTCTTGTAGATATTAATATATACCTTTTACAATAATATTTTTAAAACCTGGGGAGAGAAAAATTTGATTACCATCGTCAGTCTCATACTTTCAGTTCTGCATATTTCAACTTTTATTACAACAGAACAGGTGAATGAACGATTTAGTCCATGTGCATATATATATATATATATATATTATATATATATATATATATATATATATATATATATATATATATATATATATATATATATATATATATATATATATATATATATATATATATATATATATATATATATATATATATATATACATATATTATACATAAATACATATATATATATACATATATATATATTATATATATATATATATATATATATATATATATATATATATATATATATATATATATATATATATATATATATATATATATATATATATATATATATATATATATATATATATATATATATTATATATGAAATATTGAAATTAACAAACATTTTATTTTGGGTGACTATGATACATGATAACAATACGACAGTCCAAACAACTGTTAGAACGCCGTGTACATACTCCTCACAAGTAGGGATTTATAAGGTAAAGAGGCTACGGATAATCCCTAAGCACATTTGATCGCGTTTACTATTGGCTAAAGTACAGCCTGAGGCTAAATGAAGTCTATAGCGCGTGTGGAGTGAAAAATCAAAATTACCGCACAAACCCCAAAGTAATTTATGAACAGTAGTTATTAAATTAATATTAAAATATGTGAAAAAGGGATTTTAATATTACATATATATAGAGAGAAATTTCATTATAGTATTACTGCTATGTTTCTATCTCCAACCATTATAACTATTTTAATATGAAGTGATTAATCTTCTTAACTTAATACTCTCTTATTTGAAGAAAAAGTTCAGTTTAGAATTTAAAAACAAATAAATTAACTTTATTTTTATTCTTTGACACTTTTTTAAGTTCCTTAGGCTATTGCATGTTACTTAAATCATTTTATTAACCTTGTTTCTCTTTTTAACGTTGCTTTTAATTACGCATTTTTGATAATGGAGAATTTATTTTTGTGCTGGAACTTAAACAAATAAATCCCAAATTTTTCAGCATTTTTATGGATTGCTTTTGCATTTTAAGCACTGCAAATTTATAAAAATAAAATATAACATGTTAGGAGTAACTTTTCACACAAATACTTTAAACATAATTTCTTTTACTATTATTTATAAGTATATTACTATTATTTATATTATTATATATATGTAGCATAGTGCGGCCTGCTATGCTTCGAGGATGTAGCGTGGTCGAAAAATAATACGTTATTTCAGGATAAGTTTGACATACTTTATTTGACAAATTCCACAGCATAAATGCAACAAAGTGTGGTAGCACAGCCTTTTATAAACTTGGGGAAGCCACAGTGATAGAAAGGAATCTGTTAACTCAGCAAACTATAAATGCTCTTAATCAGCAAAATAGGTTGGTTAGTTAAGCCAACACCTCCTAAAGAGAGAAGGCCTGAGCACACTCACTGTGACGTCACGGGATAAGGCTGACTATCAAAGCCATTCAGTTGAAGCTGTAGTTTTAACGGCAACAAAAAAATTTGATTTATTATTTACTGGCGATTATTTATAGCAAATTTCAGTTTTTTTGATTAACATTAACCGTTCTCTGACACAGAATGTATTGCTTTTTGTTTATTCTATCAAATACGCCTAAAATAACACACATTTGTAAAACATATACACTCTAAAATTTGAATTCTCTAATAAAAAAGAATTAACTCAAGCACAAATTATAATCCTTCCAGATTTTCACAATAACACCTATCATCCCCATAATCAAGATATTAACATACTTTATCTATTATATGGATAGTGCATTAAATATCAAATGGAGTTATAAATTATTTTAAAAAACAACACTTACTTAAATATGTTTATAGTTTTAAAAGAAAAATAAAACATCCTAGAATTTTATTATTTATGCTTCTTCTACTACTTAGAAATACATTCATAAAATTTTAAGAAATTTCTACATTTAATCCAGGAAATATATTTAAAACTAATTCATCTAACTTCAAGTACAAAAATTTCCCCCAAGTTTTGAAGAGCAAAACCCCAAGTAAACACTGTACTAAATAAGGTAAAAAAAACATACATTTATATGAAATTTTATTTCTCGAAAACAAAACAAAATCAGAATTTTTTTTTACATTTGATGTTAAAATTAAACACGAGAATGAAAATTTCATTATTGATTAACAGAGTAATAATTCTATTAATAGAAAATTAGACTTTATATCTTTACACTTGATAACTTGATACATACACAATGAAAATATACATAACATACTTAAGAAAATTTGTTCAAGATATATTAAAATCATTTACAATATACAACCTATGAGTATTAACCTAAGTAATTAATACATCAAATATATATTTTAAGTCAGTAAAAACACAGGGAAAGTTATACTGACCTCTTTTGTTGAACTTTGTATTGTTAAAAAACACTGATACAGATAAATTTTTATCAATACAAACGGAAGAAGTTATTTATGGATTTGGTAACTATATGTGCAAAGAATATATTAATCTTCATATCCAAAAATATCCAACGATTATACAGTTCGTTTTGGGATACACAAATTGAAAGTTCTGCCACAGAATTGAAAATATATTTGGATTTTTCCACAAATTCTAAGCTCTCTTCAATGGCTTTTGATAATACTTTTTCCTCTTTCCTAACAAGAGACGGTACAGTATTTTAGTATGTTACAAATAAAACAGTTTTTTATGTTATAAAATAATTATCTAAACAGAAATTCACTATATTTTTTAAAGTATTAAAAGGGTTATATCCAAAGGTCAGCTTCAATGATATATAATATATAATTACTTTATTCTTTTAGTTGCTTTACAAATGAAAATACAAAAATTTCAACCGTCTATACAGATAGGAATATTTTTCAAATATCAAACATTAATCAATTTATTATCAAAATATCTAATTCTAAATGACGTTTTAATGATATAAAAGTTAATACTACATTATATTTTGAACTGTTTCTTTTAACTCAATTTAGAAAAAAAATACAATATTTAACATGTTTTTTAGCATAATTTTAATTAAGTAGTTAATTCTAAAGAAATTGTAATATTGCATTGTAAAATTTGCTAGTATTATTTATTTATGACAAACTACATTTTAATAGTTGAATAATTTTTAATATATATGTTTAAAAAACATAGAATATTCTTATTTATTCATCAAATTTCTTCATATACGTTAGTCAAAACAAAAGTACTGTCTATAATCTAGAGTAACTGTAAAAAAAAAATCTACTTTTTAAGTAGGGGTTTAATCTTATATCTTATGCTTAAAAATTGTAAATAACAATAGAGTTTACTTACATGACAATTCTTGTTCACATTCAAGCTTTTCTATGAATCGAAATAATCCACTTTTGTCCCAAAATTTCTTTTCTTCGAAACGAGAAAACTGATTTTTTGTTACCTTCGGAGTCATAATTACTTTTACAAATAAGAACAATACATTTATACGGCATTATTACAAAAAAAAATTAACCGAAATATACAGGAATTGAATTCGCATACTCAGAGCAAGCACAAATGAATTCTCATATCCCCCGCTCAGGAAACGAATTCCGCCAACGTTGCCAATACGCACATTCCATACATATATGTTGATTTTGCATTTGGCGACGGAAATAATTGGAAAAGTGATAACTTGGAAGTTTCTGGTCAGAGTTACAGAATGTTGTCAGCCTTATGCCACTACGTCATCACATTTTCTGGTAAACTGTGCTCAGGCCTTCTCTCTAGGAGGTGTTGGTTAAGCTCAGCAGCAGGAAGGAAACAAAAGAGTTTAACACCATGAGTTTACTAAAAAGATGACGAAATTCCAAATTTGGTATTTTTTTTAATAGAGGAGTTAGTAATTTTAGTTTAAGATTAAAGTATTAAATTTTTACATATATATATATATATATATATATATATATATATATATATATTTATATATATATATATATATATATATATATATATATATATATATATATATATATATATATATATATATATATATATATATATATATATATATATATATATATTATATATATATATATATATATATATATACATATATATATATATATATATATATATATATTATATATGTATATATATATATATATATATATATATATATATATATATATATATATATGTATATATATATATATATATATATATATATATATATATTGTAACGATCCGTTACATGACCCCAAAACGAACAAGGAGCCCAAAAGGTGACCTTTCGTCGTGGACTCACGATTAGCCTATAATAGAACCAGGTGGTCTAAACACCGTAATTGAAAACTGTGCGTCGCCGGCTCCAATACGTCTGGCCATTGTAACCTGTTGAATGGACCTTTACTGTGTACATAATTGAGTGCACCTTGCCGCCCATTAGCGGTTACAAAAAGGCCATTAAGTTGGTTAAGTTGATGAATCTGAGAATTGCTACATCTGGAAACAGGACAGCTGATCGGAGACTTGGGAGTGACCGCAAGATTGCGTCACCCTGGCTCGGGAAGTTTCTCGAAGGACCGAGAAGTGAAGGAGTACTGGGTTCAATCCAATATCCTTCATTATTATAATTGTAGATTTTCTACCTAGTTCTAAATTATTAATTAATTAATTTTAAGATATATTTATGCAAATATATAATCACATTTTATTTGATTATGTACAGTCTTGATATCAGTTATTTTACCCTCAGTTATCTTTCAGTTTTTAAAGCTTTAAAATCAATCCAATATCCTTCATTATTATAAGTGTAGATTTTCTACCTAGTTCTAAATTATTAATTAATTATATTTAAGATATATTTATGCAAATATATAATCACATTTTATTTGATTATGTACAGTCTTGATATCAGTTATTTTACCCTCAGTTATCTTTCAGTTTTTAAAGCTTTAAAATCAATCCAATATCCTTCATTATTATAAGTGTAGATTTTCTACTTAGTTCTAAATTATTAATTAATTAATTTTAAGATATATTTATGCAAATACATAATCACATTTTATTTGATTATGTACAGTCTTGATATCAGTTATTTTACCCTCAGTTATGATTCAGTTTTTAAAGCTTTAAATTCAATCCAATATCCTTCATTATTATAAGTGTAGATTTTCTACTTAGTTCTAAATTATTAATTAATTAATTTTAAGATATATTTATGCAAATACATAATCACATTTTATTTGATTATGTACAGTCTTGATATCAGTTATTTTACCCTCAGTTATGATTCAGTTTTTAAAGCTTTAAATTCAATCCAATATCCTTCATTATTATAAGTGTAGATTTTCTGAAAACATTAAAAAAAACATTTTTAGATCATTAGATTTTTTATTTATTTTTTTTAATTCAAGCATTCTATCTGCAGGCAATCAAAAAATTTACTATTTTCCAAATTGAAATTAATGCCACTAAATGTATAATATATCATGCTTTAAGTAAGTCATTCTCGAAATGGATTCTCCATTCCCACTAAAATCAGCTTTATTTAATTTACAGATACTATGTGCTGAATACTGTCAGTAAATCATTTAATAATTAACATATGCAGTACAGTGAATCTAATTACTAATATTTGAACTGCAGCTTTTAACAGGAATTAAACGCACTCGTAAAGTGAATAATACAGACATTTGTTTATTCTCATTCAGTTCCAGGCTGTGGTAAAGTAGTTAAATCTTTAAAGCTGCATTATCAGACATCAGCATTTAATATTTACTTTTTAAATAGACTAACCATAAAACTGAGTAATTGTCATCAGTCTCCATCATAGTATTTCTGTTTTCCTTCGTATTTGTAAATCTATAATTTTCCTAAAACGTGATTTTAAGAATGATTGCTTTTTTCTGATTCGCTTAAAGAAATAGTTATAAACATTTTTCACAGCGACGTTAATTCACTTTTCCCGCCATATATGTTGAATATGATTTATAGCTTTCCTGTTTTCTCTTTTGTTCTATTTTTCTTTTCTTTTTCGATAAATAAATGTTCGAAAGATTATCTGTCATTTTCAGAAGAAAAATATCTAAATTTTTTTTTAACTAACAACATATTATTTTGTCACAATATAATTCACACAAGCGTTAACAGATTTCTATATTGTTACATTAATAACTCAGAAATATAAAAGTATAAAAGTGTATATATATGTATATAATTATGTATAAATATTATAAATTATACTTAATATCTTCTTTTTTTCTTTTATAACTAATAATAGCTCATTGATAACATCATTTATGTCAACGTCGAAATTTTGATGGATAATTAACAAAATTGAATCATATTAGAATTTTTTGCCATGCTATATAAATTTTATGTCTAGGTACCATAGAAAAGTATTTTTCATTTACGCATAATGGAAATAATATATTGAGCATTTTATAGAGAACTTTATATTGGAGTATGGATTACTTTTCCATTTATTTTATTTATCAATTATTTTTTTCAGACTGAAATTTTAGATATTTTATTGAACCTCAATTTTACTTTACATGCATAAATCAAAGATCATACTTTAAATATTATAAATTTATAAAATGTTGTTTGTGCTAATTTCCCATTATCTGAAAAATTTGTGTAAAATCGTATTAATATAGATAATGACTGATAAAAAAACTCTCTTAATTAGTACATTAATCTATAATGGGTATAAACATTGTTCTTAAAAAAGATACTTGTATCGAATTGGACAGGTAGCCGAGGTGATGATTTCATCAGAAGACTATGTATCTATTTTATTCAAATACGCTATTCCTACCAGTGTGCAAGTATGAAAGATTTAGCATGATTTTCCCTGACTTGTGACTATCAATCCATCTAGAAATGCACAGATGTCATACATTTTCCCTATCAGATTCCGATACTTATTCTGTTTTTGTAGTAATAATTTTTTTTCAGAGAACTAAAAGAATTTCACGGCTTTTATCTAAATTTGTCTAATACTTTTTCTATACATTTCTCTTTACAGCATTTTTCATTGTAGAATTCAAATTGGAAGATTGTAAAAATAATGTTACGATGGCCTAGTGTTGGAGAAAGGAGAATTTAAAACTCCTTAAAAAAACACATGGACAAATATGTCTAGATGAAATGATTTTATATACTTAAATAAATGCCTAAGGAATACAACTGAAATCAACTTATCATTTGTAGATACAGATTCTCTCGAGTGGCCCCTAAAAAACAATATGGCGATGATTTTTCTCAAAAGGTGTATCCTGCAAGCTGCGGATGCCAGCAGTTTTCACCTTCTACTCTCTTCTGGTCACAACCTCGTCCTTTCAAAAAAAATCCGACTCCCTCAAGGAGAAAAAAAAACAGGGGTCCACTCTAGAATGGTGGGGGGGGGGCACAGAATCGTCCAAACCAACGGACCCTTCTATTGGTTGGGAGAAGTCCGAAGTTTCTTTCTAGTTCAAACCGGTCCTGTCCTGATATGTCTTTGACGATGATTCACTGGAAGAAGTAAAAAAAGCTGAACCGAATGTGACTTATTGTTACAAAGATGATCAATGCACATAGTGTTTAAGGATATAAATCGGAAATTACTGCAATTATTCAGTTAAAAGTACTACTCTTAGAGGCTATACCATTAGAGCCTCGTTCAAATTTCTATAAATCTAGTTAAGGAATTTAAGGCATTAAGAGTCGTTTTCATCAAAGTTTATTCCATTGTATTTTAAAAGGATGATGGTGGTAAAAAGTTTTCCCATACTTTAATTTTTTTTTGTTTAAATACAAAGGTATATAGAAAATATTTAATTGTAGATACATCACAAGTTAAAATCTTCAAATATATGTCTTCTACTATATGTCACTGAATGACATATTATAAGAAGACAGTATATACAGTAAGTTATAAATTGTACATACATCACAGGTTAAAATCTAGAAATATATGTTTTCTACAATCTGTCCCATAAAGGGGTTTATTACAAGAAGACAATATGTGTTTTTGAATATTAAAATTAATATAATAATCAGAACTCGTAAGAGAGTGTTTAAAATATTAAAGAAACTGAAATTCTGGGGTTGATAAATCTCCAGCAAATACATTCACTATTTGGTTTATAAATTTAGATTTTTATTTATTATCTAATTAAAATTTACAAAATTTGAAAGTGTATTAACTGCAGTGCAACTTATCAAGTATAAAGATTATTCGTGAGAATTTTCTCATCTTTCCTTTGGTGGTTATTTCGCTTTCAAAGGTGATAAGCTAAAGGAGAATTTAAAAACTAAGTTTCTTAGACACTATTATAACGAAATACAGTAATTTGTGGTAAAATTTATAATAAAACGAAAAGTAATTTATGATAAAAAGAGGATGTAAATCTTATTCGTTCGTTATGATTTGTATATGATACTTGACATCATGGCCCAGAAAAGAGATTTTATATGCTTTAGAATACTGAGGAGTGTGTCAAACAAAAAATACTACAGAGGCCATGATTCATCCCGGTTCCATGGAAATGGTTTTCTTTGCTTCATGTTTACGTTCTATATGTCTATGGTCCACTTTTTTCCTAGACAATGGCTAATTATGGACATAATTTATAAGGTCTATACACATGAAACACTATCTTACATATAGCTGATAAGCTTTACTAATATCTCATATCCTATGCTTTAATGGCATCATAAATGTCTATAAATGGAAGATTGAAGAGAACTATTTATGAATAAAACTGAATGATAACTATAAACTCGAAATTTTCGATATTTTTGATCGATATATCAATGAGTAAAAACTTATGTCCATATTTTAAATTTTCTCTTCAGTTTCAATAACTTTCAGTTTTATTTCTTACATTATACATTCGTGATGAAAAATATGTATGGGTTACTGTGTTAGTAATTGCAATGATTTCCTGATGTACTGATTTTAATGAGCTGTGACAGCTCAGCGTGGTAAGAGTGATCTCCTAACCGGAGTGCTGCAATCCAGTAAAATCCAGTAGTATTCATTAATGGCAGCTTTTTCTGGTAAATCATGTATGTGGTGGCAGTGGTGGCTCCAAGTTCAAAAACGATACCTCTGGAGGTGACTGTCGAAGCCTGAAGGACTTCTGCTTGATCAATGTTATTAAATTACGAGGAACCACTTTGAATGGGATGTTTTAAGGAGTAATATTGGCTGAGTAAAGGGTACATATTGAAACAAAATTACTCAAGAAAATTATTGGCATTTTTATGGGCAAATATTTTACAGGTAAGTACCATTTCTAATAAAAAATATGTTTATCTTTATTGCACTACGATTCATGAGTAAATTTATCTCTGGAGTTGACAGTCCAAGCCTGAAGGTCTTCTGTTTGATCAATGTTATTAAATTACGAGGAACCACTTTGAATGGGATGTTTTAAAGAGTAATATTCGCCGTGTAAAGGGTACATATTGAAACAAAATTACTCAAGAAAATTATTGGCATTTTTATGGGCAAATATTTTACAGGTAAGTACCATTTCTAATAAAAAATGCTTTTATCTTTATTGCCCTAGGATTCATGAGTAAATTTATCTCTGGAGGTGACAGTCCAAGAATAAAGGTTTTCTGTTTGATCAATATTATTAAATTAAGAGGAACCAGTTTGTTTGTGATGCTTTAAGGAGTAATACTGGACGACTATAGGGTACATATCTAACAAAATTACTAAAGAAAATCATTGGCATTTTTATGGGCAAATTTTTTACAGATAACTACCTCTTGTAATAAAAAATACTGTTACCTTTAATGTACTGTGATTCATAAATAAATTTCTTTTAAATTAAAATGTTGTGTATGTTCAACCTGTTTTTTCAGTTTTTCAGCTGTCAGCCATGAAAACATGGCTCCTAAGAGTAATTAATAATGTTAAATAATTGTTTGTAAATTAAAGTCTTTATTTACTTATTCTATTACATGAATGGCACAAAATAAATGCAATTAGAATATATTGTATTACCAATATAACACTCCGACTTAATCATAATCAATACATATAAAGAAAACTGAATAAATTTCTAAGGCTGTTTGGTTTAATGGCCATTGATATTTATCCTTTGACCAAAATAATTCACTTTAAGTATATAAAACATAGTTCATTAAAAATTCAAAAGTACATTTTTTGTATGAAATCACGATTGCAGAAACGTATAGCCCTTTACTCTTACATTTAAATGCTTTCTGATTTTTTTGTTGAAATATTCTACAGTTTTAAATGCAAAATTCTGTAGAAAAGAAATGCATTTCAGACATTTCTTTCATCGTCTGACTTTTTTTTAACATTTTCGTCTTTTTCAAAATGCATCAGCTAAAGAATGTCCAACTTTCTTTCTTGGAGAGGGAATCAACGTTCAGTGAAGAGCTTTTAAGATCATACCTTGATTCATCTTAGCAGAAGATCTCATTCAACATTTTCAGATTTTTTTTTCGTATGAACCGTTTAGCGCTTGAAACCTAAGGAACGTACGAAAAATTGTTCACTCTTCCATCACACCACAACATAAGTTCTTGTGTCTCCATTTCATTTTTTATCTTCTAAGCGGAAGTTTTCGGACGAACTTTTAAGTCTTCTCATTTTCCAGAAATGGAATGACTGAAGGGTATTTCTTTCGCTTTTTTTTTTTCAAATCATTTGTTTCAAGTGATTTTTATTTTCGCTTTTTCACAACTGGTTTAAAAGTCTAGCATTTTACTTAAAGCTGTAAGATAGCTATGATGTTTTAGAAAGCTAAAATAGTAGTATTTATTTGTATATACATTTTCTGACAATTTTTCGAGTTATTTTTTTCTAATTTATAAAACATTTATATTACAGGACATTTTATGTCAATTAGTTTAAATAAAACATGAACATTGAGAATAATTAAATAATCACATCTATAAAATGTTTTCTATTTAATTGTTTTGTTTTATAATTGTTAGAATAAACTAGAATAGTAGTATTTATTTGTATATACATTTTCTAACAATATTTCGAGTTATTTTTTCAAATTTATAAACCCTTTATATTACAGGATATTTTATGTCAATTAGTTTAAATAAAGCATGAACATTGAGAATAATTAAATAATTACATCTATAAAATGTTCATTATTTAATTTTTTTGTTTTATAATTGTTGGAATAAACTGGAATAGTAGTATTTATTTATATATACATTTTCTGACAATTTTTCGAGTTATTTTTTCTAATTTATAAAACATTTATATTACAGGTTATTTTATGTCAATTAGTTTAAATAAAACATGAACATTGAGAATAATTAAATAATCACATCTATAAAATGTTCACTATTTAATTTTTTTCTTTTATAATTGTTGGAATAAACTGGAATAGTAGTATTTATTTGTATATACATTTTCTGACAATTTTTCGAGTTATTTTTTCTAATTTATAAAACATTTATATTACAGGATATTTTATGTCAATTAGTTTAAATAAAACATGAACATTGAGAATAATTAAATAATCACATCTATAAAATGTTTTCTATTTAATTGTTTTGTTTTATAATTGTTAGAATAAACTAGAATAGTAGTATTTATTTGTATATACATTTTCTGACAATTTTTCGGGTTATTTTTTCTAATTTATAAAACATTTATATTACAGGATATTTTATGTCAATTAGTTTAAAAAAAAACATAAACATTGAGAATAATTAAATATTCACATCTATAAAATGTTTTTCCATTTCTTTTTTTTTTTATAATTGTTATAATAAACTGGAATAGTAGTATTTATTTGTATATACATTTTCTGACATTTTCGAATTATTTTTCTAATTTAAACTAAATTACAGGATATTTTATGTCAATTAGTTTAAAAAAAAACATAAACATTGAGAATAATTAAATAATCACATCTATAAAATGTTTACTATTTAATTTTTTTCTTTTATAATTGTCGGAAGCTTGAACACTATTTTCCTATTAAACAATATAAAAATTTTGAAGATGAACAAAAAATATTTCTTGAGATTTAAGTCTAATTCCTTTATCTATTCTTCTCATTCCATGCTTCATTACAAATAATCCCTGTCTAAGAACCATATATTTATATAGGATTAATTGCAAATTCATCATAGTGAACCATTAAGATGGAAATATAATTCATTTAAATTATATTAAAATAATTAGAACTATCAATTACTTATCAATACTATTTAAAGATTGCTAAGTGCTCCTTAGCCTTTTTAAAACTTCAGAGCATTGCCGTTTAATTTCTGATAAAATGAAAAATAATAATGAATCCTAAAGAAGCTTAGGATTAAACCTTTAAAAGTCACCTACATAAATTGTACTGAATTTAATGAAAATAGTTTATAATTATTATCTATGAACTTTATAAAAGCAATATATTAAATTTTTTGCGATTCTTAGAGCCTGAGAGGATACTAGAGAACGAATATGGAT
Source organism: Pardosa pseudoannulata (assembly GCA_032207245.1). Classification (NCBI taxonomy): domain Eukaryota; kingdom Metazoa; phylum Arthropoda; class Arachnida; order Araneae; family Lycosidae; genus Pardosa; species Pardosa pseudoannulata. Next base: position 143,976,538 of record CM063498.1, on the reverse strand, counting down.
GTTAACTGAAAAATTCTTGTACATCGTGAACATAATACTTTAAATTTAATTATATTGGAAGAAAAATAAATAAGTGTTCATAAAAAAGTAAAATAAATAAATAGTTTAATAATTTATAAGAGTTGTTTGAATAGATACTTTTGTTTCGGGTCATAACTGAAAAACAATTTCACTACTAACTTTCCAGGTACAGCAAGTATAAATACATATATATTTGAAAAGAAAAAAACTGAATATAGTACTGTCATTTATTGTAAGTTTTAAATGTCAAAAACACAAAAAATTAAAAAAAATTATATTTCTAAAATTAGAGAAAAAATGTTTACAGGATTTTCACTGCGAAACCATAATTAAAGACATAAACACAGGTAAATGCGGCTTGGACTGGTTTGGGCAGCTATGGCATACTTTTTGCTCAGTTAACTTAATGAAACCAGGACTTGCTGCTTAAATCAGATTCCGAAAATTCATTCTAGCAGTGATGTTTGAAGCCGTAATCTGAGATACGCGCTCTAACATTCGTCTATCTCTAGGCCCAGGAAAAAGTAACTAAACGTATTGCAAACTAATTCAGTAATAATTATTTCTAAATCTAGTTTAAAATTAAATAAAAACAGATAAAAACTTTCCATTTAGTCCTGAAAAGTAAAAAGTAGGAATCTTGTATTTTAAATTAAATCATTTACTAATACATTAAAAACTACTCTAATGAAATTTTTTACTTGGTTAAACATAAAATACAAAGAAATTTATTTGAAGTAACAGGAAAAAACTTTTAAAGAGGAGAGAGTTTAGCTTGTTTACGTTGTAATGAATACATAAATTTTCAAGTAAAAATATTCGGAAAGTAGTATTCAAAACATTCTCTGGATATATATATATAATATATATATAAATATATATATATATTATATATATATATATATATATATATACATATATATATAATATATATATAATTCATATATATATATATATATATATATATTATATAAATATATATTTATATATTGTGTTGTTTTGTGTGTGTGTGTTGTATATATCAAAATTATTTAACTTTAATATTTCTTCAAAAGCCTCCTCTCTAAAATTTATTTAAATATCTTTACCAGCCTCTAAATGGTTTAATCAACAGAGTATTTTCTACTTAACATTCCTTTCTGTCATATAACTGTAAATTCTGTCTATAGAGCAGTTCAAGCTTGCAAAACATGATTTCGCGTTTTGCTGATATTGCATTTAATTCTCTTAGTAAGCTGTTTTTGTTGTGGGAAAAATTTTGTTGTCTGCGCTCTTTGTACTTGTGTCCGAGTAAGTAAACTCTGTGGCTTTTGATTGTATATTGTCCAGAAGGAAAGATTCGGTGTTGCCGATCTGAATTAAATTTAAAATTAGACTTCTGAGGTCTCTTAAATATGAAGCCCGCCTGCATTCTCATTACTTATAATGTTTAAGCTTTCTCCTTGTGAAGTGTTATAAAAAATGGATTACACACACACACACACACATACAACATATAATATATATAAATTATATTTATAAAAATATATTTAATTCTTTGGAAAAACATAACACTTGCTCACTGTTCATTTTTGAATCTTAAAAAAGAAATTAAAAGTATAGTTTGATTTGTTTCGGAGAGCTGCGGCCTACAGTTTTGCTACAAAAGAGATAATCTGACCAACAAAAAAGATGGAAGACAGAGATGATTATATGAGGCAATTAGCGTCAAACACGTTACTCAGGTTTTATATAATTATTAAAACTCCTTTTTGAAACGTCTCTAATGATGATACTGTAATTATGTTGTAACACGAGTTTTTAACGGATAAATTTAATTGTATTTATATTCTTTACTTGTAATTCAACAAAATACTTGTGTCCATGTTACATAAATAAATTATAAATCAAACAAAACTAAACAAACAATATATATATATATATATATATGTATATATATATCAGTTCGTTATGATTAACATTTTATATAATATCATCAAATATAATTAACTTATTAACCCACATTTACCATTGTTGTCAAGTTATATTTCTAGAAATGCCAAACATGACAAACGTAATAAATCATGAAAATTATGTATTGGACATAATCATATAACACTATTTGATAAAACTAAACAAGCAAAATAACACACACACACATATATATATATATATATATATATATATATATATATATATATATATATATATATATATATATATATATATATATATATATATACCTATACACACACACACATATATATATATATATGTATATGCACATGTATATGTATATGAATATGTATATTTATATGTATATTATATATGTATATGTATATGAATATGTATATAATGTGTATGTATATGTGTATATATGTATATGAATATGTATATATATATATACATATCTATATATATACATATCTGTGAATATATCTATCTATCTATCTATCTATATATCTCTCTCTCTCTCTCTCTCTCTCTCTCTCTATATATATATATATATAATATATATATATATATATATATATATATATATATATATATATATATATATATATATATAATATATATATATATATATATATATATATATATATATATATATATATATATGTATATGCATATGTATATATATATATGTATATGAATATGTATATATGTATATGTATATATGTATATGTATATATATATATATATATGTATATATATATGTATATATATATATATATGTATATGTATATATATATGTATATGTATATATATATATATATATATATATATATATATATATATATATATATATATATATATATATATATATATATATGATTAACTTTTTATATAATATCATCAAATATAATTAACTTATTAACCAACATTTATCATTGTTATCAGGGTTATATTTCTAGAAATGCTAAACATAACAAACGTAATAAATTATGAAAATTATGTATTGGACATAATCATATAACACTATTTGAAAAGTAGAAATAAAAAATCTTTATTAAGAATTATATATTCATTATTTATTAGGAAATAAAGATATTAAAATTCTTATCAGTTTAACAGTAACGTCATTTTGTTGGTTTTCTCATTTGGACAAGTGGTAAAGGAATTATGTTTTATGTTACCTTTCTTAATTTAAAATTGTTAGGTTTTGTATTTGAGCTAGAGAACTATTTTTATTTTTTTGTTAGACGAGGGCAGACAACGAAACCTAATGATTAAGGCTCATATCAACATGTAAGAACATCTATGCCATAAGGGAAATTCAAACTACTGTACTTCAGTATTGTAATTATGTTATGTAAACTTTATTCGGAATTTTATTAAGGTTTAACACTTAGTATTTTAAAATCATTGTGTATTTGTATTCATAAAATCGTTTTTTAAATAGTACTAAGGAAAAATTAGCTGTAACCAGATTTAACAACAACTTTTTGAACCTGTAATAAGTACAGCATGGAAGCACCAAACAGACTAAATAGACGCTGCTGCTTTGTACGTTGGACCTGCATCTCTGTCAAAACTATTTACTCAGATTTTTGATAAAAATAAAAGTTGTATAGCTATGGAATCAAAAATTGTCTGTTAAAGAAATATCGCTAAGATGTAATAAAATTCATAAAAAAGAAAATGTATATACCAATCTTCCATTCGAATGGGTCAAAGTGAAATTTGAGATTGATTTTATGATATCTCTCTACATTTTTCAAGAATATATTCTTTAAGTTTTAAATAATTAAATCGGTAATATTATGTGTAAATAAGTTAATATTAATTAACTAAGCATTTAGCTTTTACAGAATATTTTATAAATGGAACATTTTAGAACATTTTGTATCCAGTATCCTATTGTTTTAACATTTTCTTAAATGAAATCAAATTTTCTCTAAACAACTATACCAAAATTTTTGTAAATCTACTACATTTACAATACATTTTTATGTCTAATAAACATTCTATATCACTGATCTAACTGTACTGACATTATGGACTGGTGGGAGTTGGCATTTAACAGTTATCTAGTTGTGGTGCCTTCAGATAAAATGAAATTTAAACAACTTCTAGGACTTTTTTTGTGTTCGTTACTTTAAGTCTCTAAGTAAAGGGAATTTGCCATGTTTTTTTGTTTTTTTGACAAATTGATTATCTGGCCATCCACAACCAGTAATTTTTAAGAAGTTAAGGGGCTTCATGTCTTCTAAACACGTGTTAACACATGATACGAGTGGATATGTTTCCATACAACTGAAATCATTAAATAATTATTATAATTATGTAAATATTTTTATGCATTTAAGACTTGTTTAAACTTATACATTTGTGGAACCATCTATAATATGTAACTGTTTTAAATGTATATCAAATATTACAATATAACTTTCAAAAGAAGTTATATAACAGTTTAAAAGGTAACTGAACTTACATAATAGATATAAGCCCTAAATGCAATTCAACTGATTTCAAAAGTTATTCCTACAGAAAAAATTACTAATAATGAAATCTCTTAAATGTAAGAGGTTAAAAAATCGTGGAAATTTGTGAAAGTAGAATACACTTTATACAAAGTAGTTAAATTGCATAAATTTTAATAACTACTTTGTATAAAGCATATACCCTTTATTACCCAAATGATATGCATTAATTCTTAGAAGACAAAACTATGCAAAAATAACAAAAATAATAGGCTTATATGTTTACAAGATTTGTATGGGATTATATTATATTATAATGATATGACATATAATTTAAAATTATTCTATAATAATTGTTCTATATTCTTAATGTTATTAAATAAGAGGGATAAATTAAAAGTGTCAAAACAGGTGTTAAATATTTTACGAATTTTTGTATAGCTTTATTAAGACTTCAGCCTTAAAACGAATCAAAAAATATACATTTTTTGCATTCACCAAAACTGATTTTCAAGGCTCCTAACTTCTTAAGCATCTACAAATTCGCAATTCTAACAATATAAATAAAATATAAAAATGGTGAGTGTAGAATTTTTAAATTCCTATGTTATAATCTGGAAAATATGTCTTGATTCTACACTCTTCTTTCTCTTACAATTTTACAGTCTTTCTGACTGTCTAATGGGCTTTAAAGTATTATTTTCAAAAAATAAAACTTCTAACAAATTTCAATATGCTCAAATCATCCTTTTTTATATAGGAAGTCAAGTTTCGGATTTGCCATTAGTAACAACTACCAAACTAATTTTCTGGTTAGATTGTTTTATTTCAAATATGCAAAGATATATTTATCGAAACAAAAATAAAAATTCTTAGTCCTCTTCTAATAAATGACTTCCTCTTTTATAGTCATGTTTAGTTTGAATGTCATAGAAATTTCTCATTGTGTAAATAAAGAACGTGTAACTTCTGATGATTTTTATTCGATTACTGAACTTTAAGGAAAGGAAGATAAACACAAATATACTTCGGCATTAGTTTGTGTCTAAAAATGTAAGTGGAAAACGTATTTTTAAAAGAAAAACTATTTATGGAGTTAAATATTTGGATACTTAGAATTTATCACTTTTTTATATTTTACAAACTTTGCAGTTCTGAGAAGTGAAATTTTCTCTCCCGGCTAGATTTAAAATTAGATCTCTAAAGTTAAGACTTGTAATTTGTTGTGTTCTTTTTATTAACCTCATATTCTACAAAAAATTTTAGTTATCTTATTAACATTACACACAGATCTATATATGGACTAGACTACCCTTCAGACACTGTTCTATTTTAACGATGGGAATTCAAAAAATTGTAAAATGTTTTTAAATAAATTATAAATTGGATTTTGATGAAAAAGTAAGGAAATTTTTTTAATACTTGACGTCACCACGCTTACAGTGATCTCAAATGTAATTAGATTAAATTAAAACTCTCACAAATCCTGTATGGGCATTCGAACTTCTCTCAGCCAAGTCTGTTGCTCTAACCACTGCGCCATAGATAGTTTTGTAGAAAAAGGGTTTCAAGAGGTATTAACTTACTCTCAATAAGAGCGCAATTCGGGGTATTTAATTAAAAACAATTTTTTATCGGATCAAATTGTGAATCTAAACCATTCTCGAATTAACTTTAATTACATACACATTTCATTATAATCGGTCCAGCCGTTTAGGAGAATTTCTATTACAAACACACGACAGAAAAATTTTATATATAAAAATTCCCATACAGAGTCTGGTCACATCAACGTGACCAAAACCTGCTTTTGTCTTTTCGTTGACTTGCTAAATATCTACTTGACAAATGATTTGAAACTTTAAATATTTGAATGCATTAGTTTATACTCCTAGAATTGTCAGAATGAAGTTTGTATAAGTTTTAATTTAAATTTAAACTATGAAGATTTGGCATACAGTGCTTCCTCTGAAATGTGGACATACAAAATATTAAGGTAGTGTATCAGCTTTACTTAAGTTCATTTATACATGTGTATACATACTGTTTTTAATTTTCAAACTATAGAAGAAACTATAGAAAGATGATGAAAACTACAGAATAAAAATATAAAAGGAAACATTGAACTATTTTAAGTCTGAATTGATATTTATTAAATTTGTTTTTATTGTAGATACAATTCCAATAAAAAGTACATAAAATGTAAACAAATATCTATACCACTGTATCAAAATGAAGGAAATTAGATAAAAATACAAATGTACTAGTTCAATGTACTTTTACAGAAATGTTCCAGATTATAACAATGTTTCTTGTACCAGTATCCTGATTTTATTTTAATGTCTAAGAATTTTTCAGCAAAGCTCTAAAACACTGCATTCAAGTAAAAAAAAATATGGCATCCTTAGTTTTACACAAATTAAACGTATGAATTAAGCATATACTTTTTAACACTTAACGCTTTAAAAACCATTTCAAAAGTTACGTAATTTAGACACTCTATTTATTTATTTTCACTCCAATATAAAAAAACAAATTAAGGTTCATTTGAAATAATCATGTTACACCTGTTAACATTTAGATGTGTACTAAGAATTCTAAGCATTTTACATTCTGCCTGCTTGACAATTTTTTCTTCATCTCCGTAGCCTTGAATTTGAAATTTTCATTTTAAAAGCAACGTGGAAGCTAATATTCGAATTCTTATACTTTCTCACTATTGAATTGGGATATAAATTAACAATTAAAATCTATAAGTTAATACAGTTCATACACATATTTTAAGAGGTTTTGAACTGGGAAGCATATCACTGTGTAACCACAAATATTCCATTATATTCTAAATTGGAACCTTAGGAATTAAATTGCGAATTACTTAAACTTTTATAGTCTTTTCTCACTCAGAAATGTTCAGATGTGTGCTATTCTTACTTTATAATCAATTCAAATAAAAATGCTTTTGATAGATTCAGTCTATACTTTTTGGCTCGTTTACAAA
>CM063498.1:143961616-143964116 GCA_032207245.1 Pardosa pseudoannulata | reverse complement strand
CGCCTAACGGCGTGACCCTCAACAACCATATTTTTTATACATCTAGTGTATATAACTGTACATATATGTGTATATATATCTGTGTGTGTAAGTAATCACAAAGGAAATTAATCCATTGGTTACACTTGAAATTAGCCTCTTTTGTTTTTAATTGCCCATCTTATTGAGTAATGTGGAGCCTAAGGGTTAAGGAGCAGTTGTGGCTCCATAGAAGAACGGCTAGTCCGTAGTGAAATTTGACTTTTATTTAAGATCTGAGAAAACGACATGTTACTCTGGCAAGAGCAGAGAAATAAATAATACATGAAAATACTATCTGGGCCTCACAGCCAGATGATACAGAGAATATTAACAAGGATAGGGCAGCTTTAATAGTCAGTGAATTTAATAGTCAGAAAGGAACTTAAATTAGTGAAAAAAATGAATTATTCGCGGAGGTGATCTCGAGAATCTGGCGACTGGGCAGAACATTTACATTTTTTTCAGAGTTAGCATTGGAAAATAAGTTGGTAGAATTCAATCGCGGACACTTTATTCGATATAATATTTTGTAGTTGGAAAAATAGATACGAAAGAATTCAGAAGGAGAAAGTGAGAATTTTAGAGAGATATATTAAGTGTAATAATTTTGATATATTACACAGATATATAAATATATGTGTTGTTGTTATTGTCTTATGCCTCTTGGTCAAACCAAGCCTGATTGGGCCAGGGGTTACTCAAATTAAGGCAATGTTGTGCGGTTTTCGTTTTTAACGAGCACCTCATGGGGGAACGTATGACTTGTGATCAAGTGGGTCCTCGTAATTTTGAAGTAGGAACTAAGAAGAAGACCAATAGGCTTGGCCTGCCACCCCCAGAGTTATTGATTTAGAATTTGGAGAACATTGTGACCACCAATATATTTTATGTGCTCCAGTCACCTTTAACGAACACGGTGGATCATAAGACGTCACGGGCTCTGAATTCACAACCCTCCAATTACGAGAGCTCCGCCTGAGCTACCACGGTTTATAGGTAAATGTATAGATAAGAAGAATATCATTCTGAAAAGGGCCCATTGTCAGATTAACTAAGAAACTGGGGAAAGAAATGGTTTATAATATAAATGGAGACGTTAGTAGCAGGAATGATATTTCTTGAGGCGTGTAAGAATATAAATTAGAAAAATCATTATGTGGCATGAACGTACCACTCCGTACACGGAATCACTGACTCATAAACTGTCCATGATCTGTTTTTTAATTAAGAGTTAATTGATTAGAGGAAATTAATTCTCGTTTTAATATTTCAGCTCGTGATATTTTCTAAAGCTTTTTGTTACATATCGGCAAGTATTCAGAATTATAATTATTCTTGAGATTTTCCCTCTTTTACGAAATCTCGTAAAAATGACTTTAAATTCTATGCCTTAAAAGCATCGTGTAAGCAAATATTCGACAAAGCTGTTGTGCTCTGAGTGTTTTCACAATCCAGAATACAAATTAGGTGGAAAATATAAAATTGAATAGACTTTCACTCACACATTCTGGTGGCATTGTATTGGAATGTGCTATCCGTCATTATAAATGGAAATTTACCGAGTCTCTAAAAGGCAAAATGTTTGAACGTTTAGAACTTTATAAAGATGACTCTTTATTTCGTAGACAAAAAAAAGGAATTATATTATGTAGCACAAAAATTCTTTAAATTTTCTATTTTATTTTAAATATATTACTACCATTAATTAGTTACTACATTTCTTTTTAATGTAAATGCAATCGCATTAAGTACAGAAAATATAAAAATCTTTGTTACTGTTAAAAAGGAAGATGTAACTATAAATACGTTGAACCGCGGTAGCTCAGTCTGCAAAGGCAGCAATCTCTTAAATGAAAGGTTGCTAGTTTAGGGCTGGAGCTGGCCTTAGATCCGCTATGTCGCTAAAGGGGGCTGGGGCACATAAAATATGTTCGTTGACACAAAGTCCTGAAAGTTCTCAAACAATACCGCTGGGTTTGAAAGTCCAATCCTGTGGTACTTGTGCTTGGTCCATGCTTCAAAATTACCAGGACCCAACAGGGTAATGTAAAGGTGAAGCTTTTTAAGGCTGTAGGATAATGTCTGTATCGCCTGACGCATTGAAAAAAAGCAATAAATAAATATCGTCACTTATGAACATAATGTGGAACACAATAACACCCACAGAAATTAGAGTTAATCAATTTTATTAATTCAACTCAATGTGCAAAGTAAAATTGCAAGCTCTGCATAACTCTGAACTCAGCGATTGGAGATATTTAAAGAAGCAGGGAAAGTTCCAGAAATCTGTCTGTGAAGGCTATGAAAATTTTACTGTGAAACGCAGAGAAATGGCGAATAATAATTTTTTGGCAAACTAAAGAAAGGTCCAGAAAGGCCTAGAACACGAAATAAAGTAGAGCATAAATAAAGGAAATATATATTTACAGGGATTTTAAATAATGGTACGACCTCCTGATTAAGAGACTACTGTGATGAC
>CM063498.1:143951616-143956616 GCA_032207245.1 Pardosa pseudoannulata | reverse complement strand
TAAAAGGAAGGTTCATAAACAAGTTCAAAAATTTTTATTGGTTTACAATATTTCGCTTCTTTTATGCAACCGTAACTTAAAAGAGCTTTGTTACACAATATATTGATAGTAAATCTAAATTTAGTTTTGTTTTTAGTATTATCTATTCGTAATCTCTTACTCTATTAGTTATCTTTTAGTCTGTATAGTTACCTAAATTAATTTAGTTTTGAGTAATGTATGCAATTTAAATATTATATAAGTTACATTATTTAAACATTATTAATTAGCCGCGGTACCTCAGTCGGCAAAGGCAATGCTCTCGTAACTGGATGGCTGTGGGTTCCGAGCTCGAACTGGCATAAGATCAGCCGTATTCATTAAACGTGACTGGGACATGTAAAACAGGTTTGTGGTCACATATACTCCACGGTCTCACACAACACCTCTGGGGATGGCAGGACAAGACGATTTGCATTCTGCTTCAGGGTTGACTTAAGAATTGGGTTCTCCCGGCAACTTGGCGATAATGGTTTAAGTATGATCGCCTAATATTTTCTTCTGATCTCACCGTCTCCAAACAATCTGTACCTATATAATAATTTATTTAATATTTGCATCCATCTCACCTTGTGTAACTCTTTTCTTATATAATAAATGTGCGCAATGCTTAAAATATTAGATATAATAAACCATTAATGGTTCTCTATGGCTGATTTCTAATAATTTGGAGCTGTTGCGTTTGTAAACTGTTAAGGGATTAATTGCCTATAAATATAGATGTCCCGTTTTCAAGTCGTTTTCTTTAATTAAGTAAGAATATATAATTCTATTACTATAGTGCACTGTGCATTAATAAAAGTCGCCAGAAAAAGCAAGAAACAAAATGTTTGGATGGATTACCTTTGTGTTTTAGTAAATATTGCCAATATTTCGGCCAAATTCGCCAAGGAAAATCCAATTCTTAAGTAGATCCCCTGCTTCAAAAAGGACCTACTTGAGCTTAAATCGTGATTTCACCCTTGAGGTGCTCGTCGAAAAGAAAGGCGCACCCCCTTGTCTTAATACGAGTAGGCTCCAGCACAATCGTGCTTGTTTAGACCAAGTGGCATATGCAACAACAACAAATATTATTAATTATTTGAATATAAGATTTATTATATACGTTTTACATGAAATAAACATAAATAAGAGCAATCTCCTTGATTTTAATTCATTCTTGATCAGTAATTTTGCATCGAAAATAAAATATTGCTAACCCGTGAGGACGTGCCTCTGATACCTCTTAAAAGAATTTCACAAAAAGTCACCCAACAGAAATAAACTTCTCAGATTTTCAGTAGCTGTCTTATAAGTCTTCTAAACCACAACAACATGTATGTCTGCAATTTTCTATGAATAATTTTCACAAAAAAGATACTTTTAGGTTATCCAGACTTCAAAGACACAGTTGATGAAATATAAAGATGAAATATAAAGATGTGATTTGAGTTTTTAACTTGTGAGACTTATGTTTGTACTTTCAGAATGGTAATAAAAAATGATCTTCTATGCAAAATATTTTTAAAAATTAATATTTCAAATAAACCGAAATATATTTGAAACTTTTAATAAAGTACTTTTGGTAATTTCCTGTTTTTCATCAAAATTAATTTTGTTCATATTTGACTGAGAAATGTTGCACGCGTAACTGCAGTTAGCTCAAATCCTCGCGGGTTAAATATTTAAATTGATTGTAAAGATTTGACCAGATGGAGTAAGAACGCTTACTCTTTGTAGAAACTGCTCTGAAATCTAGCTTAGATCAGATCATATATTTTCTCGCCTTGCCATGTTGACTGTCATGCAGCATATCAGCATGAAGAGTATCTCTATAGAGCATTTTCTTGCAGTGTCATGAACCACTATAATGCCCTTCCCATTCATTTTCATGTTTACAACAGCCAATAGGCAAACAATAAACAGTCCTTCAGTTTGAAACTAAAGCCAGAATTGTCATAAGTTTTGATGTTCCCTGCTGCGTGAAATCGCCTTATGCAAACTATTGCATCCGCATAGCCGAAGCTGTGTGTTCCACACATGGTACCATAGACATAACAATCGACTTATCTTCTTTCAGAAATATGACTATGTGAGATTATCTGTATATAAAAATATATACCATTTATTTATGTATAATTTATCTTTTTTTTAAATTCATCAATTGTAAGCAGTTTTAAGAAATAAAAGTGTGGATAGTTTGCTTTAAATATTTTTCTTCAATTTTGATCAAAATTAAGTATAACAGTTTTAAATGATACATGGTTATCAAAAAGCACAACATTTGTTGCTTTTAATATGGTCATTCGATGCAAAAAGAAGAAATGTTTTCCAATATCTTATTGTATCATTATATTCCTTAGTACAATTTTACAATATTTATATATTTAGTGTATTAACATTTCAGCGGATTTTGGTTTCGTAGCAAAACCACCTATTAAACATCTTTTTTTAAACTTTACTTTATCTTTTTATAATTTTTTATGGCTCCAGTCTCGTACATCTGTGATGTATAGAAGCTAATGCTGTAGAATCAAGAGCTTCTGCAATTAAAAAAAAACTTTTTGCAGACATAAATGATTTTTTGATTATATATATATATATATATATATATATATATATATATATATATATATATATATATATATATATATATATATATATATATATATATATATATATATATATTATATATACATACATATTATGTTTTTGATATTTTAAATTTATAACACATGATAGTTCTACATTTCACTTATTTATTTTTTCTTTTGAAATATATGTATTAAAACTTTCTGTACTTGAGATGTCAGTAATTCAATTTATCTTACTTATGACCTCAAATAAAAGTATCTATACAAACAACACTTATAAGTTGTTAAGCTATTTATTTATTATACCAGTTTAAGGATTACCATTTATTGTTCTTCCAGTATAGTTAAACTTTTAAAAAGGCATAATGTTCAAGCTATACAAGGGGATGAGTTAGTTAAACCACTACTCAAACATTACTTAGATATCCTCTAAGACAAATCCTCCTAAGGAATGTAATGAAAACTTATATATTTTACATTTACAAGGTTCATAGATATCGCTCAGGAGCTCTCATACCTGACTTCCCTGTGCCAAACCCTCTAAGTCAGATTACTGTAAATGCATGGAATGAGACATATCTGATAAACTGCAACAGGATATTGAGGACAAGAATCGAAGTTAAGTTAGGAGATATAATAAGTAAAATTGTTTATAGTAAGCTAAGGTTCATGTGTTGTGGTTCATAGATAACATTTATAAACAAATTAAACTAAATTCCCATGAATTTATTTTGGTGACCTTTAACGGGTTAAAAACATATGCTGTAAAAGAAATAATTAAGTAAATCTTGGCTTTTGTTCTTGAATGTATTATGTATTATTAACCAAAGGTACTATAGTTCAATAAGTCTCTGACAGTGTAACTGTATTACCTTGTATAGTTATACCGCACTTACTATACATTTACTACATTTATAACATAATTAGTTATAATAGTTAATAAAGGAAGGTATATAGATGAAAAAGGATAGGTTTATTTGTTCTGTAATTCCTTCAGTAGTAGGAATCAAAAAGTGTATATTATGCAATACTTTGGACATGTAAGTGTTATAGACTTTTGAATAAATTCACAGTGTTTTCTATACTTATAAAATTATTAATTTTCACAGGAAAGGAAAAAGGAAAATACATATATGAAGACAAACTTCACCATTTTAACCCTTTAAAGGTCACCTACATAAATTCTTTGGAATTTAATGTAGTTTATAAATATTATCTATAAGTCTTATAAATGCAAAATGTTTTAATTTTTTTTAATTCTTAGAGGGGCTTGCCTTAGAGGACCATACCATAGGAGGGATAGAGGGGGGTTAACTGACAAGACTCTTGTACAGCATTAACACAAAAAAATTTAAAATTTTAAATATATTCTAAGAACAAAAAATACGTGTTTTTAAAAAATAAATAGTTTAACAATTTATAAGTGTTGTTTGAATCGATATTTTTGTTTGGGATCAAAAGTAAAAAAAAACGATTTACTAACTTTCAAGTTACAGCAAGTATAAATACATATATTTCAGAAGAAAAATAAATTAAATACAGTACTATCATCTATTGTAAGTTTTAAATAGTAAAAACATAAAACAATCGATCAAAAAACACTCATGTATCTCCAAAAATTAGAGAAAAAATGTTTAACTAGAGGTTTCGCTGTGAAACCACTGTCCGGTAAAGGGTTAAATAAGACATATACAATTTCTTCTGTAACCGTATTTAATAGGGCCATAGTTCATCAATAGTCTCATATTCTCATGTTAAATAAGAGCAAGACATTAATATATACGGAATTCTACTGCAACAAGCGGCTTTCTGCGAGAAAAGTACTTAATTTGTTTTCGATTGACCATTTCTATCTTGACCTGTAAATTGAAATCTAAAAGTGCAAATTACCTCATTCGAAATTCTTGAAATCTCATTGCGTTTGACATTATACTACTCAATCGATTGTAAAGAATGAATAATGCAAGAGATAGTATGGCTTTTGAACGCTTAATAGGATTTAGGATTGGTTGGGTAATATAATTGTATTTTAGAAAATAATATTTATTTCTCTACACACATTATTATTCTATTTTAAAATAAGGAATGCTACTAACATTTTAAAGCTATTAATGGAATCCAGAGAAATATAATTTTTCTTCTTAAAGTTTAAATTTTCTGAATAATTGTAACAGCAAAATACACTAAAAAATTGTAACAATAATATATTTTAGGGGATTCAGGTAATAACATTGTATACTTTTTAAAGTTATAATGTCTTTGAAATGCTTATTTATTTTCAAATATGTGCTTATACGGTATTATAATGCATATAGCAAATTAAAATTATTTTCAATTTTATATTAAATTAAATTCAAACTTTTAAAGTCTGAATTGAAAAAAATTTAA
>CM063498.1:143924116-143946616 GCA_032207245.1 Pardosa pseudoannulata | reverse complement strand
ACTTTTAAATTACCAACTTAGGGAAGAATCATTAACCAATGATTATAGCTCCATGATTTTATCCGGGATTTCACTTTACATATTGATTCGAGTTATCGCAACAAATATAATTCACAAAATAACTTTCATAAAATCAAATTTTATTATTGAACAAAGTGAATAAATCAAATTATTTTTGCATTTATTAATTCATTATCTATCACAAATTAAATCCGTCTAACTCGCAATGTTAAAGAAAAAGTAGAAATTTTAGGATTCTAAATTATTCACCCAACGATAAATGAATTGTATAAATGAAACCATACACTATTTTTTTATTGTTGGAGTAATACATTTTTGGAGATGGAATGACCATAAATCACAAAAGGGAGTTACAGAATCACTCGTCTGTGCTTATTATATTACTAATATTTCTTATTTATTTGGTGCAAAAGCACAAAAAGTTTATTACATAAGCTCTATTATTTTATATTTTAATCTGTTTAAATAAATTTGCATTAGATCTTGAGATACAATACATTATATAACATGCAAACTTCCCATTTAAACACTGGAGAATTAAATTTTCAACTGTGATAAGCTGTCTATAACAATATATTTCTACTTTCGTAGAGTATCGTTATGGTCTGATTTTACTGCATATACTATTCTTTAAAAAATGATTCATCCACAACAAATGATCTTTAACTATCGACTATTGTTAAAGACTTTTCTTCCTTACGACATAAGATTCTTAACTTTCTAAATTCTAAAAGCTCAGCGATCCACGGCAGCAGAATGTAATTGCAGAGGGAGAACAGTTTAACGAACAAAAAGCTGTTAACGAGACACCCAAATCCTAATTTTCTTTCCCCGTGCACTACGAATTGGGAGTCATTAGTTTATTGAAGGATTTTTCCGTTTCAAAGTAGTCCAGTATCGTGGACGATTACGATTAGAAAGAATTGTAGAAAAGAAAGACGAAAATTGTTCTTATAAAGATAATGCATGACATTTTATGGATTTCCCCTGTGATATAAAATCGTAAGTTCATATGTGCCTAAAATTCATTAAATTTTTCTCATTTTCAATCCTTAATTTTATTGCATATTTAACGTACATAAATGTGTATTTTTATACAATTATTAAACATGCAATTTATGCAACATCTGACTCACAGATATAAGATGATAAGGTCATATTATTTATCGAAAATAATTTATATTAGAAATGAAAGTTCTTTTATGAATACACTCAGAATTTCTCTTTTTTAAACTCTGAACTTTGTTTTAAAAAACATTGTTAAGATTTCGCTAAATTTTATATAAGATGAAGTATATTTTTAAAATGTTGATTTGAATTAAGTAAAGAACTGATAACCTTAATTATGGTTTTTATTCAGTATTAGACGAACGATTTCTAATTAGGAAGTGTGCTGCTTTTAGTCTTTTACACTAGAGACTATAGTTTCTAATCCCACTCTCAACATGGATATTCTTAGCTGTTTAGGGTCTTTAATCTATAAATTCCGGTTTACATAGCCCTCATGTCAACAAATTACTGTATATATACATATATATATATATATATATATATATATATATATATATATATATATATATATATATAAATATATATATATAATATATATATATATATATATATATATAAATATATATATATATATATATATATATATATATATATATATATATATATATATATATATATATATATTATATATATATATATATATATATATATATATATATATATATATATATATATATATATATATATATAATATATATATATATATATATATATATATATATATATATATACATATATATATATATATATATATATATACATATATATATATATACATATATATATATATACAATATATAAACATATATATAAATTTATATTATATATAAAATATATATATATTTAATATATATATATATATATGTGTGTGTGTGTGTGTGTGTGTGTGTGTGTGTGGTGTGTGTGTCAATATCTATGAAGATATCTAAATGTCAATTTAAAAATTGTAAATAAAAAAAAATTATATAAACTTTAAGACAAAAATCTAACTACAACTTTACAATGAATAAAATATGTGACTGTGACGCATGCATATCCACCCATATTAATCTTAATATATTTTTCAATTATTTACAACATAGTGAACGTCTCTAAAATAATCTTATTATTCATACTTATATTAATTTTTATTTAGAATTAGATTTAAATGCTAATTATCATCTCATATTTATTTTTAAACAAATAAAAAATATTTTCCAGTAGATTTAAAAAGGATTAAGTGAATGTTGCAATCCTTAATAAGCCGAACGTTGGCTGATTGGTTAGGGTGCTGGCCTACAGAACTGGGGTTCGTGGGTTCCATTCCCACTGTGGCATAGATGTACGTAGCCGTTCGGAATCGGCTTTAATCTATATTCTCATTATCCCTCCTGTTGCGAAAAGTAGACCATAGCACACAAAACTAAACCAACTCTCAATAAATATATTATTATTTGATATATTACATACATACTTATATATATATATATATATATATATGTGTGTGTGTGTGTGTGTGTATGTGTGGATTGATAGATGTTGTAAGACTTATAGATATACTTGAAAATTAAATTGTGAATAAAAAAATTGATTCCTACATTTCTAATTGAATAGTACCATTTTCTCGAAAAATGATAAAATAACAAGGGGGTCAACTGATTATATGTAATAAAGCAGATTTGTTAAAAATTAAAATAAACTACTTTTAAACGACCTCTGTTCCCAATAGTTAAATTTTCAGAATCACGAACTGCCTTATATTACGCAACATTTTCGGACATGTAGCTATTATCTAGATGAAACCTACTGAAGTAGAAGAGTTAGAAGTGTATTCTAAAGCAAGATTAAAGTGTTTGCATGATTGAATGAACTTAAGATGAAAATGCATAAAATCAGTACTCGTAAAAAATGAAAATAATCTAATTTTGAAAGTCCCCTGTACCCATGAGTTGCTATTTAAGAATCACAAAACGCCCTGCATTAGACAACATTTTTGAATATGTAGCCATTATCTGGATGAAACCTACTAAATTAGAAGAGTTAGAAGAGTATTCTAAAGCAAGAATAAACTATTTGTATGTCTAAATGAACTTAAAGTGAAAATGCATAAAAGCAGTACTCGTAAAAATAAAAATAATCTAATTTTGAAGGTCCCCTGTTACCATGAGTGTCTATTTAAGAATCACAAAACGTCCTGCATTAGACAACATTTTTGAACATGTAGCCATTATTTGTATGAAACCTACCAAATTACAATAATTAGAAGAGCATTCTAAAGCAAAAATAAAGTGTTTGTATGATTGAATGAACTTAAAGCAAAAATGCATAAAATCAGTACTCGTAGAAATGAAAATAATCTAATTTTGAAGGTCCCCTGTTACCATGAGTGTCTATTTAAGAATCACAAAACGTCCTGCATTAGACAACATTTTTGAACATGTAGCCATTATTTGTATGAAACCTACCAAATTACAATAGTTAGAAGAGTATTCTAAAGCAAGAATAAACTGTTTGTATGTCTGAATTAAACTTAAGACGAAAATGCATAAAAGCAGTATTCGTAAAAAATGAAAATAATCTAATTTTGAAGGTCCTCTATACCCATGAGTTGCTATTTAAGAATCATAAAACATCCTGCATTAGACAACATTTTTGAACATGTAGCCGTTATCTGGATCAAACCTACTAAATTAGAAAAGCTAGAAGAGTATTCTAAAGCAAGAATTGCTTGCAAGCTAAATCAAGTGTTTATTTCTAACGCAAGTGTTTGTATGTCTGAATAAACTTAAGACAAAAATGCATAAAATCAGTACTCGTAAAAATGAAAATAATCTAAATTTGAAGGTCCACTGTTCCCATGAGTTGCTATTTAAGAATCCCAAAACGCCTTGCATTAGACAACAATTTCGAACATGTAGCCATTATCTGGATGAAATCTACCGAATTAGAAGAGTTAGAAGAGCATTCTAAAGCAAAAATAAAGTGTTTGTATGATTGAATGAACTTAAGACGAAAATGCATAAAAGCAGTGCTCGTTAATTTAAGAAGTTAAAGCAAATGTCACGCCATAAAAGAACGATGGAATACTTTAAGTACGTAACATGTGTTATCTTGTGTCGGTGTAACTGGTTCAAGCAGAAAAGAACATCATTTGAATTCTACATTTAGCTATTTTCATTCCGCGTCTGACACATGAATGAATCTCTTTCAGGACTGTCTTTTACAAAGCAATTGAATGGAAAGACATTTCCATTTACTTCCCGTTTAATTTCATTAAATGAGAAAGCAAAGTGAATTTAACTGAAATACGTTTTTTCCTAATTTCCACGATGAAAACAATTAGTTGGAATTGATAAGCTACATTCGATTAAGGAATTCAGTGATGAGGAACTTTCACTCGGAAATTTGTGTTCAAATATGAAAAGACGAGAAAATTATCGCTTACTAATAAATACTGTGGCATTTTTGCTTAAAGCGTTTGAAGGAAGTATTATTAATGCTTTTGTATAATAGATAAATATTCTCAACTCTAGGTAAAGTTTGGAATTAGAAAAATAAATTGAAATGTTTATATAAGGATGCCAAACTATTATATAATATATATAAATAACATACGTTTTATAACATTTTCTCACATGCTAGAATATACCATTTCAAGTCTTGAAAATATTGAAAATAAATTAAAACATAAAAATAGAATTTTATTTAAGTACTTACTTTTTTTTACTATCGTAAATTATCAAAAATTATCAAATAAGAATCGAAATTTATT
The DNA here is from genome assembly GCA_032207245.1 of Pardosa pseudoannulata. NCBI lineage: Eukaryota > Metazoa > Arthropoda > Arachnida > Araneae > Lycosidae > Pardosa > Pardosa pseudoannulata. Next base: position 143,941,773 of record CM063498.1, on the reverse strand, counting down.
AAGGAATTCAGTGATGAGGAATTTTCACTTGGAAATTTGTGTTCAAATATGAAAAGACGAGAAAATTATTGCTTACTAATAAATACTGTGGCATTTTTGCTTAAAGCGTTTGAAGGAAGAATTATTAATGCTTTTATGTAATAGATAAATATTCTCAACTCTAGGTAAAATTTGGAATTAGAAAAGTAAATTGAAATGTTTATATAAGAATGCCAAAATTATTGTATAATATATATTAATAATATAGGTTTTATAACATTTTCTCACTTGCTAGAATATACCATTTCAAGTCTTGAATATATCGAAAAGAATTTTAAACATAAAATTACAATTTTATTTGAATATTTACTTTGTATTTTACTTTGTAACAATTTTATTTTGTATTTACTACAAAAAAATACTTATTATTTTTTTAATATCGTAAATTATCAAAAATTATCAAATAAGAATCGAAATTTATCAAAAAGGAAAAGACATTTCCTATAAAGTGAATTTAACTGATATACATTTTTACGTAATTCCCACGAGGAAAAACATTAGTTTGAATTTATAAGTTATATTTGATTTATCTATTAACACATTGACGGTTATTTATCATTTAACACTTGCGTTTATAGCCGTCAAAGCGAAGTTCATTATGGGACATTACGGCAATAGCCGTCCAAAATTAAACGGCCGTTTTTAGATACTGCGGGTATAGAGGCACAAGTGTGCCGGCGTTCAAGTAGAAGCCTAATGTCATGTTTTGGAAACAATTTATTAGGTTCAATTTCGTTTTCCACACCACAAATGTGTAATAATTATAAAATTATAATCAGAATTGTAAAGTATCCTATGAATCAGGTAAAAAATGGTTTGTATTTTGGCTGAGAATTGCCTGGTACTCACTTAATAATTTGTTTATCTTCATACTCCTCTGAAGCCTCCTGATAGTGTGAATGAAGTTTAGAATCACGTTGAATTCATTTAGAAAGATAATTCATAGTTTTCTTAGCTACGTCAAAATTATCTTTAAGTTTTTTCACAATTTTTTTGCCACAATAATTAATGGAATTAAAGGAATTAAACAATTATTTCCAGTACACCCTGGACGTAGTTATAATTTGTTGCGAATACCGGTGATAAAATTTCCATTGCATCAAAAAGTAATCCATGATTAAATTTTAACTTATCTTATAAGTACCTAATCTATTATTTAAGCTAAATATAAAAGAAAATTATATACGTAATAGCTAAGTTCAGTGAAAAAACATATGAAAGTAATACAGATGATATTTAAATAATTTAAAATAAGAAATAATTAAATGAGATAGTTAAAGGAATGATGTTATAATGCTGGAAAAATGTTATTTTAAACTATTTATGTGATAAATTGATAACTTTAATCACCTGCCCTTAACCGGGGAAAAAAGGGCTTGAAGTAATTTCCAAAAAGGAGGAGGGGTGGATTTCGAACGTTTTAAAGACGACAGTAATTTTGCTGTGATATGAAGCATATTTATATCAATTTATTTTAGAATCGGATCGATAGTTTAGGAGAAGATAAAGTTTACTCTCTTTGAATTTTTTAACATTTACTCATCAAGAATCTAATATGAATGCTTCTAACCATTCCAAGTCCAACCTCTTCAGAAATTCAAGGACAGACGGACAAATAACTTAGGCTATTATTATATAGGGAATTTTTGTCATTTATTTTTGTTTGATTATGAACTAACTTTTAGTGTAAAACTCCCAAAAATACTTTGTTGCACACAAATAATTTGCCTATTTGAGTCATTAAACATGTCATTTACGTTTTTAAATTTTTGCTGTTATAGCCGTCATCGTCCCATTAATAAGTGCTTAGAGTCCGCTGGCGCTATGACGGTTATAGCCGCAACCTAATTAAAGGGGCTGAATTAATCAAAATTAAGTTTATTTAATCAGATAGAGTAAACCTGTGCTTCTAATATTCTGAAAATAACAAAAACATATAATGTTAATTTTCGAATTTCACTTGTTCCTATGGTTCGTCATTGTTTTAAGAACCTATACATTTTTTCTCGGAAATTCGTGCAACAAGAAAAATGAGAAAAATCCAGCTCAGTGATCAATACTGTGGAGTTTTTGTTCTCGTATAATACACAAATATTCTAAATTCTAGGTAAAATTTGCCGAACGATGGCCTAGTGAGCTGGCCTTGAGGAACCGGAGTTCTTGGTTTCGAATCCCACGGTGGCATGGATGTTTGTAGCCGTTCGGAATAGGCTTTAGGCTGTAGGTCCCAGCCTCATTAGCAGGGCCCGACTAAGATGCTTTTGTGCCCAGGGCACAATCCAATTTTTGTGCCCTCCACCCCCATTGCAAATTTATAGTGATTACAGTCACTATGATTTCTATTAATTGAACTAATATTATAACTTTTAATTATAACATTGAATTAGCAAACATATTTAAGAAATTAGCATTAAAGTAATATTCTGAATCAAAAACACCAAATTTTCATTTTACGTAAATATTATTATCTCTGTTTAGCCATGCTAAAAATAAAGAACTTTTAAAGATATAGAGTGACCCTCTTTTTTATTTTTACCTTGTCACATTCACAAGCTCTGTGGTGCAGAAAATAAATAATAATACAATTAAAAATACATTAAATTGATGAGATGATTTAAGGGTTTATAGTGGTACGTTGCTAATAATCTGTCTTATAAATATGCAATAACCCGTATTATAAAAAGAGCACCAGGTTTGTTGAGGGAATTAATTATAAGGTAAATAAAAGTAAAATTAAAGTAAATAGGAAACTATAAAGTTCATGACAAACACAATTACCTAGTACAATAATTTATTGAAACTTAATGATGGTAGCGTAAGTTTGCTATTTTTCCCCACTTAATATTTGTTTCAAGCACGCGACTAAATTTTCGTGACCCCTAAAATTTTCATGCGCAGGGCACGTGCCCCAAGTGCCCGTGCGATAATCAGGACCTGCTCATTAGCCCTCGTGTGCAAAAAGTAGATCATAGCACTTCAAACCAAACCCAATCTAGGTAAAATTTGTAATTAGAAAATTGTACCAAACTTTTTATATTATGTTTAAAATTTGCATGCACTCTATATCAAAAACAGTGATTTTAATCATATGTTTCCAAATAATAGACTATACCATTTCAAGCGTGAAAAATATTTATAGAAAGAATTTGAAACAAAAAAAATATAATTTTATTATCAATGAAGCATATTTTTTTACAAAAATAAGATACATATTTCTTGAATAAAGTACTTTGCTCGAAAGTTATAGCATGACAATCAAAATTGAATGGATCGAAATGAAAATGGGTACACATTTCCATTTACTTACCTTTTAATTTAATTAACTGAAAAAGTAAGACATTTATGCCCCTACCCAGCAAAAACCATACGGGAATAACAGAGAAAATAAAGAGAATTTAACTGAGATAGATTTTTTTTTTGTAATTCCCTCGACGAAAACAAATGATCAAATTAACATTGAGTACCGAAAATTTTTTCAGAAAATAAAAATTGTAGTAATAAAAAATTTGAACATTGTAGTATATTTATTAAAAAAGAAATATTTAGAAATTTTTTACAAAAAATAATTTTAATAATTTTTAATATAAAAAAATGCTAAAATCAAGTCTATGTCCAATATATTTTTATGATAATATAAATTAAATTTTATATTTAAATTAAAATTAAAACATTTATCATTAAAAAATAATAATTTTTATTAAAAAATATTTTTATTATAGTTAATAACTATAAAAACCAAAAATATTGAAATGTAATATTGTTTTTAAAAAATTTAAGGCAAAGATAAAATTTAATGGTAACTTGATCAAATATGAAAACACTGAAATATTAAGTAAAAACAAATGATAGTTATATCAGCTATACCTAAGTTCTTATAGGACATGGGATAATTGAAATGACGAGAATTCAAGTTAGTGGTGTGACATAACTGTCACACCCGTAACAGGATATTTTTAAATTTTTAAACATGTAAAGAAGAAAATGGATTAACTGCAAAATTTTTTTTTGTAATTTGCAAAAAATTATTAAATGTATATAATATTATTTTAACAATTGAGTAAAGATTATTCTATATAAATATATTTATATATATATATATATAATATAAAATTTATATAAATATAATATAAAATATATTATATAATATATATATATAGAAAGTATATTTTTAATATAATATTTATTTATATATATATCTAGATATATGTTATATAATATAATTTTTATATATATATATATATAATATATTATAATATATATAAACTTAAATATAATATATATATTATATATATATTTATTTAATATATTACAATATATATATGTATATATATAAAACATATAAATATCTATATATATTATATTTTTAATATATAATAATATATAATATATTTATTAACATATATATATATATATAATATATATATATTTATAATATATATATATATATATTATATATATATATATATTAATATATAATTATATAAATATATATAAAATTTAATATATATATTAAATATATATATATATATAATATATAATATAACATATATATATCTATATATATATATATATAATATATATATATATACGATATATTATATATTATATATATATATATAACATATATATATATTATATAATATATATATTATATAAACATGTATATATATATAACATATATATAAAATATATATAATATTTTATATAATATACATATATATATATATATATATATATATATATATAATATATATATATAGTTTATATATATATATATATATATATATATATATATATATATATATATATATATATATATATATATATATATACATATATATATATATATATATATATATATATATATATATATATATATATATATATATATATATATATATATATATATATATATATATATATATATAAATATATATATATATATATATATATATATATATATATATATATATATATATATATATATATATATATATATATATATATATATATATATATATATATATATACATATATAAATATATATATATATATATATATATATATATATATATATATATATATATATATATATATATATACTATAAAATATTATGAAATATGATAGAAAACTGATAAAAAAAAAGTAGTTCAACTTGTCACACACCCGTTTCTATGGTATGCAATTAGGTTTTCAACAATATAAAAAGCATTTGTCTCAAGGAATCACTGATTTTTAATGGCTGACAGGAAGGAGTTTTCATCCCATGATAACTATTTTGACTAAAAGAAAAATATTTCCATGTAAAACTAGTTACTAGTTAGTAGGGGTAAAAATATAGAAAAGAAGCTATTTACGAATTTGAATTTTTGCGATTTTTATTGTATAGTTGCTTTATTACCCATTCAAAGAATGGTTTTCCTTTGTCATCAGGATATTTAGTAGATAATCCCCGTTGAAGTGTTTTAAGCCTTTGAATACAGCTTTTGTAGTGTTTGTTAGGGGTTTTAATAAATAAAATTTACACTTTACAATATTATATACTCCACTGTAGTTTGAGACTTTTATGCATGACTGGCAATTCATACATCTAGCAAGAAATCTAAATTATAGGAAGATGGTATTACTAATTAGAAAATTAAAGCAATTTTTAATGGCTGGCAGGAAGGCGTTTTCATCCCATGAAACTATTTTGACTAAAGGAACAATATTTCCATGTAAAACTAGTTATTAGTTAGTAGGGGTAAAAATATAGAAAAGAAGCTATTTATGAATTTGAATTATTGCGATTTTTATTGAATAGTTGCTTTATTACCCATTCATGGAATGGTTTTCCTTTGTCATCAGGATATTTAGCAGATAATCCCCGTTGAAGTGTTTTAAGCCTTTTAATACAGCTTTTGTAGTACTTGTAGGGGTTTTAATAAATAAAATTTACACTTTACAATATTTTATACTCCACTGTCCTTTGAGACTTTTATACATGACTGGGAATTCATACATCTAGCAAGGAATCTAAATTATAGGAAGATGGTATTACTAATATGAAAATTAAAGCAGGTATATCATAAAATTCAAAACCTACGTAATTACGATTCAAATAGAAAGAGAATTGCACAAACAGCTTTTTCACTGCTTCAGGAAAGAAGCAATCTGAATAGAAATGGAAGCAGCAATTTGAATACGAACTTTGTTGCTTTTAAAACATAAGTATTACAATGCTCTTTTAGAAGCCACTATTTTCTTTGATTAGAAAATTAAGAAAATAAGGCTTAAAGTAAACGAAATAAGAAAACAGTCACATGCTCTTGTTATCAACTGTATTCAGGTACAATAAAAATCATATATTCAGGTATCTCTATTCGGGTATAAAGAAAAAAATATAAAACTGAGTTTTATTCGAGTTATAAAACCCTTAGTGTTAAAACCATATTCGTGAATATTTCATTTTAATTATAATACATTTAATGCTTTGTAATCCTTTTTATTATGTTTCTTTCTTATTGAAACATCATACTCAAGTAAAGTGTTGCAGAATTGTGTTCTATGACATATAAATTTCTAAATTAAAACTAAGCACTAAAATACTCGCACTTACAACCGGTTAATTTATTGAGACGAATGCATTAACACCAATGTTCTCATCCAGAAATACTCTTAAGTATCCTCTCAATAGGAAACCGCTGTTCTGGAACTAAATGATAACCCTTCAGGCTCTGAAAGGGAAACGATATCTGATGGATAAATGAGAAAATACTGATGCTTAAATAAAGAGTATTATTAAAGGGAACTAACAGTAGAAAGCCTTTCAACTGTACAGCCGCGGTTTAATAAATGCATGTAAATATATATACGAGGATAGGATTCCAGAAAGTAACTGTATTTCATCTTCTAAATATAATCACCACCCAAATTGTGATATTTATTATGACGGAGATTAGTTCTTTAGGACAGTTTCACTGAAGTATGCCACTTAAAGCATCGGTTTAATAAATGCATGTAAATATATATACGAGGATAGGATTCCAGAAAGTAACTGTATTTTTCAATTTTCTAAATGTAATCACCACTAAAAACTGTGATATTTAATATGACGGCGATAAGTTCTTTAGGACACACAACACTATCTTTTGGCAATGTGGAAAATTTACTTTCTGCTTGAACTTTGTAAATATATATACAAGTTAAGATCAAAACAAGACAATGTCATTCAATTCACACACGCTGATATAAACAAACATAAATATACTAGCATATAGCCCGTCATATGACGGTATCAGTAAAATTTTTAATTTTCCAGAATTGTAAAGAATCCTATGAGGCAGGTAAAAAATGGTTTGTTTTTTTGGCTGAGAATTACCTTTCAACAAAATTAATCGATTAAAATTATCACATATATACTTAATCTATATACACTTTAACAACACTATCTTTTGGCAATGTGGAAAATTTACTTTCTGCTTGAACTTTGTAAATATATATACAAGTTAAGATCAAAACAAGACAATGTCACGCAATTCACACACGCTGGTATAAACAAACATAAATATACTAGCATATATCCCGTCATATGACGGTATCAGTAAAATTTTTAATTTTCCAGAATTGTAAAGTACCCTATGAGGCAGGTAAAAAATGGTTTGTTTTTTGGCTGAGAATTACCTTTCAACAAAAATAATCGATTAAAATTATCACATATGTACTTAATCTATATACACTTTAACAACACTATCTTTTGGCAATGTGGAAAATTTACTTTCTGCTTGAACTTTGTAAATATATATACAAGTTAAGATCAAAACAAGACAATGTCACGCAATTCACACACGCTGGTATAAACAAACATAAATATACTAGCATATATCCCGTCATATGACGGTATCAGTAAAATTATTAATTTTCCAGATTTGTAAAGAACCCTATGAGGCAGGTAAAAAATGGTTTGAATTTTGGCTGAGAATTACCTTTCAACAAAAAAAATTCGATTAAAATTATCACATATGTACTTAATCTATTATTTAAGTCAAATAAAAAAGAAAATTATTTATGTAATATCTAAGTTTAACGTATGAAAATAATGCAGATGATATTTAAATAATTTAAAATAAGGAATGATTAAATGAGATGGTTAAAGGAATGAAGTCATAAGGCTAGAAAAAAAATGTTATTTTTGCCTATTTATTATGTGATAAGTTGATCAATTTAATAGCTTGCTCTTAAAATGGGGTTTGATATAATATCATTAAACGCTCGAAAAGGGGAAGGGATGAAGTTTGAACGTTTTAAAGATGATAGTACTTTTCGCTGTGATACGATGCTTATTCAAACCAATTTACTTCAGAAACGGATCTATAGTTTAGGTAAAGATTAACTTTAATTTTGCAAACCCTAACTCATCAAAAATCCAATATGGATGCTCTATCCATTCCAGGTCTAACAGCTTCATATCTTCGAGGACAGATAGGCAGATAACTTAGGCTATTATTACATTACGGGAAGAAAGTTTAAGGATACACAGCATGAAATGTTTATGTGGCCAGGGACATCCGTAAAGCAATACGTGAATTTAATAAAATGAAAATAATATAAGTTATAAAAAGTTGAAAAAATAGTAAAAATTTATTTTAAAAATAATAGAACAACTTTAGAAATAAGAATTTAAAAGAAAAAGCAGAAAATATTAAATTTATTAGACATAAAAAAAAGTTGGCTGAGTCGGGGATAGAACAGTCAGCCCGAGAAGTACGACGGTCAAGTGGGCGGGCATTCTACCAAACGTACAACGCTTTCACGTTGTAAGCAGGCTAATTAGAGTATATGAGGTCAGGTAGTCAAGTAGAAACAGTCCAGAAATATAAATATTACTCTCTGCCTTTGCCATCCTATCAAGAATAAATTTCATATAGAATAAGAGGAAGGATAAGGCTTGAAATAGTAGCATTAAACGCTCGAAAATTGGGAATGGGGTGGATTTCGAACTCGCTTTCAATTTTGTTAACCCTAACTCATGAAAAATCCAATATGGATGCCTGTATCCATTCCAGGTACAACCGCTTCAGAAATTCGCGGACAGACAACTTAGACTATTATTATATAGGGGATTTCTTTAGTACTTTATTGCTGTGACTTTCATATTTATGACTGATATTAAATATTTATTGTAAATGAATATTTGATCTGTGCTAAAAATTAAATAATATATAATGAAGAAATAACATTAATCCTTTAAGCAAATATAAAAACTTTTATTTCTAAAACTCTCATTTTGATAGACTTTTTTCAATTCATGATAGAATAAAGATTTCTGTTTCTTTTGGAAAGAATTTTACATGTTCTATAATATAGCTCTCACTTCCAGCATATTTTGTTTAATCATTCCATGTAGTATACTTTTTTCAGATAACATAAAACACCATATAAAAATATGAAATTTTATCTATATAAAATATTTTGACATCTAAAATATGCATAATTAAAACTAAATTTTTATAGCAAATTGTAGATGCATATCTTTAACATCGTGCAAATTTAACGTTTGAGAGGTACCTGACATTGTAAAATTTTAATAAAAAACAAAATCTGTTAAGGGACTGAAAATTAAAACACAAATTTCACACTATCATACTCTAAATTTTAATAGGTCGCTCTTATGATTCGATAAACAATGAAAAAAAATTATTAGCTTATATATATATATATATATATATATATATATATATATATATATATATATATATATATATATATATATATATATATATTAGGTATATTAGGTTAAAGTATGTTTTCTTTAATTTTTTTGGCATATATCAGAAAATATTTTACAATTCAGTAGATTTTTATCTTTATGAATATGGTGCATATATTTTATGTTTTAAAAAATGTATTACTTCAATAATTTTTTTAATTATGAAATTAGATATTTATTAACGGGTAATTCTCTAGGAATATTTGTATTCTAAATAATGCATGACTTTTTATTTTATTTTAAATTAAAAATATGCTATTAGACATTCCTTCTCAAAACTTAACATCTCTTATTGCAGATTAAAATTATTTTACTCAGTCGGTATCCAAGGCTTAAAATATTAAATTCACAGCTTATCTGTAACTTTTTAATCGTTTTTTGGTTTGTAATTCTAATATTTAATTTTTGGTACACAAAGCTTATAGGTAACAAAACCTGTTCGAACTCTCCATTACTGGTATCACAAAGTAGCAGTATTCTATAGTAGTACAGAATAGATTGCAATAAAATAATTCAATATTCAATAAAATACATCCAAATTTATTCATTATTTTAAGGCACAGTGAGCGTTCAACCTTAGTTTTCGAATTTTTTAATTTGTAACTAAATTTTTAAAATGAGAATGCATAATGTTGTTACATGGACCATGTAAAACACTAAAATATATTAGAAAATAATTTTTCATTAAAATGCGAGATTGTTTCAGAAAAATTGAGTGACCTACAATATTCCTTAAAAATGATTTTTGCTCACATCATGCAAACCAATCGTTTTTATTTTGTTATTTTTACTTTATAATTTGCCTAGAGGTAAATTATAGGTATCGATTTTTTTACGTACAATACCATTTATATAGCCCAATTATTTCAATGTAAATAATGTGATAGAAACAGTTTATTTTGCATTTTCACGAAATTAAATTTTTCCTAACTAGTGAAAATACTTTGTGATTTTAAAACTCACACTAAGTTTTATAAAAATGACATTAATAGATAATTTTCGAACTTTTAAGTTATAAATACATAAAAGAAGTGCATCTAAAATATTTTAAAATTACGAATTTAATAAAATATATATAAAACTGTAAATTTTTTTAATTTAAAATAATAATGTATAAAAAAAAGCATGTTTCTTGACAGTAAATCAAGACACATTACATTTAAAATAATAGTTTTCATAATGAAGCGTATATCTAACTTCATTTTTTAAGAACAAAATAACATTTCATATTTTTGGTTAAATTCTATTATTTCGAATGTCCCTTGTACCCGTATAAGTCTCCATAAAACTTTAAAATTGTAAAAATTTAGTTAATTTTAAATTAAAATTTACATTTTTCAGTACTACTTATTTACATTTAATTGAATTAATCGTATTTATTATACAATGTTAATTACTTCTGCTAATAAATAGGAATAAAACAGATTGTTTTAATTGTTCTAACTGCAAATATATTTGCATTCAATAACTTCCTTTTATCGTTGAACTTTTATAAACGGAAATTAAATTATGGTTTAAAGTTTTGTTAATAAATTGTTTTCCTCTTCCATATCGTAAACAATGGAATGCAGGATTTCTTGTGATGTGGATTCAGAACACTCCAAAGATAACTCTTTTGGTATGTAAAAATTTCTTCAATTATGTAAAGGAATTTGGATTAATTTTTAACAATCGAGTATCGTTAATCATAGAAGCATGTTTATTTCGAATTTATTTTCTACAGCTTCTTGGTATTAGTAATATCATGAGCTCTGTGATTCAGGTTTTAATTTTCAGTTATTCTTTATATAAATAATCATCATGTAATTATAGGTTTCCAGGATTCACTAAATGAATATTCTATTTTCATTAATTTTGATTATTGATCCTAAATCTATTTAGTATTGAGTTTCTAGGTTAATTACATTTTATTTCTTTTCCATAATTATCATATTTATAAAATATTTTGTAGAGCGATTTTGCGATTACTAAAATAACTAATGCAGATAAACTTCCAATTTTTTGTTTGTGACAAACTCCAAAATTAGCCAGTGGTTTAGTAGTTGAATAAAGTTGAATACATAAATAGTTATCATGTAATTATAGATTTCCAGGCTTTACTAAATTAATATACTATTATCATTAACTTTGATTATTAATCCTAAATCTATTTAGCATTAATTTCTTAGATTAATTACATTTTGTTTCATTTCTATATTTAACATATATATATATAAGGTTTTGTAGAGTGATTTTATGATTACTAAAATAACTAATTCAGATAAACTTCTAAAATGTTTTCTGTAACAAGCTTCAAAATTAGGCAGTGGTTTAGTAATTGAATACACATTTAATACATAACAAGTTATCATATAATTATAGATTTCCAGGCTTTACTGAATTAATGTACTATTTTCATTAACTTTGATTATTGATCCTAAATCTAGGTTAATTACATATTATTTTATTTCCATATTTATTATATTTATAAAAGATTTAGTAGAGTTATTTAAAGAATACTAAAATAACTACTGCAGATAAACTTCCAAATTTTTTTCTGCAACAAGCTGCAAACTTAGCCAATGGTGTAGTAATTAAAGGAAGTTGAATACATAAATAGTTATCATGTAATTATAGATTTTCAGGCTTCACTAAATTATTGTACTATTTTCATTAACTGTGAGTATTGATCCTGAACCTATTTAGTATAGATTTCCTAGGTTAATTATATTTTATTTCCATATTTATCATATATATAACAGATTCTGTAGAGTGTTTAAGGCTACTAAAACAACTAATGCAGATAAATTTCCAATTTTTTTTCTGTCACAAGCTTCAAAATTAGCCAGTTGTTTAGTAGTTCAATACAAATTTCATTTATAAAATGTTGGACAGTTCCTACTAAAGGTTTAGAACCGTGTCATACTAAATTTTTACTCTGCTGCACATGAGTGAGGATTTATATTTGAACATGGATTATGTTAACAAAAACGATTAGAGTTAACAAAACAGTTTCAGTTTAAAAGTTGTAAAGCTTAAAATATGAATAAACTGGATGAAAAGACTTATTGAGTTGAAAATTAAGCTCATAGATCTAGTTTGCAAGATATTGGGAGTTAAAAAACCGAATACTAAATTAAATATGGGGAAGCTGAATATTGTTTTAATCCTTTCAGATTATGCCTGTAATGAACATGCTAAATTTTCCCTCCTACTCCTGTGTGCTGATTTATAGTTGAGAAGCATGAATTATTTTGACAAAAACAATATCTGAAAAACTGTTTGAGCACAATATTTGCAGAGCTTAAAAAACTAAATAAACTGAATACCAATACTTAAGATCTGAGGAGAAATTTAAGTTTATAGATCTATTTATCCAGAGTAATTGAGTAACGAAGAATTTTCTCAAAACTCCTGTTCAAATATGAAAAGAATATAAAATTGTAGTTGAGTGATAAATGGTGTGGGATTTCTACCTAGATATTTTATAGGATGTATTATTACAACTTTGATATAATAAATAAATGATCCTAATTGTAGGTAAAACTTGTAATTAAAAATTAAATCAACATTTTTAGATTATCCCATTATGCGTACTCAAATATTAGTATATACCAATAGAAGTATAAGTGAAAACAATATCTGAAAACCTGTTTGAGCACAATATGCGCAGAGCTTAAAAAACTGAATAAACTAAATACCAACACTTAATATCTGAGGTGAAATTTAAGTTTATAGATCTATTTAATCAGAGTTGGGGGAATCCAATAAACCCTGAATACTAAATTAAGGGAAAGCTGAATATTGTTTCAATATATTCAGTTAGGTCTGCAATGAATATACTTTATTACGCATTATTTATAATGAATATTTTTTCCTCCTGAACGGTGAGGTGTAGTCTCTGTTTATAAAGACTTACTTGTAAAATTGATATAGCAATATCTCAATAACTAAAGTTATCAAAACGTGTCTATAGAAAAATTGTATAATTTAAAGTTCTAAGTAAAATTTATGATCAAAATAAATATAACAATAAATATTAAATGACAGTAAGTGTTGTATGTTAAGCTCATAGCAGTATTTCATAGGTTTACTTATTTGCTGATAAAATGCTTCAAGCCGAATCGTACAAAGCTACCTACACCCATTGATTCAATTTATAATATATCACAATATATAATTATTATGTATAATACATATTTTTCATATTTTTAAATGTATCCCTTTTCTGTGGCAACAAACCCTTCCTTCTTTGCTCTAAATGCCACCAACGTCAAGAACCTCCTGAACATATTCTGAACTGTATGTGTATTCTTCATGACGATAGCTGTTCTTACCCCCTTCTTTTCATTGATTTTCTTTCAGCAACGGATACCTTGATCTTCTATGACTCCTTCAGACCTTTTTGGAGCTAAGCAACAACAATAGCATATATATTTAATTTCTCGAATGTTTCACAGTAAAGGATGGACTTTACTGTAAATAAGAGATATGAAAATAAAACGCTAAAGGGGAGACTCTCTACGGAGCTTTTGCTTAAGATTTTATCCAAAGAGGTTGGTATTTTGGATTTATGGTTTTCAAACAACTTCTTGCTTCTCTCTTATTAATCCCTTAATGCACAGTTTTTTTTAATGTCCTGCCAAAAATATCAATTTTTAATGTAAAAAACACAATGTGGAACGTTGAATTTAGTAAATAATATATATATATATATATATATATATATATATATATATATATATATATATATATATATATACCGCTAAAATAATGCAATATTCGAGATAATCTATGGGACACCAGGCTACATAACTATTTTTTTAAATGAAATTTTTTAGAATGTTTGTACGCTATGTATTTCTACATATAGGAATCCATCGGTGTCAAATATAACACACTATTGCGTCAATTAATAGAGAAGGCTCTGGAATTTGGCATCATAACATAACAGTTTAAAGAAAACAGAGATCATATATATAGTTATAATTGTGATTATATATTATAAATAAACTATCATATTCGTGAACAATCTTGCGAACAAGGTTTAAGATTTTTATGAATATGAAAAGCTATAATAATGGTTCTAAAACTTTACATGGGAACATTTATTACCCAGACCGAAGGCTGGGTGCGAAGCAGCTAGTATATATATACTTTTTTAATTGAATAAGTAAGTGTTATAGCTTACAATCCCATGTAAATGACAGCTATCAATAAAACGATTGTTTTTTTTATTTTCTTTCACATTGTTATTTTCAATTCTCGATTGCATTCGAGTGTGAAAAATTATAGCAACATAAAGTACAAAGTCTCTCGAATTATCTCGAATGCGCTCAGTTTGGCCAGTTTAGCGAGTTAACTCAAGCGTGCACGTTAAGAAGTTAATTGCAAGTTGCTAAATAGTGTTTTATTCCTCTACATAGAAGCTGTATAATAATTTAAACCAGGAATTTACAAGCAATACAAGGAATTTTTATCTATACAAGGAATGTTTTATAGCTAAAACATATAAAAATAGTTTAGAGGATATTCAAATAACAGTAACATTTACTCAAACATAAACTACCTGTTGGCTCGATCCATGTCGCTAGATACATAACCTCTGTCAGCCACATGCAATTCAGTTTCTATTATTAATAGTAGCTATTACTTAAATATCTGTAAAGTATGTCAAATTGAAATCTTAATCAAATATTTCTTGTAATGTACTAAAAAACGAAGAACAGAGTTTTCGAGCTAAAATAGTTCATTGTATTAGTCATTTTAAACTCATCATAGATTACAAGTTCTGCTTATTTTAAAATAAAGTTTTACATGTTATTTAAATAATATCATAACTTTTCAAATATCTAGTTTGCCACTTAAAGTAGTATACTTTTCAAATATCAATATAACTACTTAGATTAAAACATCCTACCCACAATATTCGAAATTTATATCTTAAAACCTACAATTTTTATGAAAGTAAATTACTTTTTTTTAATATTGAAAAACTAAAAGTTTAATAATATCTAAGATATCATTTTCATTGAATTAAAAGAATTATTAAAAAAGCCTTATTAATTTGATATAGCAATTTCTAATTTTTATATCACAAAATGTACCTGATCAGTAAATAAATTTCATTTACATGATTTGTTGTATTTATGTTATGGTTTTGTACAATATATTATATGAAATCATAAAATTATTGATTTTTTACATAGGAAATAATATTTGAATACTTTTATTATAAAGTGAAAAATAAATTCTTTATGATACAGTCGAATAATACATATTTCTAATAAAGTTTTTTAATGGAAAAGCATCATATGAATTGACAATAAATCCCATAAATATATTTAAAGAACATAAAAATAGTGAATATGAATTTACCATTTTATCTGGTTCTCAATTACGAATAGTATAAAAAAGGGGAAAAATAATTGCTCCCAGTAAAACTGAAAGAAAAATCTCAGCATAACATTTTACTTTCAAATGCAACTTGCTCCAATATCTTTCTTGTTTTTCTATGAATTTAAATTCCTCCTTAAGGAAAAAAAATTTAAAGTATACTCGAATTTTATTCTATGAAACTGATAAATCATGAGTGAAGCTTGAAGAAAGAAGAAACCAAACAGAAAGATAAGAAAATTGGATCCGGTATTGAATCTCGAAGTGTTGCAAAACAATTCTCATTGTAGGCGACCATACCTTTTATAAGATGTATGATACATACAGAGCACGTCTCACACAGAAATTGAAATGAATAAATTATTTTTGCCTTGATTTATTTCTGTTTAAAACTGTGAATAGAATGACCATAGAGAAACATATTTTGATTTGAATATTTTATTTCATTCGGATATCGTCTTTGTAAGTTTTAACAAATGTATTCTTTAAAATAGTTCACCCATTTAGAGAAGTATTCTTCATTATTATTCAAGACTAAATCAAAATATCATGAATTATTCAACACTAAAAATATCTTAAAGCTTCATAAAAACACTTGAATCCTTAAAGATTTTGTCTCTATTAAGTTTCATTTTAATCATTAAGGTGGTTTACTTTTTACTCTATGAAAGAGTAGATTTCATTTTTGTTTCTACTAAAATTTACTATAGTAATTTTTTTTGAAAATTGTTTTAACTAGTACAGGCTTTTTTAATTATGAGGGTATATAAAATGTCTTCAATTTAATAAAAAAATTTCAATTATATTTTAAATTTTCTGATGGAGAATTAAATATATATTCTTGCAGCTATATAAATAATTTTAGTTAATGCACGAGAACTCGAGCCAGACCTCTGAGGCTCTCCAGCGTTTAACAAGCACTCCACACAAAATCACTTAATAGAAATAAACATTCCAAATTTTCAGTAGCCGTCTTATGGGAATTTTAAACTCCAATAATATGCATTTCCACAATTTACTATGAAATTATTGTAAAATAAAAAAAGAAGTCATGGATATGTTGACTTTTTAAAAATTTTCTGGTAAATCTTAGAAGCGTGTGACGATATAATTTAAGAAGAAAAATTGTTTAACATTCTGTGAAATATTTTCCTGGGTATATAAAATTTTGAATACAGGATATTGACATAAAATTGATTTTGGAACAGTAAAAAAGTACCAGAACAGAAAATGTGAAGCTGAGACATAATATAGTACAATTGAATAAAATATTAACTACTTTGATGCATTTAGTTATCTTTAACAAATGAACAATCGTATAAATGTAAAAACTACTAAATATGTCAGTTTTAATATATTACGTATTTCTATTAAGTAACGAAATGTTTTGATATCACAGAATGAGGAAACTACCTTAACAACCAATACAATTATCATTTTCTAAACTCTGAAATTTCGAAGTAACAAAACATGAAAACAAGTTTGATCTTTTAG
>CM063498.1:143871616-143921616 GCA_032207245.1 Pardosa pseudoannulata | reverse complement strand
TTATATACTAAAAGGAATAGTTGCCTCAAACTAGAACTGAACAAATATCTGAAAGAATCTATGTAGGACAAATTAAAGACAGTGTGAAAGGTAAAACTTTTAAAGAAGGGTTGAATGAAAAGTGTAAGGATTTCTTTTACATAAAAAAGAGGTAAATGAAAATGAATGGTAGAACAAAATTCCATATTGTCTAATAATTGCATAAATATAGTAAATGATATTTTGAAAGCATTTAAAGAAATAAGTTGCAATATATCTCCAAAGTTCCACAACCATTATTATTACTTGTAGTATTTATTTAAATCATGGGTCTAAAACTAGGTTTCAGATTACACATACGTAAAGAAAATACAAAAGAAAGAGGAGTGCAGGCATTGGTAGATTACTTCTGGACTTTGAAATAGACTTTACATGAGACAAAACATATCAGCATATTTCAAATTAAAATGTTTTAGGTACGTTGTACCCTTCATAATTCTAGTAAAGTATTAATGATGGAAACTACTACAGTATTTTACGGACTATCATATGCTCCTTAGTTTTTAAGCATTTTTTAAAATTATTTTTCCCATTTTTATTGTAAGATTTCGAAGCCAGACTTAAAAAAAATTCTTACTTCATAAAACCAAACTGAACATTTTTTTAAAATCCCTGAAATCTTCATCTTCTTTTTCTTTCTCTCCATTGTCATTGTTGTCCTCTTCACTTATTGTGTCCTTTTTTCCCTCTTACTTCTGTCTTCAATGCCATCGAGAGGGTTACTTATGCCTGCACTTCTTGAAAGATTTAACAATAATATATTTTGTTACTCTACACCACGATTGTTTTATCCACTGACACACTTGTTTGGTTATAGATCCTTTTGTTAGACTGGTGAAATTTTAACAATAATGCATTTTGTTACTTTAAAACACGATTGTTTTATCCACTGACACACTTGTTTGGTTATAGATCCTTTTGTTAGACTGGTGAAATTTTAACAATAATGCATTTTGTTACTTTAAAACACGATGGTTTTATCCACTGACACACTTGTTTGGTTATAGATCCTTTTGTTAGACTGGTGGAAATTTAACAATAATGTATTTTATTACTTTAGAACACGATGATTTTATACAAGGACACACTTGTTATAGATCCTTTTGTTAGACTGATGGAATTTTAACAATAATGCACTTTGTTACTTTAGAACACGATGGTTTTATCCGCTGACCCACTTGTTTGGTTATAGATCATTTTGTTAGACTGGTGGAAATTTAACAATAATGTATTTTGTTACTTTAGAACAAGATGGTTTTATTCACTGACACACTTGTTTGGTTATAGATCCTTTTGTTAGACTGGTGGAATTTTAACAATAATGCATTTTGTTACTTTAGAACACGATGATTTTATCCACTGATACACTTGTTTGGTTATAGATTATTTTGTTAGACTGGTGAAATTTTAACAATAATGAATTTATTACTTTAGAACACGATGGTTTTATCCACTGACACACTTGTTTGGTTATAGATCCTTTTGTTAGACTTTTGGAATTTTAACAATAATGAATTTTGTTACTTTAGAACACGATGGTTTTATCCACTGACACACTTGTTTGGTTATAGATCCTTTTGTTAGACTGGTGGAATTTTAAATCAAACACTGCACTTTTTTATATTAACTTCAATTATGAGAAATACTTGAATTTCGAAGGTCAGTTTTCGGAGAAAAAAGTACATCTTATAATCCGTAATATACGGTCACATTTTTGAATACACAATTCTTAACATAAAGAAAATTGGTTTTCATTATTGAATTCAGTCTAAAATGTTATTAGAATCCCAAGTACTATTTTGAAAACAAAAGAAAATTTTTATGTATACCAGCATTATAAGAGGACGTGTTTACTTACATAATTTTTTACTAATGCGATGTAAACATGGAAAATAAAACAAGTTATTATAGTGAAAAAAGTACTTAAAATAATGTAAAAAAATCTTTGACATAAGTAAAAACTCTTTTACAAGTTCATTTTTCATTGTCAATTCTAACAAAGCTAAATAATAAATTTGCTTAATTGTTGAACAGGTTTTTCACAAGTAAGTTTTTGTCTTTTCTTCCCTAATACTATTTTGAAGATCCCCAATACTTTTTTGAAGACAAAAGAAGATTTTCATGTATGCCAGTATTATAAGAGAAACGCTATTTTTACGTAAATTTCTGCTAATGTGATTTAAACAGGGAAAATAAAACAAGTTACTATATTGAAAAAACTACTTAAAATTATGTAAAAAAAAACTTTCTTTGACATAAGTAAAAACTCTTTTAGAAGTTCATTTTTCTTTGTCAAATCTAACAGCGCAAAGTAATAAATTTGCTTAATTGTTGAACAGGTTTTTAAGGAGTAATTTTTTGTCTTTTCTTACCCAATACTATTTTGAAGACAAAAAAAGATTTTTATGTATGCCAGTATTATAAGAGGAACACTGTTTTTACGTAAATTTCTGCTATTGCGATGTAAACATGTAAAATAAAACAAGTTATTATATTGAAAAAAACCACTTAAAATAAAGTAAAAAACTTTCTTTGACATAAGTAAAAACTGTTTTACAAGTTCATTTTTCATTGTCAATTCTAACATCGCAAAGTAATAAATTTGCTTAATTGTTGAACAGGTTTTTCACGAGTAGGTTTTTGTCTTTTCTTCCCCAATACTATTTTGAAGACAAAAGAAGATTTTTACGTATACCAAAATTATAAGTAAAACGCTATTTTTACGTAAATTTCTGCTAATGCTATTTAAACAGGGAAAATAAAGCAAGTTACTATATTGAAAAAACCAGTTAAAATAATGTGAAAAAACTTTCTTTGACATAAGTAAAAACTCTTCTACAAATTCATTTTTCATTGTCAATTCTAACATCGCAAAGTAATAAATTTGCTTAATTGTTGAACAGGTTTTTCAGGAGTATTTTTTTTTGTCTTTTCTTTTACCATGATCCATTATTCATTTACAGCAATCTGTTGTTATACCTCTAATACTGGGCTCAGAAAAATGCTGACTCGATTTAAGATACAATTTATTAACTGTTCTTGATATCTGATCCCCGTAGAAATATTGTCTACTATTTTTTCCAGAGGAGCAATTTCTTCCAGAGTTTCTTATCTTTAATGTTTTTTAATAAGAATATCTTCCTGAGTCATCGCATATCTGATGATAAGGAATTTAAGGAACAAATAAATTTTTTGGAAGCGATTTGAGTTTCGTAAGAGAAGTATTTGTTATAGGTAACAGCAACTAATTTTTCACGATAAGAGGCTTCCCATAAATGACATCGGCTTTCAAAGGTAAAATGTATCAGAAATAAATAACTGACATGTTATCTTAACTATAAAGTTAAAATAACATCTTGTAATGTACTACTAAAAACATTTATAAAGCTCAAAAAATATTTGTTAGTTTCTCTTTCACTTGAAGAATATAAACATATATTTAATACTCTAAACGTAGATCCAATATTATTTATTATAGAATCTTAGGTATACAACGATATTTAATAAAACCTTTATATTTAATTTACTAAAAAAAATAAATACACTCAAAAGCCAACAGTATTAGGACCATTCCTACATTTTGCAATGAACTCGCCTGGATGACGTGGAAGGCAAGTGATTAGGTGGAAGGGGTATTCAAGTGGTGCTGGAGAGTCTGGCACTTGCTTCTGTGTGTGATGGGAAAGGCTGTGGATCTAAGCGATTTTGATAGAGGGCAGATTGTAATAGCTCGAAGGCTCGGAACAAATATTTCCGAAACTGCAAGACTCGTGGGTTGTTCGCGATCTACAGTTGTTAGTACTTATGCAAAGTGGATCAATGACTGTGAAACCAGCAGTAGACGACATGGTGTTGGACGTCCACACGCTATCAAAGAAAAAGGTCATCTGAGACTGTCTCGCATGGTGAAGGAAAACCAGAGCCAGACAGTGGATTTGCGTAACCGTTGGTTAAACATCTGGAACAATCTGTCTCCGGCCATCTACCAAGGTCTTGTGGCATCCATACCAAGGCGGGTTGAAGTTGTGTTGGGCTCCAAGGTGGGCCAACTAGTTATTGACAGGTGGTCATAATGTTTTGGCTCTTGGGTGTATGTTATATGCTAAAATTAGAAACTAAAATATTTTAATTTTTGTAGATGTTAATAATTAATTTTTATTAACTTAATTAAAACTCTTTCCTGCACATTAGTTTCTTACACTATAGAGTCAATTTGCACATAACTTTTAGATGTTAAAATAAACTGTATTTTCAGCATTCGCGAAAAAAATATAGAGATTGGTAATAGTTAAAATATGTATTTCTGCGTTTCACATTGTGTACAACAGTTCTTTTGCAGGTAGAATACAGAGATTATGCATTAAAACAAAATAATTTTAGCTTTCTTTTATTTTACATGCTTTTTAACTATACCAGATACCCGCCACTGCAAGCTTTTTTTACATGTCCCAGTATTCACCACAGAAACTTTAATGAAATACAAATAAATCCAAACCATAACAAATTCAGTGTGTATCAAGTAATTGAAACAGATATTATAAATGGTGTATGAGAAATGAAATAATTTAACGTAACCCATTTATTCTTTTGGACTACTGAGTCTCATTTCAAGTAGATTCAGTGACTTTTGATCCAGTATGCATGCATTTTTCTTCCAAGCCATTTTTTTAAATACTATGTTACAGCAAGTATCAATGGCAGTTTTATCTACAGCGTCCTTACAAATTTCTTAACCCTTTTTATCCTGACAGTACTTATAAGTACCGCATCAATCAAACACCCATATATTCCTAATAAAGCCGTTTTTCGTGACGGTACTCACAAGGACATGAAAGGTATAGTTTCCACAGCAGAAAAGAAATGACATCATCAATCAGGAATCCTTTTTATTTGCATAGTAGGGATTTTATAATTGGTGTGCTGCATTCCAAGGTCATTTTGTGGAAGAGTTGATACACGTGTTGTTCAATTGAGTTAATTTAGTGCTTTATTACCAGTTATTTGGTACTATTATTTTTAAGAGACTTCTATACTTCGCAGGTAAGCATTTCATTTGTTTTATTCAAAATTTAATGTTTTATTTTCTATCATAGAGTCAAAAATATATGTTGGTACAAGAAAGTACCAGCTGTAAAATGAACTACTAAAATACAGTAAAAACTAATATTCTTTTTCTATGATTATTATCTATTAAAACTTATCTAATGATGCAAAAATCCATTAAGAAAGTTGATGGTAAATTAATTAAAAATATAAAGGGTTAAAACCCTTTGTAGAATAATTATTTTTTTAATATCGAAAAACACTAAATTCCAGAAATATTTTTTTTTACATATATATTAATAATTGTTAATAAATGAGGAAAACTGAAGTGTATAGTAAAAGTGAAAAAGTTAGATATGTTATAAAAAATTATGTTATCCACTATAAGTTAAAAGTTTTGAGTTACAGTATCTTCTTTAACCCAATATAACTAACTATTTTCTCTTTAGCAACAGATGGTTAACGTTAAGTCGCATTACAAACATTCAGCTAGATTTTGAATGAGCCTTAAATAATCTGTCTCGTGTTTCAAATTCAGGAGAAATACGGAATTTCGTTTCCAAGCCTTAACTAAAAATTAAACATGGATATTATTCCATTATTCATTATTCATTATTCCATTATTCCATTATTCCATTATTCCATTATTCCATTATTCATTATTCCATTATTCATTATTCATTATTCATTATTCATTACCTATAAAACTAAAAATTTCTAAAGTGTGGTCGGAACAGGCAATAAAATTAGCCTAAGGAAGAAGCATATCACCAAAAGTATTTCTTAATTTAGAAAACTGCAAATTTTGATGAGGTAATATAATAAAAGCAAAAAGGGAAAGTAAGTATTGTCTTATCCTGAACCAATTTATATATATATATATATATATATATATATATATATATATATATATATATATATATATATATATATATATATATATATATATATATATATATATATATATATATATATATATATATATATATATATATATATATATATATATATATATATATATATATATATATATATATATATATATATATATATATATATATATATATATATATATATATATATATATATTTATATATATATATATATATATATATATATTTATATATATATATATATATATATATATATATATATTTATTTATTTATATATATATATATATATATATATATATATATATATATATATATATATATATATATATATATATATATATATATATATACATATATATTTATATATATATACATATATATTTATATATATATGTATATGTATATATATATATATATATATATGTGTGTGTGTGTGTGTGTGTGTGTGTTCGTGTTTGTGTATATCTATAAACTTATACTGGAATAATGTAAATTAAAAAACCTAATTAACTGTTAAGTGTTACAAATTTATATCAAAAACTTTTATAGTATACTATAAGAATGAAGATAAGAAAAATATTTCTTATTTCACAACGATAGTACTTAAATCAACGTACTAAAAAGATATTGTAATAAAGTCATTTAAAAAGTATGCCATACCAATTTTCAGTAGAACAATTCGCAAAGATATTAGGAACACTAATGAATAACTTATAGGTAGCTAAGGAAAACAGGCTTGAATATAGCTTAATGTGTGTTCACACAGCTAATGTTTAATTTTATGTTGTTTAAAATTTTATATACTTTTGAAACCTGATTGTAACAGTACTAGTTTATAGCCCGTCATATGACTGGATAAGTAAAATTTTTAATTTTTCAGAACTGTAAATTATCATATAAGGCAGATAAAAAAATAGTTTGTTTTTTAGCGGAGAATTATCTGGTACACGCTCAATAATTTGTTTATCTTTTATACTCCTCTAAAGTCCCCCGATACTGTAAATGCAGTTTAGAATGACGTTGAATTTATTTAGAAAAATAATTCAAAGCTTTCTTAACTAAGTCGAAATTATCGTTAAGTTATTCCCAAATGTATTGCCACAGTAATTAATGGAAGAAAAGGAATTAAAATATCATTTCTACTAAACCCTGGAATTAAACAGAATTTGATGTTAATACGTATGATAAAAGTTTCATTGCAACAAAAGTAATCGATGATTAAATTTAAAATTATCACATATGTACCTAATCTATTATTTAAGCCAAATATGATAGAAAGTCATTTACGTAATTTTAAAGTTCAGTGATAAACCGTATGAAACAAAATGCAGACGATATTTAAATAATGTAAAATAAGAAAGGATTAAATGATATGGTTAATAGTATGACGTCATAATGCTAGAAAAATGTTACTTTTACCTATTTATTATGTAACAAACTGATAAATTTAATCGCCTAATCTTATCCTTAAAAATTAGGGCTTGAAATAACTGTATTAAATGCTAGAAAAGGGGGAAAGGGGTGGATTTCAAAAGTTGCTAACCCTAACTCATCAAGAATCCAATATGGATGCCTCTATCCATTCCAGGTACAACCACTTCATAAATTCGAGAACATACGGATAGATAACTTAACACTTTGACTGCCAAGCCAAAATTGCAAATGTTCACAACGGGGCCAAACTTTTTTTTGTGTAATTTGTATTTTTTCAACATAAAACTATATATAAAAACAATATTTCAAAACAAACAATATTTTAAAACAAACTCTCTCTATTTATATATATTCCCTTTTTTGTTGCATGTTCCAAATATTTAATTTTTCATAAAACTTAGCTCATAAAATCGGCCTGAAGTGTTAAAACACCATGGCTATCATATCGGATAGCCAGTGTCTCAACGGAAATATCACTGGATATCACATATGATAGCCATGTCAGTCAAAGTATTAGGCTATTATTATATAGGGAATTTTTTTCAAGTTCATTATAAAATAATGTGCTATTCTTTAAAAAGTTTTAAAAATCTGTTAATAAAATACTTAATAATTTAAAGTGTTAAAATTGTATAGTATAATAATGATATCTTTTATCATTTCAGATAAGAATTTTTTTAGAAAATCATAAAATACATCTGATTGAAAAAAGTCCAAATTTTTCTTCATTAAATAAAATTGTTTACCAAGGTTAATAACATTTTATTTTATATCTTTACAAATATGCATATGGTATGTAAAATCTTAGTCATCAAGCATTTCCTATAATTAGTTTAAAATTTTAAAAATTAATTTTAGTTTTAAAAGATTGGGACTTAAATCTTCGTCACTATTGCAGATTGACTTGTTTAATTTTGTGGTGAAATGAAATTGGAATTATTATTTCTATAGAATTTTTTAAGTTCGTTATCAACCTCTCATTAGTACTTTTTGCTACATTCAGAACTTTTGTGACCAAAATATTTTTTAAAGTACTTTATAAAATTTTCTGCTACTTTCTACTTTTTGCTAATAACTCAATCTTTTAGTCTTTCAGATCTTTTAGACTGAATCTTTAGATCTTTTAGTCTTTAATCCAATTAAATCATTTATGAATCATTCTATATCTATTTCAGTTACCTAATTATCTAATTCAGTTATCAATATGAAATTTCAAATATCATGCACTACTAGCTGAAATTGTAAGCATTTTTTTAAACTTTATATATGCATTCTAGGGATTATCAGAATGCAGTTAGGCTGAATTATAATTTATAATTTAGTCTTTATTAAATCTCCCAGTTTCTAAGTAAAGATTTTTACTGTTAGAAAGAATATTTTATATTTCATTTGATAATTATTTTCTTTCATAACTCCTTTACCATCTTTTATTGTTCATTTTTAAATTCACGAGTGTCAGCATCTTTCTGTATCCAGGAATTTGGACTACTACTGCCATCTATTGATGCAAAAATTAAATTCCAAATCAGGTCTTATTTTAGTAAGGCTACATATTTATTTTCCCCATAACTACCAAATTTAAAAGGATATACTGAGATATGCAGACAACCAGTAGAAGGTTTTATTTCAATTATTTTTTCGTTATAAATAATTAGTAAAATTGTGTTCAATTTATGTTATAAAATCTAAAAATCAATGCATATTAAACAAAGTGCAAATTCTTTATTTATAGGCAGTGAAATTTCAGATAGTTGAAATTTAGCTGAAAGTTTACTTTTTCTATCTCATTGATGATAATAATTGGGTAAGAATAATTACATTTTCTTAATAGCCATCATCTTGTAATAGCTATAATTTTTACTTTAGTATTTATTTTTCTATAATTAATAATACTTTTAATTGTACTATTATGACAAAATTTTGTGTTTTATGTACGTCCAAAAAATTTCAAAAACACGTATTCCTTTTAAATTTATCAGAAAATTACATTTTACAGCATATCAAATAAGATTTAATTCAAAGTTAGAATTTTGGAAAAGAATAATCTGCCAAATTTGTTCAATTTTTTATTTTTGTACTTAAAAGAGAAATTAAAGAATTTAATCTAAAATATGTAAGTTTTTGTTACGAATATTCTTTTCCGTTTGTTATTTTAATTAAAAAAACTTTAAAAAATATTATATGCACATTCTTTTTAGTTTTACAAATCTGATACCATTTCTCATGGTATCGGTGTTGTCTAAGCAGAGCTCAATTATTACTCACTGTCAAACATTCTGACTGAAAGCCCATGGGAAAAATCTGTCTTCAATTTACATAAATCACGGAATTTCACTTTTATTCTTATTCTACTTTATTGTTAAATGCTCACAAATATAATAACTATTAATATAAAAATTATAATGATATTACATATGTACTCATTAACAGCTTGTAGTATTTAAATAAAAACATGATATTTTTTTCCTTGCGATTCAAAAAGTATGTAGTAAAACCTAAAAATAGGACGGAGGTGACTACAACAATAGTTTATTCTTATTTATCCTTACTCTAATAGGATGGCATAGAGTCTTTTGTTTTCTTATCCAAATACTGCACGTTATAGACAGTCTTCATGGAATGACGATTAGATGCATTTTAACATCTTTTTATTATTCCATATACCCTTTATATTTATCTTAAGGCCACTGCAAGCCATTACCACTGTCTGGAGGGATGTGGCTTATCTATGTCAACAATAGCAGACAATAAAATGGCCTTGACAGAGAATGGGTTTGGAAGTGGTTTTTCTCTAAAGGCCTCTCCCCACTATGGTCCACGGCAAGCCATTACCCCATCTGGAGGGGGTATGGATTATAGTGGTCAATGGTGGAAGACGATAAAATGGCCATGGCAGAGGATGGCTTCGGAAGTGATTTTTCTCTAAAGGCCCATCCACACTATGGTGCAATGGAAGTCATTACCACCGTCTGGAGGGGGTAGGTATAGATTATAGTGGTCGATGGTGGAAGACGATAAAATAGCCTTGGCGGACTATGGCTCAAGGCTCAAAGGCAGCCAGATGCGCAACTAAATTGCGCAGTAAACCCTATGGACGAATCTACGCGCTCCACTCATTTAGTGGCCCAGCGTGTTGTGTAACCAGTGAACAATCGTTCAAGGTCGTCATCAGGAAGTGGTGAACAACTGGCCATAGTGTAGAGGCTACATTACGATACTCAACTTCGGTCTCATTAGCCCTCGTGTTGCAAAAAGTAGACCGTAGAGCTCCAAACCAAACCAAACGATACTCAACTTCAATCAGAAAAGTTTATTATTTTTCCTTTTAAATTGCCACACCACCAAAAAGAAATTAAAATAAAGCTAATGACAAACGATAATATTTTTAAAACAAGTATTAAAACCATAGATGTAAGCAACAGTACAAGTATGGTTTTTAGAAATTATTCCTTCAACTTTATACATAGGTGTTTTTATGTAACATTTAAAAGGGTATCTATGAATATTTTTAGGTTAAAATTAATATTTAGTAACCAGATATTTTGAATATATATAAAAGGACAATTATAACATTATCGAATATTTGAAATATAATAAATTATACTTTTGATGCAAAGATAAAATTTAAAAAAAAATTCCTACAAATGAGTTGTGGCAAATAGTACAACATTTGTTGCATTTCAGTAGCCAAATATCACTATGATAAAAAAATTACTTCATTATACCAATATCAAAGAGGCTACACATATAAAAAAAAATTCTTTTCGAACTAAAAATAATGGTAACTTATAGACAGGATCTTAACAAATATTTCATCCTTAATTTTGTCTTTCAGATATGATCCTGCAATTATACCTCTATTAAAGAAGAGGAAAGACTCAGCGAAATTATTTTGTTAGGACAAATTGTTCTCAAGAGTAAGAACTCCCTGGTCTTAATGTGGATAAACTCGTACTAAAAGAAAATGAAACACTGTAATCTTCAAAAGAAAAGAAAACTTTTTTCTGTAAAAAGTAAACATCACATATAAATAACAAACATAAAAAGGATACTTGTTTAAAACATGATAAAATTGTTTTCTAAGCTTTCCTGGTTTTCAATTACATCGATAGTGAAGTTTTAAAATTAATTTATTTTTTAATCAATCTATTAATTATTTAATGTATATAGTTAAATTTCTAAGATAAAATATAGATTAAAAGTGATTAATCATTGATTATTTCAAAAGGAGATTTGTCTGATATTCACCAAGTCCTTCCATTTTAAATATAACAGAACTGCATTTATTTATAGGACTTCATTGGTCTTATGATTATTCACAGTGAACAAAAATGTTAATAATAGATTTATCCATTTTTTTCTTCCTACAATTTTTTAATAGTCCTTTCAACTACATTATTGAGATATTTTATGTTTTCATACATATTACCTAATTTTCTATTTTGTTTTCCATATTTACGGTAAACAAATCACGGTTGCTGTCAGTTTAAAACTTGATATTTAATCACTGTGGTGTATCTGAACTATATTTATTTTTTCAAATACTAGTAAAGAAATTTTTTTCAATTTATTTTTTTTTACGTAGTTCTATTGTTTGATTTATTTGGTATTGTTTTTTCCATGCTGTGCAGTACAATGAAAAACTGGTGTAATGTGCTATACAGTATCAGCGAATGTTAGTCTATGCACATGCGCCGGAGCTCTCTTAAGCAATGGTGTGTGAGATCACTGTTATTCATCACAATTCTTCAGTGAATATATTATTCTTTCTTTTTCGTTAATTAAAATATATTTTATTAATTATATTATAGATTTTGCTTAAGATAAAAATAGATTCTGACAATATTTCTATTGTCCTCTCAGAACAATTTCATTCAAGGTAAGATAAACTCATGTTTCATATTATCCTGAAATACTGTCTCAAAATGTTTTCTAACCAAAAAATAGTTTTAGAGTAACAAAGCAGGTAATGTTTTCATAACTATGTTGAAACACATCGATAGCAGAGGACAGATGGATGGCTTTGGAGCACTACGGTCTACTGTTTTGTACACGAGGGCTAATGAAACCGGGACCTACTGATTAAGGCCGATTCTGAACGTCTACGAACACCCATGCCATAGTAGGATTCGAACCCACGAACTCCGGAACCGATGATCAGAGCCCTAAAAATTGGCCAGCGTTCGCCAGAATAGATGGAGAAGAGCTGCAATGATTCTTCAATAACAAAGTGGTCTATAAATGACTATGTACGTCATATCCTGCTCTTCTTTTGATGACCCCCCTCATTCAAACGTTGAATTAGAATATGTAGAGGGTGGAATTGCTGCCTTCTCGTTTTATAATAGGTGGCGCTAAGAGAGCAATCTAGTTTTCCCATGGGGCCTCTCACTTTTCTCTGTGTGTGCTTGTCTATGATGTTGTTTATCGTGCTGAGTTGTTTTGTGATGTGTTTCTTTGTACTGTGTGTGGAACTTAACCAACGAATAAAAATGGTTCCTGAAACTAGACTTATTATTTAACAACGGTGTTTTGCATAAATAAGAGTCTCGTCCCTCTACACACATTATTTTCTAACACACATCCTGTTCGATTGTGTAGGAAAAAATATACTGTAAATAGTGCCTTATTTCTCTCAGTGTGTGTTTATAGAAAGAGGACTGAACTCTAACAGCAATTCCTACATATCTTATTTTTGTGAAATTATTTGTGAAAATTAGTTTCAGTCAAAACATTTGTAACTCCACAATTGTAACCAAACCTTCGCTTTTTAATTAAGCTATGGGCAATGGATAAACACATTAATGGACTGGTGTACATATGGAGGAAGTCTTGAAATGTAATGTATAAAATAAAGAATTACTAGAACGAAGAAACAGTTGATTATATGCGAATACAGATATGATTGAGCAAGGTTCTTAATTTGTTGACTATAATATTTTTTATTATCAAGTATTTTTAGATAATTACAGGAAATCTTTCAAAAATATTGTTTAAACGCGATTTATATTTCCAAATAGTTTTAAGAGCATTTAAAGAAAATATCTAAAGGATTTTCAAATTGACAGCACATAAAAAGGTGATATATTATTACCAATAAATATATAAAGTAACAAAATTATTAATCATATGTTATCTTTCCATGATACGATGGACTTTGTGACAAATAAGTAATGATATGTGAACTTGTGATTATGTTTTATAAAAGATGTAATATAACCAACTGTATAAAGCTTCACTTTCAAATTTTTATATTTTGGTGTTTAAATTTAGCATTTAATGTTACCTACACATTTTATTCATTATATAGTATCAAATTTATATTTTCAATAAATTCGGATTAGAAAAAAAATAAAATAATTTACTTTTGTCATACATCATGCTTACGTTAGTAATAATATAGAAAACTATGTGTAATATGTTTTTAGTCAAATAATATAACACGCTACATAAATTCTGATTCATTTTTCAATTTCTGTTGTCGCTATTTAATGACATTTAATGTTATTTTTGCATTTAATGTATTATTAGTTTATTTTTTAAATCCATATATTTTAGACCTTCCCGTATCTATATCGAATTTGCGTTTCAATTAAATCTGTGTTATACAAATAAAGCTATTTACATTTGATGATTTAGCATTTTTAAATCATTACTAAAATCAGTACTAAATAAAATGTGTGCATAAAATAATATCATTAGAATAGTAGCTGTTTTCCTGTTCTTACAAACATAAACATAATTTATTAGGTGATTCAAATTTATAACATCGTTATTTCAAAAATACAAGCTAATGTGCCATGTAAATATGTCCAATGGTAGAAATTTGTATTCGTGCATATTCATCTGGGCTTAGAACGTCTAAGCAAGTTTAATGGGTAATAACTAATTCTATTTAGTCCTGAAAAATTACTGTTAAAGAATTTTAATGCGATGAACGTCATAGATTTAAATCTTCATAATGCGAAAGCTTTTAATGGATAAAAGCGACTGAATCATTATTCATTTATTTTTTGTCTTTTCCTTTACGTCTTTATCAAAGTTGTTGAATAATTCGACGACCTGTCGTTGTCAGCTTGTTTCTTTTTTTCTATGTCATTATTCAAATAATTTTATTGCGAATGTAGTTATTTCCTTTTATTGATCGTTAATAAAGCAAATTTATCGTAAATGAAGCACTTTGAACCAATGTAATTAATTTAATTTTAACGATTTTGTCATTAAAGGATTTAGAGTAATCCTTGCTCCTTTTTAAATAGTTTTACTTCTATTTTGAACAAATCTACATCTTTATCATTTATTTTATTATATCTCCCTTATTCGTATTTAATCATGATTATATTTGTTTGTTTCACTTAATCAGAGCAATAATTAGAGAACCAATTGTACAGTGACTTTCTAAAACATTAAGTAATAATTTAGTACACTGAAAATTATTACGAGACATTCATAGCTGATATATATTTTCTTTAAGTTTTTTTATAGAACTTAAATTTACATGGTCTTGTGTGTTGGTAAATCAGCAATACGGTTACTGTGTGGGAATTTTAGTTAGAGAAACAATTGTAAAATGAGTTTGTAAAACATCAAGTAGTTATTTAGTACACTAAAAATTATTGCGAGACATTCTTTGCTACTATATATATTTTCTTTATTTTTAAGTTTTTTATAGAACTTAAACTTACATGGTGTTGTGTGTTGGTAAATCAGCAATGCGGTGACTATGTGGGAATTTTAATTAGAGAAACAATTGTACAGTGAATTTGTAAAACATCAAGTAATGATTTAGAACACTGAAAATTATTGCGAGACATTCTTTGCTGATATATATTTTTTTTATTTCTAAGTTTTTATAGAACTTAAATTTACATGGTCTTGTGTGTTGGTAAATCAGCAATGCGGTGACTATGTGGGAATTTTAATTAGAGAAACTATTGTACAGTGAATTTGTAAAACATCAAGTAATGATTTAGTACACTAAAAATTACTACGAGACATTCTTTGCTAATATATATTTTCTTTATTTCTAAGTTTTTTATAGAACATAAATTTACATGGTCTTGTGTGTTGATAAATCAGCAATACGGTTACTATGTGGGAATTTTTTTAATTAATGCTTAATAAATTTGAAGCCGACTGCAGGCAGATAATTTCAATAGCTTTCATATGCTGAACATAATTTTAATTATATATGTTTTAGGTACTTCATAATTTAGGGCTTCATTTTAACACACATAGTTTAGGTAACTCTCCATCATTTTATATCCCAGTACTTCTAAATACTAATCATCGTAATTAATTCATTAAATTTCTTTGCTATGTTTCTAGCATACGAAGGTGTAGTACTTTACATAACATATTGAATACCATTCGTAACATTAAAAAATGTGTTCTACTTTTTTTTCATAGCGCGGGAGAAGAAATAAGTTTCCTTTCCATATAATTGGGCTTAGGACATTCAGAAAGTTATTAAGAATTTGTAACCTTATATCTTTATTAAAAAAATTTACATAACCCCTACTTTTGTTGTAAAGTATAATTTTCAATATGATTGTTTCTCTAGATAAAAATTTGATATTAGATTTTGAATTGATATATTTTCAAAACTTTATTTTTATGTGGGGGTAATATTTTTAGTAAAAGAGATATTTCTAAATTTTTAACTGGGAGTAGTAAATAATGGTACTTAACCGCTTGCCTGATAATCCCGAGTTATTTCGTGTTCGTATATAATGCAGTTAATTATTATCGCGAGAAAACTCCGGCAAAGCAGAATTTGTCTGTATGGTTTGTTTTATGGCGGTTTTACTCGTCCTGGAGGAAATGAAAAGAAATATTCAGCTTTGATATTTCTTTTCATTCATTAAATTTCTTTGCTTTGTTTCTAGCATACGAAGTTGTAGTTCTGTACATAACATATTTAAAAACATCCGTAACATTAAAAAATGTGTTTTCCTTTTTTTCATAAGACGGCAGAAGAAACAAATTTCCTTTCCATATGATTAGGCTTAGGTCATTCAAAAAATTAATTAGAATTTTTAACTCTATTTCTTTATTAAATTTTTTTAATAATCCTTACTTTTGTTGTAAAGTATAATTTTCAATCTGATAGTTTCTCTGGATAAAGAATTAATATTACGTTTAGAATTAGTATATTTTTCAAAACTCTTTTATGTGGTGGTAATATTTTTTAGCAAAAGAGATATTTCTGAATTTTTAACTGCAAGTGGTAAGAAATGGTATTTAACCTCTTGCCTGATTATCCCGAGTTATCTCGGGTTCGTATATATCGCAGTCAATTATTATCCCGAGAAAACTCGGGCAAAGCAGAATTTGTCTGTACTATTTGTTTTATAATGGTTTTGCTCGGCCTGGAGGAAATGAAAAGAAATATTCATCTTTGATATTTCTTTTCATTCATTAAATTTCTTTGCTATGTTTCTAGTATACGAAGGTATAGTACTTTACATAACATATTGAAAAACATCCGTAACATTAAAAGATCTGTTTTACTGTTTTCCATAACGCGGGAGAAGAAACAAGTTTCTTGTCCATATGATTGGGCTTAGGACATTCAGAAAATTAATAAGAATTTTTAACCCTATTTCTTTATTAAAAGTTTTTAAAATAATCCTTACTTTCGTTATAAAGTATAATTTTCAATCTGATTGTTTCTCTGGATAAAAAACTGATGTTATATTTACAATTAATATATTTTCAAAACTTTTTTATGTGGGGGTAATATTTTCAGCAAAAGAGATAATTCGGAATTTTTAACTGCAAGTAGTAAATAATAGTATTTAACTGCTTGCCTGATTATAGCGAGTTACATCGGGTTCGTATATATTGCAGTTAATTATTATCCCGAAAAAACTCGGGTAAAGCAGAATTTGTCTGTACTATTTGTTTTATAATGGTTTTACTCGGCCTGAAGGAAATAAAAATAAATATTCAGCTTTGATATGTAGTTTGCCAACTTTTGTTGATGTCGCAGTTATTTTGCCTGAGCTGGTCAAGTGTTTTCCACTGACTAGAAAACTAATTTAGAAAATCCCCGTGACGAGTTTTATCCCACATCAGAAAGACAAAGTATTAGTCTTTTATCACTCAGGTTAACCTTAAGGCATTTTACATATGTTATTCTTGCTACTGAAAAAAAAAATGAAATCCAACGAGACAGTGTATTCTGTGCTGCTGTAAAACAGATATCAGAGGCAAGCCAATAAGAAAAGAGTCCAGATACCAGGATTTAGAATGTCAGGTATCCTTTTGTGTCTTCCCGTGTTTCAAAAACTATCATATAAAGACTAACATTTAACTTTTTTTCCATTTGCCCAAGATAACTCGGATTAGTAAACTAATATTAAAACTAAATGCTTTTACACATCTAAAGAAATTAAAAATTTAACTGAAAACCTACGTATTTTATTCTGTATCATTTCCTTGTATATAATAATAAAATAAAAAAGTGATGATTTTTTGTAATTTTTTTCAAAAAAATTTGTAAGGGAAGCGGTTAAAAATTCTCATTTACCAAATGTTTCCATCATACATCCCCTAGTATTGACAAAAAAGAAAAAGTTGATACGACCGATTTATATGTTTTAATAAAGGAAATTTTTAATCCTCAAAGCTACATTCGAAAATAAACTTGATAATAAACTAAATCCCTAAAAATATATAGTAGAATTTTAAGGTTAATAGGACCAATTTGTGAAAGAAGAACATAATATTTTCACTTTAAGTTACTTTCTTTTTAGCTTAATTTTAACTACATTTTGTTACAAATAAAATATTTTAAAAATTAATTTGATGTTGTGTAGTTTTTAGATTTAAATAATTATAAAATAATTAATATATAGTGAGTAAAAATTTATCTACATTTCTCCCAAGTAAAATATTTAAAAATGCTGTATGGGATTAATTAAATGCAGGGATCCAAACCATAATTTTTTCGTTCCAGTTCATATATATAATATATATATATATATATATAATATATATATATATATATATATATAATATATATATATATATATATATATATATATAAGAAGAAGAAATTAATAAAACATAGTTCTACGGAATACAATACCAGACTAATAAAAAACAATTTAAAAAGTTTGAAAAATAAGAAATGATGTTGCCAATGACCGTGAGGAGTTGTGACCTCACACTCCCTTTAAACTAGTTTTATGTTGCAACAACATTCATGGAAGTCAGTTATATTCGTACTTTCCTTAATTACGCATATAAATAAGACTTCCTTGCTGGTTTTCTCATTAATATAGTAAAAATTATTTTAAACTTAATAGTAATGAATGTGTGTACCTATTCTTTAAATAATCGAATATCTTAATACTTAAATAAAGTTATTAGGGTTCTGTCATGTTGTGTTGTGTTTGTGTTTTTTAGTCTTCCATTTTTGACTTCTTACTGGTAGAATGATGTTGTTACTTCCATGAATGTTGTTGCAACATGAAACTAGTTTAAATGTAGTGTAAAGTGACAACTCCTCACGGTCATTGACAAGATCATTTCTTATTTTCAATTTTTTTTATTAGTCTGGTATTGTATTCCGTAGGACTATGTTTAATTAATTTCTTCTTTTATATTTATAATTATATTTCACTAGGTATTATGTATTGCTGCATAGCGTATAAACCTGGCATATTTTTTATATATTTAATTTTAATTTTTCTCCATAACTCTTAGTTGTAGATTTCCTAGCCTAGGTCTAGTACAGGGGTGGCCAACATGCGGTTCGCCAGTCACATGCGGCTCTTTGAAGGATTATTTGTGTCTCTCGATAAATATACCTGAGTTTTCACTTTAAGTTACTGGCAAAATTTATTTTTAGTTTCATTTTAACTATATTTTGTGACAAATAAAATATTTTAAAAATTAATTTGATGTTGCGTAGTTGGTAGATTTAACCAATTATAAAAAATTAATATAGAGTGAGTAAAAATTTATGTACATTTTTCCCAAGTAAAATATTATTAAAAAATGCTTTATGGGATTAATTAAATGCAGGGATCCAAACCATAATTTTTTCGTTCCGGTTCATCTATATATATATATATATATATATATATATATATATATATATATATATATATATATATATATATATATATATATATATATATATATATATATATATATATATATATATATATATATATATATATATATATATATATATATATATATATATATATATATATATATATATATAATATATATATATATATATATATATATATATATATATAATATATATATATATATATATATATATATATATATATATATATATATATATATATACATATATATATATACATATATATATATATATATATATATATATATATATATATATATATATATATATATATATATATATATATAAGAAGAAATTTAAAAAATATAATCCTACGGAATACAATACCAGACTAATAAAAAATTTTGAAAAAATTTGAAAATAAGAAATGATGTTGGCAATGACCGTGAGGAGTTGTGACCTCACACTCCATTTAAACTAGTTTTATATTGCAACAGCATTCATGGAAATCAGTTATATTCGTACTTTCCTTAATTACGCACATAAAACAGATTTCCCTGCTGGTTTTCTCATTAATATAGTAAAAAATTATTTTAAACTTACTAGTAATGAATGTGTGTATCAATTCTTTAAATAATCGAATATTTTAATACTTTAAATAATTGAATATATTGAACTTTATCTTAATAAAGTTCTTAGGGTTATCTGTAATGTTGTGTTGTGCTTCGTGTTTTTTTTAGGCTTCCATTTTTGACTTGTTACTGTTCGTATGGTCTTGTTATTTCCATGAATGTTGTTGCAACATAAAACTAGTTTAAATGGAGTGTGAAATCACAACTCCTCATGGTCATTGACAACACCATTCCTTATTTTCAATTTTTTTTATTAGTCTGATATTGTATTCCGTAGGACTACGTTTTATTAATTTCTTCTTTTATATTTATAATTATCTTTCACTAGATATTATGTATTGCTGCATAGCGAGTTATAAACCTGGCATATTTTTTATATACTTAATTTTCATTTTTCTCCATAACTCTTAGTTGTAGATTTTTTATCCTAGGTCTAGTACAGGGGTGACCAACCTGCGGCTCGCCAGCCACATGCGGCTCTTTGAAGGATTATTTGTGTCTCTCTATAAATGTACCCGAGTTTGTTTTTCATTTTTGTGCTATTATATTTAAAAAAATTATTACAAGTAATAGAGCTCTGGCAATGCTGGGTAAAAAAATCGGTCTTATTGGGCATTTAACCCTCTAAGCATTTCGCACGTACAATTCCGCCAAACCGATTATGGCTTCAAAGCGGTTTCATGTACAATTTTCGACCTCCAAAAACATTCCGAAAATGGATGTAATGTACATTTCTGTCTTCCCCCATGGAGTTTTGAGGAGGGTCAGGTCGATTGTTTAGGAACTGCATCCATCTTTGACTGACATTTATTGAAGCATGCACCTCTATTCCCTGAGGCACAAAGACACTGATAGCTTTTCATGGATTTGTAAATCTCTATTTCGAAATATTTCATTTGCGGTAACAGACGTATCTCTAATTGCATCCCCTAAATATCTTGGATGACTTTCGTAAAAAAATATAAATAATTCTCTTAAAGAATATTTTTATTTGTACTTTTAGAATCCATTATTTCTTATTTGATGATCTTCGAGACTTGACGAGCTTTATGTGTATTAAAAATTAATAATCTATAATATTTATTTATAACCGGAAGTAAAGGGACAATAACAAGGGTGGGTTTCCCGTATTCCATTCTATTCAACAAAGGGTGAAGTAAAAAATCATAGAACGCTTTGGCCATTGACACAATAAATCTTTAGCGTATTTTTGGAGACTTTTTTTCCTCGGTGTGTTCCACTCGGAGGGTTAAGAGATGATTTTCAAATTCCACAATTCATACCAATTCACTGCATAATTCAATGAGACCATCTCGTTACAAAATATTTAAAATATTCTGATGTTATGAAAACAGTGTTACGCATTATAAATTACATTCGTACCAATGCAAAAATAATCGACAATTCAAATTTTTCATGAAAAGTAAAGGACGAACTTCCAAATAGTATTCAATAAATATAATTTCTGTAAAAAAATTTTTTTCATGCCTTTTATATACGTATTTAATTATGGCTCGCGAAAAATTTCAAATTTTGAAAAATGGCACGGACTATTAAGGAGCTTGGCTACCCCTGACCTAGTACATAAAGTTATTTTTTATTTCTTTTATCTTATTTTATTGACAGGATATTTTAGTGATTGAATTGTATTAATTTATACATAAATTATTTGTGTTTTTAAAAATCAACAAATGTAGGAAGAAATTAACAAACACAATTACGTACAGAAAGAAAAACATATTTTTTTCATTTTTAACTCATTTTTTTATTTATTAGTGCAATTATAAAAATATCCTTTGTTCCTAATACTTTTTAAAGCATCGTTTATTCAGCTTAATTCTTTAAATCTAATTTTATAATCAACATTATCAGAAAGTTTCATAAAATATTTGTGGAAACAATCGGATAAAATAACAATGCAGAATTTGATTAGATGCTTACAACTTGCAATCCTAGCGTGAGGACATATGGAATTGTAAGGTAAATCATTGCATATATCTGCTCCCTGACTTGAGATAATTATTGAATGCGTATAATATCACCAAACCCAAACAAACATTTACTCACTCGAACAAGCTTGACAATATCGAAGTATATTAGGAAAGCAGAATAATTGATCATCGTGTATTCCATGCATGAGTACTTATTTTATGTAAGAGGAATAATGATTTCATCTTCTTGTGATATGTGGAAACAAATTATGTAGCGGCTATATTTTGAAAAATTATTATCACATTGTAAGACAATACAAGCACAAGATAATGCTCTTGTATCGAAAACAGTCATAGTTAAAACATATTATTATACACTTATCCTAACATTAAACTTTAATTTAAGTATGGCTATTTAACCCTTTAAAGAACAATGGTTTCGTAGTGAAACCACCTATTAAAATATTTTTTCTCTTTTTTTTAGAGATATAATAATGATTTTTTCGGATGTTTTTGACACTTCAAACTATTAATAAATGGCAGCACTACATACATATAATTTTTCTCTTTAAAATAGACTTGTTTAAACTGAAAAAAAACAGGTATTTAATTTTTATCCTTCATGAACTCAGATAAATATACCTACCCAAAACATAAATAGTTTAATCTATAAATAGAAATATCTATAAATCTATAAATATAAATCTATTATAGTCTAATATATAAATAGTTTAGCTATGTATCTGTTACATTATTTTCATGATAATTATGCATTGTTCTTTAAATAATATTTAAATTTTATGAATGTATTATTTTCGAGCCGTACAAGGGGTAGATAGTTTCACAGTTAAAATCCACCACACTATCAAAACAGTTTTAATATTTTTTTACATATTTCACATATATATATATATATATATATATATATATACATATATATATATACATATATAATATATATAATATATATATATATATATATATATATATTATATATATATATATATATATATACATATATATACACATATATATACATATATATATATACATATATATATATATATATATATATATATATATATACATATATATATACATATATATATATATACATATATATATACATATATATATATATACATATATATATATATACATATATATATACATATATATATACATATATATATATATATATATATATATATATATATATATATATATATATATATATATATATATATATATATATATATATATAATATATATATATATATATATATATATATATATATATATATATATATATATATATATATATATATATATATATATATATATATATAAGGTTCATAGATATCAATTATAACTTAATTCCAATTAATCCCAAATAATTTTCAATAGTGACTTTTAAAGGGTTAAAAGAGCTAAATTCAAACTTATCAATTTTATTGCATTTTGTATATACATAGCCTATTATAAATAGGTTAACTTCCTAAACAGTCAGACAACGCATGTTTATCTTGTTAAAAGTAAATTTCTGTTTTAACTTAGCTGATAAATGTAATGTTGTTAGTCAAGGGATCATATGACTGTTAAATTGACAAAAAATTGGATTTTTCACAAAGAATATGTGTGAAGAATTCAGTTCTGAACGTTTTAAAAAAATTAATTTAAAAATCCCGATATTGAAAGGAGTTATGAATAAAAAGGTGTCATCTTTTACTATAAACAAATTTAAACTTACAAAACTTTAACTTGATATTCTCAAATTGGGTTGTTTTTTTGTAATCAGAATGCTATCTCAAGTTTTTGATATATTTTTTATGAAATTTTTGCAGGTTTTATACAATATAATTTTCATCCGATTGAACCTAAATTTTCCTATATATTTTCCAATTTTTTTTTCAATGATAATTTTTTTAACCTTTAGAAAAAAAATCCACTTTTTTTTTTTAAATATTTTTCACAAATATATATGTATCTTAAATATATATACAAATTTAGGTTTAAATTTATTTTAAGATATTGTAGTATGTTTTAAAACAATAAGTTTGTCTTAAACATAATTATATATTTAGTAATCATGCGGGTTATCCTTGATATAATTTTTGTTAACAAAAATTTGTCTATTATTTAAAACTTTAAACATTTTTTGTGTTTCAAAAATGAATGATATATGCATGTAAAGACAACAATTTGTTCTGACTTTTAAAATTTTTAATAAATATATTTTTGATTCTAATAATAACATTTTTGCAGCAGCTATTTATGGCACGTGTTTTATAAAAACTAAACATTTGATGTCAAAAACATAAAGAAGATAATTTTATGTATAAGTTATAGTTCTATATGAAATGAAATGCTAGAGAAGAGTAACAAATTTCCAAATAACCTTATAAGCATGTTTTGTATGTTGGTTAGCCTTATTTGCTATCTGTACACAAAATTGTCTGTTTCTGTTTATGCCATTATGATTTACATAGCATTCCTCATGTATTTTAATCATTTAAAAATCGGAATCAATATATCAAGTTATAGTTTATCTATTATATAATCAATAAAGTATGTTATGTTCTTCAGCTGCAAAGCTGAAATACATAATAAATCTATATAAATAAATACGTTTAGTAAACACCTTTAACAGTTCGTGTGAATACGAAGAGAATGGGAATCGAGTTTCTTTATTCATGATTTCTTACATATCCGTCTAAAAAAAAGATAGTACAAAATATTTTTTAATTGTACAGATTACTCTCTCATGATACAGAAGATTACAAGATAAGACATCAGCTCGCTGTTGCACAAACTCTCCCGAAAATATGCATTCTATCTTAGATTATTATTTTTGCCTCAAATTTACATAATTTTATGTAATTCAGAAGAGAAATAATAATCTATAGTAACTTTACTCACGGATATATTGTAATTTAATTTTTATTTTTCACTTTGAATAATGCAAAGTGAAACATAGCACGGTTTATAACTTTCAGTTAAAATTCTTAATCTAATAACACTGAAAATCATTCATGAAAACCAAAGCTCATTAGTCTTATTTAAAACGCCTTCCATAACATAACAATACATAAAAATGGGAATAGTACTAGATAATACAGACTATAAGTCAGCCGATTCAAAAGAGGTAAGAAATACAAGAATACAAGATGGTTCTACAAGATGGTTTTCAAGTTACTCTCTTATTTACAACCGGTTTGTTAAGGGTAATTACTGTTTACATCATCGTTTGAGTTGCGTTAGAGGATATAAAATATAGTTAAAAAATAGCAACAATTACTCTGTTAAAACACATAAAATTACAAGCTATAAGTTAGCTTTGCAAGTAGTTGCACAAACACTTCTCTTATAACATATAATCTAGCTTAGATTATTGTTTCTGTTTTACATTTACGCAATTATATGTAATCAAGAAGTGAAACTGTTATCCAAACTATTTTTTCTTGTAGATTGTTGTTAGTGTAAACATTATGTAAAGTGGAAAAAAGCACGGATTTTAACTTATATTTTCAATTCTTAATGTACTAACACATGAAATCATTTGAGAGAACCAGAGCATGTTAGGTGTTTGTAGCCTGATCTGATGATCAGGCTACAAACACCAGGCTACCAATCTGCGGATATAATCATTATATCTCCTATATAATAATGGCCTAAGTAATCTGTCTGTCTGTTTTCAAAATTTATGGAGCCGTCGGACCTGGAATGGATAGAGAATGTATCTATATTGGATTCTTGGTGAGTTAGGGTTAGCGAAATTCAAAACGAGTTCGAAAATGAGTTTTCCCGGTTAAGAATCGGAGATTAAATTTATCTCATAATAAGTAGGTAAAAATAACATTTTTTCTAGCATTATGATGCCATTTCTTTAACTATCTCATTTAATCATTTCTTTTTTTTAATTATTTAAACATCATCTGCATTATTTTCATACGTTTTATCATTGAACTTAGATATTACGTAAATATTTTATTACGGATATTAACAACAAATTCTTTTTATAGAAGTCTAGGAGTCTATTTCTGGACTAATATATATCTATCGTTTAAGTTATATATCTTTGAAAATCTTTGAAGAAGTTTGTTAATTCGTGGGTTTATTTTTTATGCAAACCACATGGTTTGCAATCGATTCGCTAAATTTTGGACATCATTCATATATATCGCCAAATAATCACTCTCAATATTAAAACCTCTGCTGCCCATCTTATCACATAGTATTACAATATAAATTAAAGTTGGCAACTAACATGCGGTCAGTAAAGATAAGCAAATTACTGAACGTGTAACACACAATTCTCAGCCAAAAAACAAACCATTTTTAACCTGCATCATAGGCTACTTTACAATTCTGGGAAATTAAATTTTTACTGGTCCCGTCATATCACGGGCTATATGCTAGTTTATGAATAATAGTAGATAATGCAGAACAGTTATTTGATTCGAAAGAGGTAGGAAACTAATTTCACGAGTCGGTTTTCAAGTTAAACACTTAAAGAGGTACATCCGAATCAGTAAGGTTAATTACTCTTTTCCTGATCATCTAAATTCTCGTTACACTAATTGAAATAAAATTTTGTTAAAGATTTGCAATCGTTGCTTTGTTATCACACATGAACATGCTATAAGTAGATGCACAAACTAAAGACT
Organism: Pardosa pseudoannulata; assembly: GCA_032207245.1. Classification (NCBI taxonomy): domain Eukaryota; kingdom Metazoa; phylum Arthropoda; class Arachnida; order Araneae; family Lycosidae; genus Pardosa; species Pardosa pseudoannulata. Next base: position 143,894,906 of record CM063498.1, on the reverse strand, counting down.
TAAAACTAATGTAACTTATGATTAAAACTACCTTAATTTCGCCGTAAAAGTAGATGTACAAGCATTCCTCTAAAAATGTATTTTACCTTAGGTTATGGATTTTGCTTTACATTTACATAATTTTATGTAATCAAGAAGTGAAAATGATGATCTATAATATTTTCCTTATAAATTATTTTTTTAATGTATAGATTATGCAAAGTGAAAAAAGAAGCGTCTTTACGTTTCCGTCAAAGTTCTTAATCTAATAGCACCACAAATCACTCGTGAAAACGAGTGCATGCAGAGAGTTACTAATAAAAATTCCTACCTGTACCTAGTAATTATATTTCTCCCTAAAACTCCAAGAATGATGGCGAACTCGTCGAACACCGTCACATGCTTCGCAAAACCCTAAAGAATATTAACTCCATTAAATGAAGATACAGTTCATTAACCCAGAATGCTAATAACCCAGGTTAATATCTATCACAAAATTTGCGTTTTTTCTATTTTGAGGGAAGTAGGTCAATTATGGGAAATATATTAGAGAGAGAGTTTATTTATTACTGTACGCAAACAAAGTTATAAATTATTAAAAACTAGCAATATTAAGAATGCAGATGTCTCAATCATTTAGTCTACTTAAAAGAATACCTACAAAATAATTACTTTGCTTCAAAAGGCTACAAATCAGTTGAAGTTTTACGGGTGTTATCATGAATTTAAGGTATAACTCTGAAATATGTTTTTTTATGTTTTACAATGCAGTTGGTAATACAGACACATATATCTTTATGCCAACACAAGGCTGTGAAGCTGTTACCCATTTAGCACCACATAGGGATTCCGTGTAGCTTAAGTAATTCTATAACATTACCCCTGCTGGATTCTAGTAAAAGTCTGGATCTAAAAGAAGACCCATAGGCTTGGTAGCCACCCCCAGAGTTATTATTTGATAACATTTAGGACATTGTGATTACAAAAACGTATTTTAAGTGACCCAGTCAACTTTAACAAACATGGCGGATCTTAGGCCGTCTTGATACCCAAATAAGCCCCCTTTCAGATACGAGATCGATGACTTTGACGACTGAGCTACCACCTTTAAATGCATGAAGTTCTTTTTCTAACTATAATGTTCTATCAGTATTATTTTCTTCTATAGTTTTGAACAGCTTAATACTTTATAAATATTTGGAATTCATAACTTGTTGAAACGAGAAATATTTTTTTCTGGTACGGATGATCAAAATCATGATACCACTTTCTATTAAAGGAAAACAAAGCATTAACTGCATCTCATGAACTCTTAAAGTGACTGTATCTATCAATATTAATTACTTTCGTTTTAATCAATAGTCTTAAAAATGTTGAATATATTTTTAATACTATATTTATAAAAAAAAGCTCCAACAATCTCAAGATAAATTATTGCTTATTTTAGTAAATAAAAAATATTAAGTGAATAAAATTATTCTTTGCTGGAAATGTTCCATATGCATATCCTTTACAAATCATACTGACATTTTTATTTATACAATACATTTTAGACCTCAGAACTAAACTCCGTTGCTACCAAAATAATATATGGAAGTCGAAATGTGCGAAAAATATAAAACATTAAAAATATTCTATTTTTCTACATGCTATGTCTATAATAGTTAATTTTGCTCTTTGAGAGCCAACGATGCAATAGCTTTTATTAACAAAATTTCTTCAATATAGATTTAGCTTCAAAGTGTTATATAGCAAAAATACACATAGAGTTTTACCTGCATTATTCAACATAAACCCAAAGATTAGACCACTTTGATGGACACCTATAGCTTCAATGGAACTACTGAAATATTTAGATGTCAGTAACCATTGACTAATATGTAAATTATATATATCTGTAATGTAAAAATTTAATTATTTAATCTTAGAATTAAAATTACTAACTCCTGTAGTAAAATACCACCAAGTACGAGATTTCTCTGTCTTTCTATTAGCCTCTTGGTGTTAAATTCTTTGTAATAGGTAAAATCTCCTTTCTCTTGGCGACATGCACTCGCCAGCCTAATTTCACTGAATTAAGATTTCTAAAACTCTCACAACAACATTCTTAAGGCGCATCTAAAATGACTTCATCACGCTAAGGTTATAAGAGGCCGCATGGCTAATTTTCTTGAGAGTTCACTGTTGGAGATGACCAAATAAAGCTACTGCTAATTTTTCTTTAAAAACTTTTGTCTTTCTCTAGACCATCACAACATCACTTCGGTCCCAACCACTGAGCTCCACGGCTGAGGTATAGCGTGTCCATCACTATGTTTCATATATATATTGTATGAATAAAAATTATTAATTTAAGTGAATTTTTGTTGTAGACGTTGGATGAGAAGAAGTTGATAAATTTATATGCAATATGGCAACTAAAAATGAACTTGGAATGTTTAAGTATTCTTAAAATCTAACTAATTCTAGTTAATTTTAGTAAATGAATTTTTAATATTGTCTGTTTTTCTAATAACTTTTACCATTACTGTATGATAAATATCAAAAATCTCTCTAAGTCTCTCATTCTTCCTTATATTTCGCAAATAAAACTGATTTTTAGATAAACATTTTTGCAGCTGAATGTTCACCATTAAGTACTATTGTTTAACCAAGGTTCAATACTTAAAGGACCAGTTTATATAAATTGAACATTTATAAATGTTTCGATAACTAATTAAAACGAAATTTATTACTTCTGATGTATATTAAAGAGCAGAAAACAGGCAAAGCATGCCTCAATGGTACTATTTTCATTATAAAAACTAATCTTTATTGTCCATAGATCTGTTGCCTTTGGAATATGAATTTGACACACATTAAGTGTATACCCACCGGGTTTTCCATGTGTTACTGAAATGTGAACATCCTCTTCTAGAGGTCTTTCAGCTAATCGATTTTTCTTCCTAATGTCTGCAACATAGATCAACATTTTCGTATCTAAAACGATGCCAGTGTTTAAAGAGTTAAAGTGTTTCACATTACTGATTCTTAGTCTTCTAGTACACATTACATTAGCTATACTGTGTTGAATGCAATTATCTAAGATTTTAAAGCTTTGAATATTAGCTATAGATAATGGTTAGAGAATGATAAAATTTGGAGAAAGATAATATTTTCCAATCTAACTTCTATACAAATGGATTTTAGTAAAGCGTAATCTCAGAACTGAATAGCTTTATAGTTAACATTTACTTAGGAATTCTTTATTCTACCATATTATGTTCAACAATAAGCAAATTTTGATTTTAAAAAATGTATGTTCATGTGTGTTTTGTACATACATATATAAAAGCAATCCAAATTACTATGTTATGTTAGTATCTATGTTAGTATGTTAGTTAGTAATCTATGTTATGTTAGTATATGTTAGTATAAGTAGTTTTATTTACCTGGAAATACAATTGGAGTTGTAATTTAATCTTCTTATATTACCTTAGATCTATCTAAACTAAAAAATCACTTTACCAAAATAAATCTATGAAAATATCATTTTTTCTTTTTTTACCAATCTTAACTTAGGAAAAACGTTCTAACTAGCATTTTCCACCTTGAAACTCCAAAGATTAAAAACCTTTTATAGAGTAACCAAAAAAAAGCAAAACCTACCTTCAAAACTGTATACATTTATTTTACATTAGATGTTTTATTAGAATATAAAATTCTAATAAAATGATGAAATTCTAATAAACGAAAAATACTAAATTATCTGCAACAACAAATTTCTAAAAACACTGAAATTGAAATAATCGAATAAACAGGAATAATATTGTGATAAAAATACTGCAAACTAAAATAAAATAAAAACTTCGAAATATAATTGGTGTAGATAAATAATTTGCTCTAGTTGCTTACAGAAAGTTTTTGTTCCTTTAGAAAATCGGCGTTATACGATGAAGACTATGAAATGGTTAAGGTAATTATACATGTACTGTCTAATATCTATAAGCAAAATTCTTTTTATTTCTCGTGTAAAGAAAAAGTTATCATGAAATATTTAAACCTATTTTAATCCTTTTTTTAGGAAAAGTACACGTATGTGTCATAAACACTGTAAACTTTAAAAATTCAAATGATTATAACAATTGTTTGTTAAAAACACTGAAAGTAAAATAAAAAGCTAACATAACCATCTATTAAAAACACTGATAGCCAAGAAACTTTTTTAAAAATATTTAAGAATTGAGTTGAATGAGATACCCCAGTAACAAAGAGGTGAATCAGGAAGGAGCCTTTTCTCAGAGCATAGAATTTATACTCTAAAAACTACGAAGGAGTTCAGGGGAATCAAAAATAATCTATAAAGCAAAATAATCAATAAAAATTTTTATCATTTCAGCTTCTTTATTTGTCATAAAATAAAATGTCCTGATGATAAGGAATATTTTATAACATTTCAACAATAAAGTACCATTTAAAAAATTGCTTTTGTTTTGCATTTGAAGTAGTATGTTTCTAAAATAACTTTAAGGCTTACATAAAATTAGAAAAAAGAAATATACTTACTCGGTTACTAATTTTGAAGTAAACAAAAGTTTTTTATATCAAATAAAAGTAAAATAGATGTTTTACTCTGTAAACTACACATTTAAAGGTATGTTATGTTTAAAGGTATATGCTAAAGGTATGTAAAAAGTAAAAGAGTGTTAAAAATTAAAAATCTTAAATAGAATTTATTTTTCTCTAAAACGAAATAAATTCTGTGTATAAATGTAATTTAGTTTACAAAATGAAACTAATAATTCCTTAATATTTAATATAATATTTACCTTATAACATAAATATTTTTAAAGTTATTTTGCGGGTATGAAGATTTCTATTTTTTACTTGGTGTATATTTTGGTGTATTGTAATATATTCTTTAATAGGTTTTTATAAGACAACTACGTTTTCATAATGTTTAGATCCTTATTCATGATAAAGAAATAAAATTTATTATTTTAGTAGAATTTTTATTTTATATTAAATAAAAAATCGGCTGCTTTTATGAAAACTGTTCACCTTGAAAGGTACTATGTCCTCTTAAGAAAAGTATATATGCTATATCTTGCATGTAACTTGTTTCTTATTCAAAGTAAAGAGAAACAAACTGCCTTCAAAATATTACAATATTATTTACAATTTTGTATGCATTATATATGTAATTTTTTTGCGATTTGTTGTTTGCTGGAATACCATCTATTAGAAAGACTATAATTATAATTTAAAATTTATTAAAATCGTTTAAACTTTATCAATTTTGATTAAAATATGTCAAACAATTTATGTATTTAAAAATTAGAAAAATATTATAATTTCTTTTAGCCTTATACAAGTCCGTTTCTGCTGACAGGAAACACATACATGTATATTCATTTACTTTTATGCAGTATTTCCTATCACTGCTCAGTGTAATTTAAGATGAGAATTTGTTATTCAAACAACAGATAAACATTATTTCTGGAAATGATTAAAACTAATGTCCCTCTGCTGGATTTAACATTTCACAGAAAATTTTATATTTTACGACTTTGACGTTCCACTTTTCAAATACTTTTAATGCTTTACAGCTCTGCTAGCTATATGTTGATATCAGAGATGAAATAAAAGAAAAGCTACGTTCGATAGCAGATACTGAGCGATATAGCTAATGTTTAACAAACCTCATCATTCTTCATTTAATTTGTTTGAATAATATTCGTGTCTCGTGAAAAGATAAATGCATTTTTGTAATTAGTTTTCTGAACTCATTTGCACAAACCGACATCAAATTTAATTTTTATGGGTTACTGCAGACTGATGGGCAATAATTTTCAAAAGAGTGTATTAGAAGATTTGAGGTACTTTTCTGAATGCTGTTACTGCATTGACATAAAACTAATTTGATTTGTCGAATGTTTAACAAACCTCATCATTCTTCATTTAATTTGTTTGAATAATATTCGTGTCTCGTGAAAAGATAAATGCATTTTTGTAATTAGTTTTCTGAACTCATTTGCACAAACCGACATCAAATTTAATTTTTATGGGTTACTGCAGACTGATGGGCAATAATTTTCAAAAGAGTGTATTAGAAGATTTGAGGTACTTTTCTGAATGCTGTTACTGCATTGACATAAAACTAATTTGATTTGTCCAAAGATATGTAAGGACGGGAAATGCTGTCATCCTAATCTATAAGGGAGTTTTTTTAATCGATAGAGTATTGTAATGTGAAAAATTAAAGTTAACATATTATTATGGTTTTACAAAGTGAAACGAGTAAATATATTAATGGAAATTAAATGAAAGCACATTCTGATGTAATTTTAGGGGTAATAATTTAATATATATACAACATGTCATATAATGTAGACATAATTCGTGCATGGTGCATTTCTTAATCATAAATTTAAACTTTAATTAGGACTTAAAATGAAAACATTCTTCAATATCAGAATTATATGCTTTTCATATACACATGCTTTAGCACCAATAAAGCTAAAACCCATTTCATTTTCAGACTTTAAATACTTCTATTGCATCTCTTATGCGTTGCAGTTAAATTGAGAAATAGTCTCATCTCCAAACGTAGCCATTATCTCCAGACATTTTCTAGCCTAGAAATCTCCTTTCCAAACTTTTAAATCATAGATAACTACATTCGATTTAGTTTAATATAGTTATCTATAATTCAGCCTTAACTAAATGTATTTTCCAAGTTAAGATAGTTGTATTTAAATACATATACTATAAATGGTTGTTCCTTTTTAATTTTGTATAATTATTTTATAAAATCATTATAGTTTAAAAGCTTTTTTCATAAAATGTTGTTTATGTAATGAAAGTATAAAAATTATTTTTTAAAGTAGCTTTAATTCAGCAGGAAAAGGGATAAAAAAATTCCCTAAAATGTAAAACTTTTTTTTGTTTTTAGTTATGCCGCTAGATGGCAAAACTAGTTTTAAATCTCTTCAACTAAGGACCCAATTACACTGAGAGCTTAACAACTGGAGTTCCAATTGCACTGAAAGCTTTTTGCATTTACCAAACTGATTTTATTTTTTCTCCAGTCCAGTTTTGTATGATTTAATATTGTATTGTTACCAGAATTGAACCTACTTGCAAAATTTAAGACCTCTAGCTAGTTAGAGATAGTTAAAATTTGATTATAAAATACTAACTTAGGCACAAGCGAAGACAAAAAAAAGAAGTTAAAACATCACATAACATCACATGTAATCAAACTCTAATTGGTTGGCACAGACAACTATTTAGTTAAGTTTTACAGGTTCTGCATTCAGTTATCCGCTAGAGAAGATGCCTCAATAAACTGTGCATTTTGCATTTACCAAACTGATTTTGCTTTTACCCCCAATCTAATTTTTTATGATTGATTATTATATTGTTAGCAGACTTGAACCTATTTGCAAAATTTCAGACCTCTAGTTAGTTAAAAATTTGACCTCTACCTAGTTAAAGATAGTTAAAATTTGATTGCAAAGTACCAACTTAAACAATGCGACGATAAAAAGAGAAGTTAAAAACATCACATAACGTCACATGTAATCAAACTCTAATTGGTTGGCCCAGACAACTATTTAACTGAGATGTACAGGTTTTGCATTCAGTTGTCCGCTAGAGAAGATGCTTCAATAAACTGTGCATTTTCTTATCCCAAATTTCTTTGTTCAACGATGCTTTACATTCGACTATTATTCGCCATGACTGCAGACTTAGTCCAGAGCTACACACTTCCCTTTGCGACGAGACAAAAATCTCATCTTATATATAGATATATGTATATACAGTGTGTTTCAAAAATGACCGGTATATTTAAAAAATCAAAAAAAAACTTAACGGACAGTGATAGAAATACACAGTTTATTGCAATATGCTTGGGACAATATTAAATTTTCAGGCAGACAAACTTTCAAAATTAGCTACAGTGTTCCACAACAGATGACGCTGCAATCTGGAAAAATCTAAACTAAGATATTTTCCAGATATCCACCAGGCTCAGCGATAATATGGCGTATTTTCAGAACGAAATTGTCAGAAACTCGTGTAAACGTCTCAGGCGGAATGGCTTTACTTGCAGAACAGATGTAATGCCCCAGTTATTCAATTGTTTCTGGATAGTGGCGGTACACCTGGTCTTTTAAAAGTCCCCACAGAATAATATCGTAGTTTAGATTTTTAGACTACAGCGCCATCTGTTATGGAATATTGAAACTAATTTTGAAAGTTTGTTTTTTAGTTTGTCCGTTTAGTTTTTATTGGTTTTCCAAATATACCTTTCATTTTTTAAACATCCTGTAGATTTGTGTGTGTATATATTACTAATTGAATACATTTTCATGATCAGTGATTTGTAATTAATGATATCTCTATTCAAAGATTATTTTATAATAGTTCATTTCTTTGAGAAAATATTTGAACTGATCATTAATATTCACTTTTACATGGTGCATTGCAGATCATTGAAAAAAAAGTATAAAACACAGTCGCATTACTTATTTAGTATGTACAAATGCTTAAAAATTTGCTTAGTATGCTAAGAGGCCAGCAATGAAACAAGACTATAAATCTTTAAACAGTTGTTTTATAAGCTTTCGGGTTCATCAAATAAAAATGCTAAAATTTATTAAATAGGATTCTGTTCTATAACAGTTTCTATAAAAAAGAGTTATTTTATTTTTTAGCGCATAAAAAATGGAGCAACTTATTAAGCATACTTAAATAAATGCAATTTGTCAAATGTCTACACAGATTGTTAAGTCTTTTATTTTGTTAATGTATTTGCTTAGAATGTAAAAATGTTTAATTTGTAATATGAAATTTACTTTTTGCTAGTGTTCGTGTGCACAGAAGCACATATATAAAATAAGCTCGCTTCACTTATTCAGTTTATAAAAATTATATAAAGCATAATCTGAAAAGAATAAAGCACATTTGTTGTTTCTGTTTAACACTAAATCTACCAAGAGGGGTCAAATGACCCCATTTTTCGTTATTTTTGCCCTTATAAAAAATGTTCAGTAGTTTTAGTGTTAACATATTATTACCAGAAACATCCGCTTTTAGACATAGAGCTGCAGTACTACAATTTGAGAGTGAATATAATAATAAATAGTAATGGCATATTAAAATGTAAGTAGAACTTTAGTGCAGTTTTCAATTGTTATTGCAACTGTTTTTTTAAGCATTAAACTAGAAATTTTACAAAAATTGGGTATTGTGAAAGATTGTTTCAAAAACTATAGTCTTTTATATTAAATTAATGGTTTTTTCCAGCACACAAAAAGCTAAAAATAGCTCAGACATCAGAATGAAAGAACGTTTGAAGTAATCAAGTTACATTCAGTTCACATTTTGCAGATTTTTTTTCTTCCTTAGCTTGCCTTTTAAAGGTGCATCATGTGATTCAATTTATTGCAGTAAATCGAATATGGGAGAGAAGCAACAAAGTTTAGACAACCTATTTTATTCTCTTGGGATATGAAACAAAGCAGTTTAGTTTTTAACACACGGGAAAAGAGAAATCAAATAAGATGCCTAAAACTTCAGAGGAAGACACACAATTTCATACCATATACCTGTAAACCATACAATGAAATAACTTCGACTGAAAAATAATCTTTGAAAAAAAATCTTCGAATTTTTTTAAAACAGATTTTTAAAAATTTTAAAACGAAATAACTTCTTGGAAATCCGTAGCATGATAATTTTACTCTGTTTTTCTTACACTGCAAAAAAGTTTTAAAAAAATCAAATATACTGATAGGTATGATTATTTTTATAATTTATGCGATATTAAAGGAACATAAAACTTTTTCAGTGTAAGAAACAAAAAAATCAATTATATAAATCAATTATATAAAATTTTCTCTTTAAATAATATCCCAAAAGGTTTGCCTTTTTTCTTTATTTTTTAACTCATACTTTTGTTTTAATGTATAACTGTCTTTTAAACATACAGTTACTAATTATTTTTGTACAGAGTCAAATTTCCTCGTTTTTGTCATTGAAAATTTTAAAAAGGATAAAATGAGTACATTTATTTTCTCTAAAACAAAAACACATTCTACTTTTTAAAAAATTCTACTTAAATATGCTTAATAAAAATTTAACCACTGCCACATTTTCCATTTTTAATTTTCTTTCTAGTTTTAATACATATTTGTGTGTAGTTAGATGAAAATAGTAAAAGAATTACAGAAGAAATTTCAGATGTTATCTTTCAGGAAATGTAAAAAATCGGATTACTATGAAAGCTTCTATAATTAATAATTAGGATATCTTAGTAAAACTAATTTATGCAAAGTAAATTTATGAACTATATAAACAGAATGCATATTTATCACATTTAAGACTGAATATTTATCAAATCTTAACTCAAAGTTTTATTCAAGAACTAAAATTCCCAATATTTTTCTTTTAATTCAATTTTAAAATTTTGATAATAATTACAAAAAAATTACAATATCTTTAAAATAATTTCATAAGTTCATAGAATTTTCTTTCATTTAATATAATTTTTCAATTAGTGTACAGTTAATAATTTTGCTTGCATAAATAGACGATTTCTTCTATTATTTTAAAATTAAGGACTTTAAATGAAGTTTTCGATTAAATCGTAATATTACGTTCGAATAAACTTTTCTGAGAGTTTACAATTAACACCTGCAAATATAAATTTTTGACCGTGGTAATACATTAGACGTATAAAGGCTTCCTTTTGGAAATATATAATTTCAAATATTTCTAATTTTTGATGTTATTATTTCCTTTTAAAACTATTAATACGATAAAAAAATTTTGCAGGCATTTGATTCATGCTCAAATGCTTCTGGATGATTTAGGCTGACCAATGAATAACTATCCCATGTTATTATTATTAATTACATGTAAGCCACTATCGGATGCGATGATCGGAAAACAAAGCACTGTTTATTTTAAATGCATCGCATATTTATAATCGTATATTTTTATCCCTTTTATTTAGAAGTATTAAACTAATTCTGTATATCATATGAACATATTTTCTAAAATTTTATGTCCACAAATCTAAATTTTAAAATGTTTACATAATAAGTAAATTAGAGTGGTCGCTATAACTTTTCTATTATTTAGAGAATAAAAGGAAAATATGAACTAGAAATATTTGGAAGGAAAAAATAATCGTATATTTTTATCCCTTTTATTTAGAAGTATAAAACTAATTTGGTATATCATATGGACATATTTTCTAAAATTTTATGTCCACAACTCTAAATCTTAAAATGTTTACTTAATAAGTAATTTAGAGTGGTAGCTATAACTTTTCTTTTATTTAGAGAATAAAAGGGATAAAAAATATTTAAGTAAAAAAGGATGACATCATGCAATTTGGATAGAATGCAACCTAAACATCACTGAAAAAACTGAAAATAAAATATATAAACATTATAAAAACATTAATGTTATTTAAAAGTAATGTTAAACTGCAAAGAAGGGGTACTGAATACAGGAAGTGTAGTATTTTATATATTTTCAATGTATTTTTAAATAAATGGTAAATATGTTTTATGTCTATTGTAAATTCTTTATTTACACATTTTTAGGAAATTTTTATCGACTTTCTTGAGTCATACTCTAGAACAGAGGCTATAGTTTACAGAATTGGCATCCGCTGCTGTAACACATTAAAATTATAAGCATAACAACATAAAAATGTAACAAACTGCAAATAAATTTTCATGGGTTGTGGGAAATACGAACAGAAACAAAATATTTTTAAAATAAATTCTGTTTTCAAGTTTTCAAAAAAGTCATTAAATTTCAAATTTTCATAAAATTCTATATATTTAATGTTTCATGATTCTGTTTAAACTATACTCTTTACTTTTAAGGGTTTAATCATATATCCGAACTTCTTGCTGAAATCAATTCAAAGAAGATAAGCGTAAAGGATTTGGTGACAGTATTGTAAACTTAAAAAAAAATCTTTTAATTATTACTAATCCGATAAAAATAAGTAACGTTCGAAAATTTTGAAGGAATATAAGCGAAATATAGTTTTTGTTTCATTAATTTTATTGCGAGTGAAATTAGCAAATGATTTTAAATTTTTTCTACTAAAGAAATATTTTAAATAACTTCAGGAACAACGATTTCGGAGACTTATTTATTCACATAATTTGAAATTATATATTTTATAAATTATTTTGTGAAATTGCGTTCCAGTAAATTCTTTTGGGAAAATGTTGGCAATAATTTTAAGTAAACTTTATTTCTATGCAGTGAAAAAATGCAGAAAATAAAGGCATAAAATTTATTTTCATCTCCAAGAGCATTCAGTTCATTAAAATAAATATTAAACTGAAAGTATTCAAATTTCAGTATGTTGTTATAAATCAGCTTGAAAAGCGAAATGAGGTAATAGAAGTGATGATTAGGGAGGAAAAGTGTGTTTCTAAGTATTCTATGAAACATTTCAAACTTTAAATTAGCTTTCACTTCCACGACTCTAAATTAATAAATCATTGCATTCTACAAATCCTACTTTTGCATTCAGATTAGTTAAAAGATGGAATATGTTTAAATGAATTTAAAGTTACTCCTATTGATATATTCCCTTTTTTTAAATTTTTCTATTATTTAGAGAATAAATGAAAATTATGAACTAGAAATATTTGGAATTCAAAAGAAAATCTTATATTTTTATCCCTTTTATATAGAAGTATTAAACTAATTTGGTATATCATATGTACATATTTTCTAAAATTTTACGTTCACAACTCTAAATTTTAAAATGTTTACATAATAAGTAATTTAGAGTGGTAGCTATAACTTTTCTATTATTCGGAGAATAAAAGTAAAATATGAACTAGAAATATTTGGAAGTGTAAAGAAAATAGTATATTTTTTATCTCTTTTATTTAGAAGTATTAAACTAATTTGGTATATCATACAGAATTTGGCATACCATATAATTTGAAATATCAAATGTGTCTTTCATACAGACATTTTTTCTAAAATTTTATGTCCACAACTCTAAATTTTAATATGTGTACATAGCAAGTAATTTAGAGTGGTAGCTATATATTCTCCAAGAGCTGTTTTTAAATTAAGACTACTTAAAATATGGTTATTTAAATTAATAACTGCAATGCATTTCTTGTCGTCTAGAGAGTTACCTAAAGAAGTGTTTAATACTTTTGAAAAAAAAAGGAAAAATACAAACTTGAAACATTTTTTTCATTAATCGCTTAGCATTTAGTCGAATAGTTGTTTCATGTTTTATGTAATTTTCGGAGAATTATACCACTCTCTTCTACATGGAACTTTCAGATTGTTTTCATTTCTAGGACTATAAATTTATAAATTGTTATATTCCTCTAAAAGTACTCGTATTGATATATTTCCTTGTTTAAAATTTTTCTATTATTTAGAGAATAAAAGAAAATATGAACTAGAAATATTTCAAAGAGAAAAGAAAATCGTATATTTTTATCCCTTTTATTTAGAAGTATTAAACTAATTTGGTATATCATATAGACATATTTTCTATAATTTTATGTCCACAACTCTAAATTTTAACATGTTTACATTATAAGTAATTTAGAGTGGTAGTTATATATTCTCCAAGAGATGTTTTTAAATGAAGACTATTTAAAATAGGGCTATTTAAATTAATAACTGCAATGCATTTCTTGTTGTCTAGAGAGTTATCTAAAAAAGTGTCTAAATATTTTGAAAAAAAAAAAAGAAAAAGTACAAGCATGAAAGATTTTTTTTGATAAGTCGCTTAGCATTTAGTCGAATAGTTGTTTCGTATTTTCTGTAATTTTCGGAGAATTATAGTACTCTCTTCTACATCGAATTTTCAGATTGTTTTCATTTCTAGGACTATAAACTTATAAATTGTTATATTCCTCTAAAAGTACTCGTATTGATATATTCCCTAGATTTAAATTTTTCTATTATTTAGAAAATAAAAGTACAATATGAAGTAGAAATATTTGGAAGGGAAAATCGTATATTTTTATCTCTTTTATTTAGAAGTATTAAACTAATTTGGTATATCATATAGACATATTTTCTAAAATTTTATGTCCACAACTCTAAATTTTAAAATGTTTACATAATAAGTAATTTAGAATGGTAGCTATATATTCTCCAAGAGACGTTTTTAAATGAAGACTACTTAAAATATGGCTATTTCAAATAATAACTGCAATGCATTTCTTGTTGTCTAGAGAGTTATCTAAAAAAGTGTCTAAAAATTTTGAAAAAAAAAAAGAAAAAGTACAAGCATGAAAGATTTTTTTTGATAAGTCGCTTAGCATTTAGTCGAATAGTTGTTTCGTATTTTCCGTAATTTTCGGAGAATTATAGTACTATCTTCTTTATCGAACTTTCAGATTGTTTTCATTTCTAGGACTATAAATTTATAAATTGTTATATTCCTCTAAAAAAACTCGTATTGATATATTCCTTTGTTTTAAAATTTTCTATTATTTAGAAAATAAAAGTAAAATATGAACTAGAAATATGTGGAAGGGAAAAGAAAATCGTATATTTTTATCCCTTTTATTTAGAAGTATTAAACTAATTTGGTATATTATATATACATATTTTCTAAACTTTTATGTCCACAATTCTAAATTTAAAAATGTTTACATATTAAGTAATTTAAAGTGGTGGCAATATATTCCCCAGTAGCTGTTTTTAAATGAAGACTATTTAAAATAAGGCAATTTTAAATAACTGTAATGCATTTCTTGTTGTCTAGAGTGTTATCTAAAGAACTGTTTCAATTTTTTGAAAAAAAAAGGAAAAGTAGAAACTTGAAACATGTTCTCTTAGCATTTAGTCAAATAGTTGTTTCATGTTTTCTGTAAATTTGGTGAGAATTATAGTACTCTCTTCTACATCGAACTTTCAGATTCTTTTCATTTATAAGATTATACATTTATAAATTGTTATATTCCTCTAAAAGTAGACAAGTTCCATTCAATATCTATTTCATGGCTATTGAGTTCTGTTGATATCAACATGGCATAGTGAATTTTGACTTGGGGAATATGTATGTTGGTAGAGTTTAAACATTCTGATTTTAAATTAAGGTTAGTCAGTAAAATTTCACATTGCGTTTTGACATCTTCACATACTGAGACTATCGATAGCCCAAACTCTTGAAATTCAACTATAAAGATAAAAGTTTAAAAAAACAGAGACTCTCAAAATATTCAGCTAAATAATGAAAAATTGGAATCACTCTAAAGGTGCCAGAAAGATATTGACAAGTGGAAAGTGTAATAAAATCTCCGAGTTATAACAGTCCAGAGAAATTATCACGTGAAACACGTACAAAGGTAGGAGCTGAAACAGCCAATCATGACTTGTAGAACTACTGTCGTAAACATAATATTAAACGAGGGATGGCAATAATATTTATGCTCATAAAGTAACAATCAAAGATTGTCTGCTAGATAAAGGTATTCCTGAAAATCAGAAAAAAGAAAACAAAAAGAGTGAGACAGGCAGAGAGAAGACTCACAGAAAAAGAGAAATACAAAGTGTACGAGTGTGAGTGAGACAGAGTGAAGGATAAAAGAAAAGAGAGGGAAATATAGAAAGAAAATAAGAATAGATGGGAGATATAATGAAAGAAATCCAATATCAAACTACTACAGAAATTTAAAAACACAAATAACTTTCTGAAGAACTTTAAAGCAACTTTATATATGTCCTGTGTCTTAAAAAATTTGTATGCATTATTTAGAAGTTGTAAACTACTAGTCTGGACACATCACTAGCTCTTTTTTTAATTGGTGAAAACTGATAAGTGAGCTTATTAACAATTTCCAAATAGTATTAGACACCCTGTATAGCTATATAGAACCAGAGAATAACCTGTTAGAGACTAGAAGCTTTAATAAAGGTGAAGAATGAGCTGCTTTTGAATACAAATATGTAAAATAAAAGTATTTTTGTAAATTAGTAGCAATAAAATCAATTACTTCTTTTGGGTAAAAGTTATTTACACCTGTTTTTAAATCTTTTATTTCTTGAGGTTTATTAAGTATAATCTTTTTATCAAAAATATTCTTTTTAATCAGGTGTTCCTCAATAAGTATTACCAATACTCTTTGTTGACTACATCCTATTTGTAGCCCCAGAAAATCATATTTGGAAATTTTCGTTTTACATTTAAAGTAATTTTAAATGGTAGACATACATTTGAAATGCAGACAACGTCGTATACCTCCAGCATTCGACAGTACTTACGCAGAGTAATGTTATACGTACATATATGAATACATATTTGATATATATCAAACGATGAATACACTCATGCATACATAAAATATACACTCAAATTTGTTTCAATTATTTATCAATTAATTTTTTGTGTTATTACACTTAAAGTAATTCGTTATTAGATTTATTATAATATTATACTTTTTCTGTTAAGCTAATTTTATGATAAAATAAATTTTCATTTTTTTATCATTTGATGTAACTATTGAAGGAAGATAAATTTCATAACTCCAAAATTTCCGGAATCACTGGATTTTTACTTAATTTCCCGAGAAAATATTCATCTACTCTCACAGAAATAATTATAAGTTTTAATTTTATTCTTAAATATTTATTGCAATCCTGTTGATTCCTATTTTTTAATTTTTCTTCTGTTTTTATCTCTGTGTATTTAGTAAATCATATTCTAAAAGCTCCAATTTTTAACTTTTTTTAAAGATAAATATTTTTTTATAATTTCGTTTAGTTTGGAAATTTTTTTCCAGTATTAAAACTCCAGAAATATATATATATATATATATATATATATATATATATATATATATATATATATATATATATATATATATATATATATATACATATATATATACATATATATACATATATATACATATATATTTTTATATTTATTTGTATATATATATCAGAGAGAGTAAGACAAATCCAGTTCATTAAATCGTTGAAGAGGGTGTGAATACTCATAATTTTAATGTATTGAAACATACAATTTCCTATGAAATTAAGTTGGAAATTAGATTCCTTAAACGATGTAAACATTTCTATCAATCCACCAAGTATTTATTGGTAATTATTATAATGCTTAAAATCTACATACACACACACACACACACATATATATATATATATATATATATATATATATATATATATATATATATATATATATATATATATATATATATATATATATCCGTGTATGTATACATCATTAAGCAAATTACTTTCTAATCCCAGCTACTTAAAATTTTAGAATCCCTAAGCATTCTATCTTGATAGTTTTATCCCATTAATTTTTGAATAGACGCAGTAGTGTAGAGTAAGAGTTAGCAAACATATCCCCTGAATACAAATTTTAAGAAATTTTAATCTCTCTTCAACCACAAATACCCAACTACTGACTTAATAATCTTAAGTAGCATTCATTATGCAATAAAAGAATATATGAAGAGTCGGTGTTTCAAACTTCTTAAAAATTTATAATGGGGAGATGTAATATAAATAACTTTTGAATGAAATTCAGTTAAAACAGACTAATGAAACATTTTATGGATTCAAAATATTTTTCAAAATTATTATTTGTTCTTTAGTTAATAGTATTAAATAAAATTTATTATCTGTCTTAACCCTTTAGTGAAGAGTGGTAAGTTACCAGTATACTGTAGTAGTTAATCAAATTTTGATTTTATGATCCTTTTATTTCACTAAAACGAAATGATTTAATCTATTTACTCATTTATAAAACGTTAAAATCAATTTTAATTAGTCTTGAGGTTTAAATTTTGTTTGTTATCTCATAAAGTTCCAATAGACTCATATCTGTCTCTTTACTATAAATTACCAAACTTGTTATTAACAAATTCTCTGCCACTGAAAAGAGTATCCAGCCTCAAAAGTCGGATTATTCAAACGAATAGAACTGACCAGCCGTATAAAGTGCACGCCTTCCGTCTGGGTGATTAAAGGTACACTGTTCTGCCCAGTGAGACCGATATTTCCACTGATGATTTCTAGAAGGGTGTTACCGCCAACTTTAGGAATGTACTACTGGATGTTTCAAATGCAAAGCTAAAATAAGGAAAGCAGACAACAGATTTGAAGCATCTAGCAGTTTCAGTTATTTGGGCTGTTAACTGAATGCTCTTAATGATGTAAGGCCAGAAGTACATAAAAGATTTACTGCTGGCAATAAATACTTCTATAGAATACTCAAATATTTAAATTCTAGTCTGATTAACAATAAAACTAAACTTTTGCTATATAAAACTTCAATAAGGTTCATACTTACTTTTGCGGCTGAAATTATATTATACTTATGCTTTTGGAAGGCATAAAAAGTAATGATAAATGAAGAACAACCTTGGAAATTTATAAATTATACAAAGAGCCAGACATAATAAAAATTTACTTCAATTCAAAGACTGAAATGGGCAGGGCATTTGATCAGATGGGGAAATGAAAGAACCACCACAATCTTCAATGCTAAACCAAATGGAACCCGAAATAGGAAAAACCAAGGATTCGTTAGATCGAGTGACTTGAATCATCTCAAGATCTTTAGAGTCAAAAACTGGAGAAGTCTACCCAAGAAGAGGGTTGACTAGAATTCCATTCTACTGAAGGTCATGGCCTACCCTAATCTAATGTGTCACTGATGAAGAAGGTAAGGAAAGCCGAGATGAAGAAATAGCTAAGAATCTACATCCTCATTATGAGGATGCATCAGACGTAAAAGCAAAGAAGAAAAAAAGAAACAAAAAAGTAAGTTTGCCATCCATAATTTTTATTTAGTGTTAAATTGGTCAACAGACCTTGAAAATATTTTCCCTAATATTTATCATATAAACGTAAAATTTTCTACAAATATATAGTAAATCACTAATTTATAATAATATTATTTAATATTTCCATTAAGTATGCAATTTTAACTGTTTTAAACAAATTGTTAATTGTTTGCAATTTTAAATTTCGCTGTGCACACAATTGTGGTGCCGACAAAGATGCACACAGATTAATTTTAATCCTAATTTAACTTTAATTCTAATTTCAAGTTTTCTATGCAAACTGTTCTCGTTAATTATTCATCTTTTGTAGAATAAATGTTGTGGCAACGGCGACAGAAGAAGAATTCATTTTTATTCTCTTGCAGTCTAATGCGTTGTGTATATAACGAGATGCGTTAAAGTTTGATCGGTTGTCTGTTTTTTCCGTAATAAAATGCTTGTTCGTTTTAAGCTCTGAATTTTTATTACCTGCTGCACAGTACCGTGGGAGTATCAGACCAACACCTCTCCACACAATCTAAAAAAAATTCATCCAATTTATATATCATAATAAATCTATGAACTTAACTAAAACAGACAGATATCTATTTTTTAATCCTATGTTACTTTTTATGTACCTAATTTTTTTATCCCAAATTTAATTTTTATCTGAATTGTAATTTATTTGATAATTTTGTACCATTTTAAGATACCAAATTTGCTTGGTATCCAAAATGGATGTAGAGTCTAGTATAGTGTAATTGAGATATTTCAAGTATTGAGCATTTTCATGAAATAATGTCAAATTCCCCTCTACTGAGGGAGATCAAGATTCAAGGCAATAATAAACTTCTGTACTTCCTTTCCTTCCTTCCCTGAATCATTTAGAAATCTTCTCATTCTCGCCATATCAAAGACTATTAAAAACAGACATATCGTAGTTCATTAGTATATTTGTAACATGACGTAAATCCCTAAAGACAAAGCATACAACTAATTTCTTTTATATTTTAAAGGATGTTTTCCCTCTTTATCGAGATATTCAAAAGGAAATTCTGAAAAAGAAACAAATAGTATAAGAACTTTTAAATTCTCCAGCTTTAAGAAATCCAGTAATACTGATAAAAAGTTCATACCGAATATCTCGTTTCCGTGAGCAGATTCAATGTGCTTAGAATAATAGTTATACTCAGAATAAAAGAGGTACTTTTCTTGAAAAATCTAAATTTCAGTATGTGTCCCTTTAAACATTATTTATTGGATATTTTTATATTTTCTGAACAACTCAGAGGGACCTAATATTTTATTCAACGTAATGTAAACCTTTTTGTAATACAGTATCATATTTTCCCTTTCTTGGGCAAAATAAAAAGGTATTTTTCTTTTCTAGATTGTTTTGAATATTTTCTTTTAAACAGGTGTCCGGGTTTGCATATAGCTAAATCATCAACTATTTCGAAAGCTTAAAATACTTTCAGTGTTCATTTGAAGGATTTAAAGAAAATATGTCGAGTAATGTTACTTATATAATTCGTTCAGTTATAATTCAGATCGATATTACATGACTCTAGGGAAATTTGAGAAACAGCAGCGTTATGACTATTCATAACAACTTCCTTAATATACTATGTTCAGTATTTAGTAGAAAGAACACATATACTGTATTTTAAAAAACAATACTGCATGGAAAATACTCGTGTAATAATATAATACGTAATGTAAAAAAAATTCCACAGTAAATAATTTTACTTTGAGACTCCCAAAACTATTTCTTATATTTTATCTATTCTTATTTGTGAAGTGATATTAGAAAAACTGGTTGTACCATCGTAAAAATTCCTTAACATGTGATGATTTTTTAAAAAATTCTAGGTTTATTTGAAAAATAAAGTTAGAAAAATTAGTTGCACTCTCTTAAAATCCATAAAATGTGATAATTGAAAAAAAATAATTACATTAAATTATTTTTGTAAACCTAAAATAATTAAGATTGTTCTCTTTGTTTTCTGTAGAAAATTTGAGAGCACTGATAATAAGACATTGAATGCATCGTAAAACATTTTTTAAAATTTAGTTTATTATTTATAGATTTGTTTATAGTGTGTATAAGTGAATAGGAAATCAGTTTAACTGACACTGATCGTAAAGAAACTGGGTGTTACCAAGTATTTTGATTTTCCATTTTTTTTCCTCATGCAAACATACTCATACTTTAACTCCTAAGGATTTTATCAATAGATCTAATACCACATACAAATGTATTAAATCTGTGACATTATCTTTACGTTTAGATAGTTGTAAATAACAAATGTTTGGCCAGTCTCACCAATGTACATCTGACTAACTTGTTTCTTTTGCTACTGCTTAAATAAAAAAGCAGCTTCTCTGTTAAACATCCTTTTTCATTTTTTAAGATAAATCAGTTAGCCTTGCAAGCATTTGAATTTTCATAGATAATATACTTTTTATATTTTTCCCGTTTGATCATCATCATCATGCTTTGGAACACAACGGAGTTAAAACTACCGTGTTTTGCATAGGTGTATTTCGCATTGTAATAAAATGTGTTTTCAGTTAAATATTGTTGCAGCTAAATAACATTTTTGAAATCACTCAAACTTTAATTCTCTGTAACGTTAAAAACGTCTTCTTACAGATTTGAGAGTTAAAATTTTAAAATATATGATAGGTGCAATGTATATTATGGACCTATTATATATTTTTTAATACCTTGTATTATGGTTGTACCTTGGTCTTAACCAAACTCTAATTATTATATGCCTAAAAATATTAAAATAGTTAATATAAAAATTAATAATAAAATTGCATTTATTTACTAATGATCTATATAGTATTAAATTAAAGCATTGAGTTATAATTTATTTCCAAACTTGAAGAAAATGCAATTAAACCTAACTGTAGAAACAAAGCACACCATCTTTCGCTAAAGACAATTATTCTTTTAGACCAGAGGCTCCGTAACTGAAACTAGATGACCGACCCCTTTATGAGAAAAGTTTCCAACGTTCCTTGTTCCATAAAATTAAAAGAAATATTTTCATCTCATAGGCTGTGTTTTGCTTAACCCATGTTTTTTTTTGGCTTTTTATATGTGTGATTTTCTTCCTACTCAAACTTTAGCATATGCCTGGTAACGTCCTCCTTGACTACATGTGGAAAAACTAAGATTAAGTTGGAGGTAAAAAAAAGGAGTGTCAATGTTAAGACACTGTTTTCATTTTGAGTGAAGTGGTGTTCGATCTTGTGTTTGTTAGCAAAAGTAATGTTTGTTTGTAAAATGCTAGTGCTGTTTTCTATGGATTGGAAGGTAATGTTTTCTATGGATTGGAATGTTCCATACAGATATCTAAAGTTCATTAAAATATTTTTGCATATTATCTATGCCTATTTTTTGTTTCTATATACATATATATATTATATATATATATATATATATATAATATATATATATATGTGTGTGTGTGTGTGTGTTAATAAGTTATTATATAATATGTATGTATATTATATATAAATATTATATATATTTATATATATATATATATATATATATATATATGTATGTATATATACTATGTATGTATGTATGTATATATATATATATATGTATGTATCTCTTAATAAATAATATATTTATATATATGTATGTATATATATATGTATGTATGTTATTAAACTATATTTATGTATATAAATATATATTTATTATATATATTATATATATATATATATATAATATATATTTATATGTATATTATATCTATTATTTATATATATGTATAAATATAAATATATTATATATTATATATTATATATATATGTATATGTATATATATTTATGCATATATATATGTATATATATGTATACATATTTATATATATATATATATATATATATATATATATATATATATATATATATAAAAATATATATATATCTATATATACATATATATTACATATATATATACATATATATATAAAATATATATAAAAAATAATATATATATAAATATATATATATATATATATATATATATATATATATATATATATATATATGTATATATATATATATAAATATATATATATATATATAATATATGTGTGTGATATTTATATGAAAAATATATATATATATATATATATGTATATATATATATATATGTATATATATATATGTTTGTATATATATATATATATATTATATACATTTTATATGTATATATATATATGTTAGGAAATACAAAGTAGAAATTAATTAGATTGTTCAAGAAGTGTAGTAAAAGTTTAAAAATCCAATTCCGTTAATGTCATTTGTAAATCCCCCGTGGTGTGCACTTTTCTTTCTTAGACAGTAAAATACGTAGTTACTGAAATGAGTCAACGCTCAGCGAAATACAATGACAGAAATACAAATAAAAATTTTTGTAATGTAGCAGAGGGTAGGCTTAATGACAGACAGGCAATAAAATTTAGTA
>CM063498.1:143849116-143866616 GCA_032207245.1 Pardosa pseudoannulata | reverse complement strand
GCATATGCTGCTTGTGTCACTAAATTATGTAAAAATGTTTAGTTTTACGTGTACCCTTTATATCTCTTTTTTCCTTACAAATACTTAATACTAGCGTATAACCCGTTATATGACGGGATTAGTATTTTTTTTAATTTTCCAGAATTATAAAGTACTCTATGAGGCATGTAAAATATGGTTTGCTTTTTGGCTGAGAATTATCTAGTACATCCTCAATGATTTTTATATCTTCATACTCCTCTAAAGTCCCGATACTGTGAATGCAGTTTAGAATCACGTTCAATTTATTTAGAAAGATAATTTAAAGTTTTCTTATCTACATCGAAAATGTTGTTAAGTTCTTCCCAATTTTTTACCACAGTAATTAATAGAAGTAAATTAATGAAACTATTATTTCCACTACACCCTGGAGGTAGACACAATTTGTTATTAATACCTATGATGAAATTTTCATTGCATTAAAAAAAATCGATGATTAAATTTAAAATTATCGCATATGTACCTAATCTATTATTTAAGCCAAATATGAAAGAAATTTATTTACTTAATATCTAAGAGCAGAGAAGAGACGATTCAGACAATCATCGATGCCCACTTCCAGATTTCCAACGAAGACATCCCAGCTATTGTTCCAGGACCGACAGAAGAAGATCACCAAATTACTACTAAAGAAATAAAAGAGACGATCCAAAGAATGAACAACAACAAAGCAGCTGGTCCAGGTGGTATTCCTAAAGAAGTGTTTGAAGCTTTGTTCAAGAGGTTTCCATTGATGTTTTCATTTGTCTTTAATTGTTGCTACAACAATGGTTACTTCCCAGAGAACTGGAAGACAGCTAATGTCATCTTATGCCCAAAAGCAAACAAGAACATGGCATCTGTGGACTCGTATAGATCTATATCTCGACTGCCTGTTCGGGGGAAGATTTAAGACCTATTCTCACAGCAAGACTGGATCGTCATCTGGAAACATCTAACTTCTACCATAATCTCTAATTTAGATTTCGAACATTCAGATCTACTTTTCATGCCATGGAAAACGTGCTGAAGTTCATCAAGAAAGCTGATGAAGAAAAGAAAATTACTTTAATGATTGTATCGGACATCAAGG
Organism: Pardosa pseudoannulata; assembly: GCA_032207245.1. Classification (NCBI taxonomy): domain Eukaryota; kingdom Metazoa; phylum Arthropoda; class Arachnida; order Araneae; family Lycosidae; genus Pardosa; species Pardosa pseudoannulata. Next base: position 143,865,505 of record CM063498.1, on the reverse strand, counting down.
GTGCTTTCTACTATGCCTCCTGGACTGCTATCAGACAGTAGTTGAATGAAGTTGCTCTTCTTGAGTCTCTCAGGAGCATTATTTCTTTTATTTTTTCCAGGACCCTAAGATGTGAACAATACTTGAAGAAGTACACAGAAGGAGTCCCCCAAGGATCCAGTCTCGGACCAAAACTTTGGTTGATGCTAATCAATGAAGTCCTCACTGAAGAAGAAGATTTCACCATTCAAGCCTTCGCTGATGACCTGTGTGTATTGATCAAAGAAAAAGCTGTCTACAGATTCACGGAAAGTGTGGTGCCAATTATGAAGAAACAAGAAGACTGGACTCATGCTAATGGTCTTCAATTCAGCATCTCCAAATGCCACTTCACCATCATCAGAAGCATTGGCAGAGTCTCCAGAATCCCGAGTATCAACTTGAATAACCAGAGACTCCAATACAAGAAAGAAGTAACCTACTTAGAAATGATCTTCGGCTACAAGCTGAACTGGGTTCCTCATCTGAAGAAGACAAAAGAAAAGATTGCAGCCAACGTAGTGAGATTTTCCAGGATTCAAGGGACGGACTGAGGAATTAGAGAAGATACCATGAAGAAGATTTATCATGCCATCATAGAAAAGCAGATAGCATATGGAGCAGGGATATGGTTTGATGGCACCAAAAGAACATCAAGAATGCTCAACTCCGTACAGAGATCAGCTCTTCTTAAAATCTCCAGATGTTTTAGGACAGTCTCCACTGACGTTCTCCAGACTCTTACTGGCATTCCTTCAGTCTCTTTCTCCTGCGAAAGCCTGTGGAAACTCTACAAACTCAAGCGTGGATCTACAGTCGCCATTTTGGATGAAGTGGTGGCACATGATGAAGTCAACTGGCAGTTTTCCTCTTTTGACCCCCCCTTGGGATCTGCTGAACATTAACTGGAGCAACAGCACAGCACAGGATTCAAGTCTTCTTCTCTACATAGATGGTTCCAAACTACAAGGAAGAGTGGGCTAGGCTTTCATTGCTATTGATGAAAAGGACATCGTTGCGGAGATACAACAGAGACTAAATGATTATGCCACTATATTCAACGCAGAAGTGCAAGCTATAGCAGATTCCATCAGATATATCGACTTATCCAACCATGAGGTGGTAATCATCAGCTCAGAGTCCAAGTCAGCATTGGCAACGATCTGTAATCCTAACAGAACAAAGGAGATAGAGAAACTTCAATATTCCATTCGACACACCAACAAGAGGATCGAGCTACAATGGGTCAAGGCACATGTGATAGAATACTACAGTGAACTAGTGGATGGACTCACCAAAGGAGCAACTAGAAGAGACAAGATCGATGTAATCTGCAAGTCTTCAATTGGAAACATCAAGAAGCTAAAAGTTGAAGTTCTTAGAAAATGGCAAGACTCCTGGGACCAATCAACAAAAGAAAGAGTTGTCCAAAAGATCATCCCCAAGGTGACCTTCAACAGGATACATGGCTGCTTCAAACTGAATCATCTAATTACACAACATGGAGCATTCATGAGTTACTTAAATAGATTTTTCGACTCATCGGACATCTGTTGGTGCGAAGAAGACATTGGAGACGTGGACCACCTATTGTACAAGTGCAACCTGATGGAAGACATCCGGAAGCGGTTTTCCCCTCCAACTACCTTTCTGTGGGACTTCAAAACTTAATAAACTCTACTCCATCAAGAACGAGACTCTGTGAACTGGTGGAAAGATGCAAGTCTCTCTCTTCAGAAGATGCTGTATAATTTGTATATATTGTATATACCTCAGTTTTTTGCTTGTATTGTATCTTTTTATTTTTACTTTATTTTCATTGCCTTTGTATTAGTTGTTTCTTTTTCAATAAAATAGACGATCCCCAGAACCCAGGAAAACCGTTCAAAATTTGAAGTTTAGTGTTTGCGAGCCCAGACCAGTGTCTTCTTGAAGTTGCTGTAGGAGTTCCCCTGGACGGTTCCCTTCGTAGCGATCTTCCAAGGTGTGCGAGTGGTGGACGGAGGAGTTGCGATGACTGGAGTGGAGTTGTTGCTTCCCCTGAACTGCGATCTTGAGTGTTGAGTTTGGAGAATTGTCGACGCGATCAGAAATCAGTAGATGTATGGCTTAGGCCAGGTCAGCACAAGAATTCCCGTACGTAATATCTAAGTTTGGTGATAAAATATATGAAAATAATGCAGACGACATTAAAATAATTTAAAATAACAAAGGATTAAAGGAAATTGTTAAAGGAATGGCGTCATAATGCTAGAAAAAATGTTATTTTTACCTATTTATGTTGGGATAAATTGATAAATTTAATTGCCTGCTCTTAACATGGGAAAATAGGGCTTGAAACAATGGCATTAAATGCTCGAAAAGGAGGGAAGGCGTGGATTTTGAACATTTTAAAGACAATAGTATTTTTCGCTGTGGTATGAAGCATATTTACAACAATATATTTTAGAATCTGATAGATAGTTTAGGAGAAGATAAACTTTACACTCTTTGCATTTTGCTAACCCTAATTCATCAAGAATCCAATATGGATGCCTATATCTATTCCAGGTCCAACAGCTTCATAAATTTGAGGACAAACGGACAAATAACGTAGGTTATTTTTATATAGGGAATGAAATGTCAGCTTTGGCCACCTCACTCAGATTAAAGTCATGTCTTTCATGCTGAGAAAAGACAAAAATTATAGATTTCTGTTTTTGTACGATATTTTTTATCTGTCCAGCAAACTTAGCTGCTCTGAAGAGAAAGTATTGATAATGGGGGAAAATAACTCGTCAGATTGATCTTTTAGCAATTGTGGTATTAGTTTTTGGTCACATGGATGACGCTATTACACACATGCTGCTGTTTATATAAAGGCTGTATTATTTGTGCAAACTAGATTGGTGTATGGATGGTTAACCAAGCAGATTTAACTATGACAATCTATGATATTCCAGACACTGTAAAATCTGTTTTTCCTTAACATTTACCGAAGCAAACGGATTCTCAGTTACAGCATTTAATAGACACATTTCTCCTGAGATTGATTTTGCCATCAGATATTACTAATGACTTTAATCCAAACACAGACATAAATCCCACTAGTATTTCTTTATCTGTAATACCTAGAAGTTCATAAAATACAAGTTCTATGGACATTCCAATAGTTACTATAGCAGAATCAAGAAAAAGTTTTAATAAAGCTGAGATAAAGGGATCACCAAAAGTCTGAACAGTAAATTATACATTAAATTATGCAGTAAATAATACAGAAAGCTTTAAAACAAAGACAACAGAAATAAATGAACGTCATTCTTTACTTTGATACAACACAGAAAGAGATTAACCTTTTAAGTCCTCCAATTCGATTATATTTTAAAAAAACACGAGCAAGGAAGAGCAAGAAAATGTGCTGACACAAATGAAGAAATTAAGTGTGACTCCTTAGCAGGAGATAATGATGGTACTGTTGAATTTAATTTAACAATTTGTAACGATAGAAAAAAAAATCACAAATTAATGACCATGTTGTCGGGAATTTTCCCACTAAAAATGTTTACATTTTGTTGGCACTGATCAGAGATACATAAACTTGTAAATGTATAACTAGAAATATAATACCTGCCTGAAGTAATCGAAAAATAGTCTGAGACAGCCAAAATGAATTTCTCTTAAGGTCCGAAATTTACTTAATTACAATAATTTATGTAAATCTTACAAGAATACAACATAAAATGCAAGTGGACACTGTCTTTGATATGTAAAAATTATTACTGAAAAGTGATATTTAACTATTGATACTGCAAATTGTCTTGAATTCAATTAATAAAACTGCTAAAAAGAAAAACGTATGTGAACATATCAAAAAACTATAAAATACGAATTCAAATTATTACACTATAAGTGATGGGATTTGCTGGCATTTTTGTTACTTTAACTAAATATGAAATATCATTAAAAGAAAGTTTAAAAATATTGCAATATATTTCATAACTGTCCCAAAACTTCACAGCTAGGCATTAAATTTCAAATTGACAAAATAATCTAAAAAATTAACTTTTGCATTTATATTAAATTAAATTTTGAGTGGTTAAGTACCTTAAAGAGACATAGTACTTTTGGAGCCGACAAGTCTTCATAACAATTCATATTTATTTATTATGAAATGAAATTGTTTGCTCTATTTAGAATAATTTTTTACCAGATCATTAATTACGTATATAGTTTCTTTATATTAAACAATACATTTAAAATAAATCATAAAATATTTTATACACTAAATAAAAAAAAGTAAAACTCGAAGTTACCACAAAGTAGCTTTTCAAATTTTGTGTATTACGAACTAATTTTTTATACCAAATGGAAGCTAATTATCTTTTTTATGCTTGTATCATTAATTACTTTTACATAAATACAAGAAATATATGTTTATTTATAGTATGATAAACCTATTTTTATTTTCAATATAAATAGAATAAAGTAGATATATAACTTTCATTTTATTTAAAAATTTGGATTTTAACATGAATTTTTGGGAAAAAAAATATGTATGAAAAAAGTGAATTTCATACATTTTTAGTATATATTTTTTAAAATATTTTTTTAAATATATTATTTTAAATGACAAAACTAAATAATTTTTAAACCTTTGGTTGTATCTTATAACCATATTTTAAGTAAATATTTTCTTTGATATTTTAAGTACATGTGAATAATTTTCTATTTTTGTCAATTTAAAGTAGCAACAAATTACTAGGCATTTCTATTTTAAATACACGATTAAATATTTCTATTTTAAATTTCTATTTTACTTCAACAGTCACAGATTTAAATTTTCACATTTATGAATCCGAATAAAACTATTAACATAATAAAATGAATTTGTAATGTTGTTATTAAATTATTACACCATTTTAATGATAATTATTTAATGTCATTAAACTGAAATTAATTTTTAAAAGAAGTTTTATTTTCAGCCTGTACATGAATGGGTTTTCGGACTTAAACCCACCAACAAAGAACTATAGTATAAATAAAATATTTTCATTTAACCTGGTAGAATTTTTAATCATATATTTAAACAGATTAAGAGCTAGACTGTTATTAAAAATCTTATTTTATGATAAATCTAAAAAAGTCTTATAGATATTTTAAAGTTTGAAAGTCCCCTTTAACTCAGCTCTGAAATTTATTATAACATACTTTCTCCTAAAAGACAATGAAAAGGATGTCTTCACATATCTCAAGAAATATCTAATGCCATTTTCCATCTTCTACATCTCCCCTTCACTTGTAATGTTCCTCTCCGAGAGAATAGCAAATTCAGTCTGAGAAAGAATAAGTACTGCTGTTTCTAAAATTATTGCAGAATAGTGTCCGAAAACTTATAATTGAAATCATCATCTTAAATATTTAAGATTCTTCCTCGCCGAGTGAATTTAAGTCATAATGATTAAATTTTAAGAGTATTCCATCTCATGAACCGAATGTTTACAACGCAATGCACGTTGCTTTCATTAGAATACTCGAATCATTATATATATAAGTATTTCTTATATATAATTATATATATATATGTATATATGTATATATATATATATATATATATATATATATATATATATATATATATAAATATATATATATGTTTATATATATAGTATATAATATATATATATATATATATATATATATATATATAATAGTATATATATATATATATATATATATATATATATATATATATATATATATATATATAAGTATATATATATATATATATATATATATATATATATATATATATATATATATATGTATATATATGTATATATATATATATATATATATATATATATATATGTATATATATGTATATATATATATATATATATATATATATATATATATATATATATATATGTATATATATATATATATATATATATATATATATATATATATATATATATATATATATATATATAAATATATATATATATATATATATATATATATATATATATATATATAAATATATATATATATATATATATATATATATATATATATATATATATATATATATAGGGGGTAAGAAATTTCCGCTCACCAACTCTCACTAGCAAGAAAGTAGTTAAAGTAGTAGTGTCTTTTAAAATCCTGTGTTTCAGATTAAACTGTGTATGTTCAGGTTATCATATTTCAATCTATAAGCAAGCGCGTGTTTCAAAAATCAAGAGACAGCATTCATTTTCCCCTTAGTAAAAAAAATCTATTGAAAAAGTTCATGATGTATAATTTTGTAGTATATCACAGTTTCCTGAATCTTTGAAAGCATTGGCCTCTTTATCTTGTGTTATTCTTCTTATTATTATTTTGCTATGAATATATTACTGCATTATACCTGGGAACATTTAAGTTTTATTCACATTTATCATGAATGTAAAATACTGAAGCTAAAAACTTCAGTCTGTACTATAAGAACTGACATTTCGTGCGTCATGGGAGGCAAGCCCCTCCTCTACCCTTGCCTACTTTTAATTTTCTTATCATCTCCATTTTATGTCACCCAATACAACTGACTTTATCTTCAGTGCTGTTCGTAGTCCTTTAAAGGATAGGTTAGAAAATAAAACAATAATCCGTTTTTACTGCTAAATATCTGTTTAATTACGTTCTAAATTCTAAGAACCCAAATACAAATACATGGAAAACAGAATGCATGACTTTCTCGTATGTCATTGAGGAAATTCTAGTCTAGTCCATTTTATATATTCATTACTTGTTTTTTTTACCTCTGCTTTTGCTTCTTGCGCGCATCTCTCTCTCTCTCTCTCTCTCTCTCTCACTCTTCTCTCTCACTCACTCTTCTCTCTCGGGTCTTGTTGTTCTTGTTGCTACTTATCCCCTGGTGTAGGAAAGCCTACACCAGCTCCAAAAGGCAATGACGCACCAGATGCCCATAGATCTGATAATCAAAATGCGACTAGTCTATTTGGCTTAAGTTAGTTTGCAGCTTCTTTTTGGAGAGAGACCACAAAGGCAGAAGACTGACTTGAACTCTGAAATCACTTGCAGCCATTTAGTTGAGCATAATGGAACGGCCTTCAAGCCTAGGGTGACCCTGCCACTTTAACGTCAGAAGAATACACTCCTGACGTACTTCGCTCGTTCCACCCAGGTACACCCCCTCGATACTTTGAGGCTAACTACAGGATTTGAGGGAGACTTGGGGGTTATTATTTTACTTATTTTGTAGAAAATAAAAATTAAAAAGTTAACTTTTAAGCCTATAACTTGTAATCTGCTAAACAATACATTGCTACAACTCGTTCAAAGCCTGAAAAAAGTGCGAAGTTGGAATTACATTAAATCTTTGCAACAGCTATTTTTTAAGTTCTCCAATTATCCACATTTTTCGTGAAGCGGATCGGCCTCGGTTCGTATGGGTCATGATAACAGGCACTCTACTATATAATGTGAAATATTCAAACAATTAAAAAGTAAATTTAGTAATGCTTCTAAAAAATTCTTATTTCTTTTATGGAAGAAACATCACAAAAAAACAGCTTTAAAATTATTTAATAAAATAACTGGAGTATACTTTCGAAAACTAAAAGTATCTAAATTTGCAGGATAATACATCTTCAAACATGAGATATACTGAAGTATTTTTCAACCTTCTATAAAGAAAATAACATTTTTCATTTTATTGCAACTCAGAAATGCTACTTTAAAATCTCTTTATATCAAAAGTGTACCTACTTTAGATCTTTTATGTTCTTTCGATTTTTGAATGTGCCAGATCGCTTAATATTATTTGGAAAAAATGTTTTCGAATAAATTGTCAACTTACGTTTAATCCACTTTCATATCCAAGAATTTGAATGACTCCCCCCCCCCAAAAAAAAAGAAGTAAATAAATAAATAAATAAGTAAATAAATTTTTTTAAGATTTATTTTTTATTTGAGCTGATACAATTTTTATTACATAAGTTTTATTTTCAGATTTGAGTATATAATACAGTTTATCGTCCATGAAATATATTTTTACTTAGATAAACATATGTAATCTACTGTTTCATTTAATTTGCAATTTTTTTATCTCCTTTCTAAAATAATTATTTTACCAACACATTGAAATATTTATATACTCCTCATTTGCCATGTGCGGGTATATGCCTTTTGCCCAATTAATGTGTAATTAATGTGTTAAATTGTACATTTTTGTGTTTTCATAAAATAAGCTTCTCAGTAGTTTGATATCCTTAGTATATGTATACGTATTGTTTTTTAATATCATAATTTAACCTTGAAAATTCTTTTTGTAACATTTTTTTCTTTTACATTCTAATTATAAATATGTTAAACTACTATAGATAATTAACCGATAAACAAAATTATTAATGTACGAAAAATACTGCACAAATCAAACATTTTTATCTAATATTTTATTATTTTCACTATTTATTAAAAATAAATAATTGGTTTTTTTTATAATTTAACATAATTTAAGCGAATATTGGTTTGAATTTTTATCTTTAAATATTTCAATGTAATATAATAGCCATCATAAAATTGAAAAATATTCGTTGCTTTAAGTTCTCATAGGAATTATTTCCAGAAAGAATTTCAGTGTAAAATAAACAAAAAATATAATAATTTTTAAAATTATAGATCAGTTTTTGTATGGGACTCTTCAAATTAACCCTTACACACCAGGAAAAAAGTCTCAAAAAATACGCTAATGTTTTATTGCGTCAGTGACCAATTCTATCATTTCTTACTTCACCTTTTCTAAATTGGAATACGGGAAACCACCCTCGTTAATGTCTTGACTTTTATAAATCGATATATAAATCGACATTATAGATTGTTAATTAAGGTCTCGAAAATCATATAAGAAATAATGGATTCTAAAAGTACAAATAAAAATTCTTTAAGAGAATGATTTATTTTTTACAAATCATTAAGCTATTTAAGTGGTGCAATTAGAGATATGTTACCTCAAACGAATACTTCGAAAAAGAGATATACAAAGCCATGTAAAGCTAACAGCGTCTTTGTATCAGAGAATAGGAGTGCAGTTCCTAAACAAGCGACCTATATTAAAACTCCATGAAAACACTCAGAAATGTAAAATGCATCCTATAACGTAAATTCAAATTGTACATGACAACCTCTTTATAGATCAGTTTTTGTATGGGACTCTTCAAATTAAGAAGACTTAAGTGACTTACACCCACATATAACTCAAGGGTTTATGGGTGTAAAAGCTTAAGTGGGTGATGATAACCTTCCAGTGTTATTAATTCAAAATTATACACTGATTAATTGACTTAAAATTTAAATATTTTTTTTTCTTTTACTTTAAAACTTAAATTGCATAAAACAGTAATTTTAATAACATTGTGATTTTTACCTATTCTTTTAAAATATTTGATTTGTGTTTCATTTCCTCAATTTTTATTAAACATAGGGAGAAGTTTACATTATACTTCCATGTAATGATCTGGGTTACCTAGTATTCCGCATAAATTACATTGACTCACTTAATCCATCATCACATTCCTCACATTGATATCTGACTAATTCATGCTAAATATGTTTTCATTTTATAGTCTTCTTCTGTGTTGATTGTTATTGTTAGATATGATACAACATTTATAGATTCAGAAACAAATTTATGTAGTTTATAAATATTTAACTAGCTTCTGGCTCCTTTAAATTGTACTATTGCACAGGGAATGATCGATTTATAGTTCTAAACAATTCGAACATTCCCGTTATAACTAACCTTTATTGGAAAACATTAGTTTTAAATATTGTTTTTGTAAAACCAACAAAATTAAAACATGCGTAGCCAGATACATGAAATACCAATTTAAAAAAGGAAACGAAATAATGCAATCAAAACTTAATGGCAAAATAAGTTTTGGTTATACCTTAATACTCTGTGACCAGTAATATTAAGGTATACTCAAAATATGGCATTGTGAGATATGATACAATATTGTTAGATTCTGATACAACTTTATCCAGTTTATAAATATTTAACTGTCTTCTAGTACATTTAAATTGTGTTATTGGAAAGGAAATCGTCCATTTAAAGTTCTAAACAACTGGTACATTATCGTCATGATTGGCCTTTATTGGAAAAACACAATTTCAAATATTGTTTTAGTAAACCCAGAAAACTTAAGACAGGCAGGTATAGCCAAATATTTGAAATACCAATTTTAAAAAAACAAACAAAATGTTACAACAAACACTTAATGGCAAAATATTATCTCTGTCTGATACAAATTTATCTAGTTTATAAATATTTAACTAGCTTCTGGTTCATTTAAATTGTACTATTGGACAGGAAATCATCTATTTAAAGTTCTAAACAATTGGAACATTCCGATTATGATCGGCCTTTATTGGAAAACACAATTTCAAATATTGTTTTAGTAAAACCAACAAAATTAAAACATGCGTAGCCAAATACATGAAATACAAATATAAAAAGCAAACAGAATATTGCAACCAAAACTTAATGGCAAAATATTATCTCTGTGACCAGTAATATTAAGGTACATTCAAAATAGGGCATTGTGAGATATGATACAATATTGTTAGATTCTGATACAAATTTATCTAGTTTATAAATATTTAACTAGCTTCTGGTTCATTTGAATTGTACTATTGGACAGGAAATCATCGATTTAAAGTTCTAAATAATTCGAACATTCCCGTCATGATTGGGCTTTATTAGAAAAACACAATTTCAAATATTGTTTTAGTAAAACCAGGAAAATTAAAACAGGTAGGCTTAGCCAAATACGTGAAATACCAATTTAAAAAAGCAAATAGTTCAACCCAAATTAAGTTTTGGTTGCACTATTTCGTTTGCTTTTTTAAATAGAAAATGGTTTGCTTTTTAAATGGCAAAATATAATCTCTAATGACCAGTAATATTAAGTTATATTCAAAATAGGGCATTGTGAATATAACCGTAATAGTACGTTTTAATTTGTTATGAGGTTAAGATATCTATCAATTCAATTTTAGAAAATATCTCATTATTTACACATACATATTCAAAGCATATTTTCAAAAATAACATAAACTTTAATATTAGGTGAGAAAATAATTTTTAAAAACCTATCGCTGGGAAAAAATGCAGTTACAAATACAAAGTTATTTCTTCAAAATACTATCTTACTTACCTTCCCATTAAATGTGGCTTAAATTTTCCTACGAATGAAAAGAATCATTTAAAGTAAAGATTTCTAACCGACAGATAAAGTAGGAAAATGAAATTTTGGAGTCTCTGCAGCAGAAATTTATACTTCTCAATTCCATCAAGCTCAAGGAATGGATATAATATTTTCGCGGGGAAATTAGAATATATACTCTCGTAGCTTTCACAAATTTCTTTCTCGAAATCACACCACTTGACTGGAAGGAAATGAAATCGTTTTTAGACTTTCCAAGAAAATCTGAATCCTCAGTCTCTTTTTAAAGAAAAACTTTCTCCTCTTTGGAACAGTTTATTACCAAAAAGTCATCTCAGAGATATTTCATTTCCGGTGTATGAAGTGAGTTTTCACACGGAAGAAGTTTTTTCTATCACTATTAAGTTCTCGAAGAAAACATAGCTTGACAAACTTGGCACTGATAGCACCATGCCCCAGTTGTTTATGTGCACTCTTCAGAAATTAAGGAAGATGAAGAAAATTCGAATTTCATAATGGAATATATTTGCTCTGTAGACCTAGATATATGTTAACATGGAATGTAGTATTGTCTGTATAACAGACGACTCAATATTAAATTAGTGTTCACATAGTTTTTAAAAATTGGGATAGGGTATTTGTCAAAAAGGGTACTTTTTATTAAAGGAAAGATCACTTTTTAGAATGGAAAGACATGTTTTATGTAAAAAGGCACTTTCTCAGTTTTTAATTGATTTCAGAATTTATATAAATTTGAAAGATAAAAAAAGGGGCAGGGCACGTCAGCGTTAAATAAAAAAAGGACAGGACATTCAAAAACCGTGAAATGTAAAGACTATTTTAAATTGCATCTTAAATAAAATGAAGATGTATCATGGAGAGATTCAAGTTCACGATGAAAAAAGAAATTGCCGTGAAATGGGAACACTATTTTAAATTGCATTTTGAATAGAGTGAAGATGAATCATAAAGAAATTCCATTTCACGATGATAAAAAACATTGCTTAAAACAATGACGTGAAACATGTATAAACCATTATTAATATTTGTATCCCTATCTCTCAAATTAACAAAATCGAAGAAAAGGATCATATCGTGAATTGATATAAAATGCTATTCCAGATTATCTAGAAAACAAATGAATTCAGCATGATCTTATTTACTACATTCAGAATAAAATACATACGGTAAGTAAATAATAAAGGTATCTATAAATTTGCTTTAAGTAAACAACCATATTGCATTCATATATACATTAAAAATGCATTTTTCTAAAATATTATCAACAATATTTTTCTAGAACAAAATATTTCTTTTTAAGCACTCACTGTGCATCTGGTTTACAATTTCGAAATTTATATTTCTTGAAAATATATCTTAAAACTCATCATTAAACATGTTTCAAATTTCTCTATAAATGGAAATAATAATTTAAAGTAAAGATTCCCTACTGGCAAACAACCTCAGAAATAGAAATTTTTAAGTTACCGCAGCAGACATTTACACTACTTTTTTACTGTAAAGACTGAGGGAATTGATACAATATTTTCGTAGGGAAATTGTAATATGTTTTCTCAGAGCTTTCACAAATTTCTTTCTCGAAATCCCACCACTTGACTGAAAATGGTATCACTTTTAGACTTGCCAAGAAAATCTAAACCTTCAGTTCCTATAAAAAAAACTCTCTCTCCTTTAGAACAGTTTAAAACAAAACAGTCATTTCAGAGATATTTCATTTCCAGTGTGTTGTGTGATTTTTCATCGAATTTTTTTTATGCAATTTGAGCACTAAAAATGCTCATAAAAATAACTTGGCAAACTTGGCACTGAGCACTACGCCACAGTTGTTTCAGTAAAAAGTTGAACTAAAAGATCATTCATGCTGATGCATTTTTTAGACATTGCGAGAAATGAAGATATTTGGAATTTCATGAAAGAAAATGTTTTTTTTCTAGAACTAGGTAAGTTAACACCTCGGAATATATGCGTTTCTATAATAAAATCAATTTTATATTTTTAAATTCCTTTTTAACCCCTTAACGTGCACGCTCGTGTTAACTCAAGAGAGCTAAACTGATCAAACTGTGCACACTCCAGATAATTTGAGCATTGTTGTACTTTATGTTGCTATAATTTTTCGCACTCGAATGCAATCGAGAATTGAAAATAACAATGCGAAAACAAAAAAAAACAATCTTTTTATTGATATCTATCATTTACATGGGATTGTAAGCTATAACACTTACTTATCCAAGTATAAAATAAATATTTATCAAAATCCAAAATTGCAATGAAATTTTTTATTATTGTTGTAATTTTGTAATTTTCTTGGCAAGACAATAAAAGTTCTAAATTGTCTTTTTTACATTAAAAAATTGGGTTTTTTTTTTGGGGGGGCTGACCTTTTTAAAAAAAACTGTACATTAAGGGGTAATTGTAGTGAAATTGTATTAAGAACACATTTAAATTCAGAATTATTAAATAAATTATTAATAAAACAAACAGTGACTTGTGTGTAAACCAATATAAAAACTTTTATTCCTCTAAATCACTTAATTTAAGAAAATAATAAAAGAACAACCATTTTATGAATTAGTATTACTGTATTATTCTCTATTATTTAGAAAATATATGTGTGTTATTAATGATACAAAATTCAAAGTAAAGATTTCATTTTAAGTAAAAATTCTCTACCGACACACAAAATAGGAAATAGGCATTTTAAAAACTCTGCACCAGAAATTTATGATTCTTTTTTACATCAGGTTCAGGGAATGGGTATAATATTTTCGCAGGGAAATTAGAATTTATACTCTCGTGGAATTCACAAATTTCTTCTTTGAAATCACACCACTTGATTGAAAAAAAAAATAAAATCCTTTTCAGATTTGCCAAAAACAAAATTTGAATTCTCAGTCTCTTTAAAAAAAACTATCTCTTCTTTGGAATAATTTATAAACAAAAAGTCATTTCCGAACTATTTTATTTCTGGTTCTCGGTGTGGGTTTTTAGCGGAGAAGGTTTTTTTTCTGTCAACACTAAGCACTAAAATCCTTCACTGAAAATATATTACGTGGAAAAATTGGCACTGATAGCACTAGTTCAGAGTTGTTTGTGTGCAAGAAATAACTAACGAGTTATTCATTCTGATACTTTCCAAACATTATGAAAAACTAACAAAATTCAGTTTTCACATTATAAATATTTGCTTTGAAGAACAGGGTTAGTTAACAAAACCGAATAAATGATTTTGTACATGATAGTCTGCTTAGTATTTTAAAATTAACCCCCATATAATAATAGCCTAAGTTATCTTGTCCACCCTCGAATTTATGAAGCGGTTGGACCTGGAATGCATAGGGGCATTCATATTAGATTCTTGATGAGTTAGGGTTAGCAAAATTCAAAGCAAGTACTTAAAACGTTCAAAATCCACCCCTTCCCTCCTTCTCGAGCTCTTAATGCCATTATTTCAAGACCTATTTTCCCATGTTAAGATCAGGCGATTAAATTTATCAATTTATCCCATAATAAATAGGCAAAAATAGCATTTTTTTCTAGCATCATGACGTCATTCCTTTAACCATCTCATTTAATCCTTTTTCATTTTAAATTATTTAAATGTCGTTGGCCATTATTGCAAGACCTATTTTCCCATGTTAAGAGCAGGCGATTAAATTTATCAATTTATCCCATAATAAATAGGCAAAAATAGCATTTTTTTTTCTAGCATCATGACGTCATTCCTTTAACCATCTCATTTAATCCTTTTTCATTTTAAATTATTTAAATGTCGTTGGCATTATTTCAAGACCTATTTTCCCATGTTAAGATCAGGCGATTAAATTTATCAATTTATCCCATAATAAATAGGTAAAAATAGCATTTTTTTTTCTAGCATCATGACGTCATTCCTTTAACCATCTCATTTAATCCTTTTTCATTTTAAATTATTTAAATGTCGTTGGCATTATTTCAAGACCTATTTTCCCATGTTAAGATCAGGCGATTAAATTTATCAATTTATCCCATAATAAATAGGTAAAAATAGCATTTTTTTCTAGCATCATGACGTCATTCCTTTAACCATCTCATTTAATCCTTTTTCATTTTAAATTATTTAAATGTCGTTGGCATTATTTTCAAGACCTATTTTCCCATGTTAAGATCAGGCGATTAAATTTATCAATTTATCCCATAATAAATAGGTAAAAATAGCATTTTTTTTCTAGCATCATGACGTCATTCCTTTAACCATCTCATTTAATCCTTTTTCATTTTAAATTATTTAAATGTCGTTGGCATTATTTCAAGACCTATTTTCCCATGTTAAGATCAGGCGATTAAATTTATCAATTTATCCCATAATAAATAGGTAAAAATAGCATTTTTTTCTAGCATCATGACGTCATTCCTTTAACCATCTCATTTAATCCTTTTTCATTTTAAATTATTTAAATGTCGTTGGCATTATTTTCATACATTGTATCCTTTTTCATTTTAAATTATTTAAATGTCGTTGGCCATTATTGCAAGACCTATTTTCCCATGTTAAGAGCAGGCGATTAAATTTATCAATTTATCCCATAATAAATAGGTAAAAATAGCATTTTTTTTCTAGCATCATGACTTCATTCCTTTAACCATCTCATTTAATCCTTTTTCATTTTAAATTATTTAAATGTCGTCGGCATTATTTTCCTACATTTTATCTTTGAATTGAGATATTACGTAGATAATTTTATTCATATTTGGCATAAATAATAGATTAGGTACATATGTGATAATTTTAAATTTAATCATCAATTATTTTTGTTGCAATGAAAGTTTAATCACCGGTATTAACAACAAATTATTTTCATAAAAGACTGTGAGTCTATTTCACGGACTAATAAATATCTAGAGTTTAAGTTATTTATCTTTGAAAATTAAGAAGTTTGTTCGTTTGTGTGGTTCAAATCCCGGGCATTGTTGTAGGGTTCGGAATCGGCTTTAATACTGTAGGTCCCGGTCTATTAGGCCCTCTGTGTGCAAACAGTAGACCGTAGCGCTCCAACCAAACCAACCAAACCCAAACCATAACCACACGGTTTGACTAAATGCATTCAACGTGATTCTAAACTGCATTTACAGTATAAGGAGAGTGAATTAGAAGGTCTAT
>CM063498.1:143804116-143844116 GCA_032207245.1 Pardosa pseudoannulata | reverse complement strand
AAGCTAAGTAGCAACTCGCAATTTTACAAGACCGAGAAGTTGCCTACAACTAGTGGGTATCAGCTTTTATACCAGAACAGAATATCCGAGAAATAACTAATTTACATATTAAATAAAGATCTAGAACGTTCAAGAACATAAGGAAACAATAAATAACATCTTTAAATTAAAAATCCCTACTTTGGATAAACAGCCAAGGCAAGCATCGAACCCACAATCTTCGGGTCTGGATCGCGTGCTTTGACCATTCGGCCACTTAGCTCGTTGGCTCAGATTCTTTACGCGGCAATATATAATGGTAATAAATAATTAAATTACCTAAAGATAAAATATAAGTTAATATTATTGCATACATAAATGCATTTTTAATTTACTTACATACTCACTTCAGCTTTCACGCCTTGTGACTCTAAAGGGACTCAAGCCCCCCCCCTCCATGACCTGCGACCTCATCCAATCCCCTAATTCATGTTCTCTTAAAATACTCCAGCATCTGACTTTGCCAACTCAAATTTGATTTTAAAAAAATTCTACTAATATTATCTCGATGAAAATATTTTGCTTAAAGGCTTTCTCTTGAAATACGGTTATCACTTTCCTGAAAGTATTTCTTTGGAATAATATCTTACACATATCTCCTCATTAAACACGCCTCAAATTTTCCTGTAAAAGAAATAATCATTTAAAGTAAAGATTCCCTACTGGCAAGCAAACTTATATTTTCTTTTGGGCTCAGGGAACAATAATTTCCCAGTGAAATTGGAATAAATACTTTTACAGCGTTCACTTATTTCTTAATTGAAATCACGTCACTTGACTAGAGCAAAATGAAATCATTTTTAGACTTACCAAGAAAATCGGAATCCTCAAAACGTTTTCCTCTTTAGAAAAATTTATTACCAAAAAGTCATTTCAGACATATTTCATTTCCGGTGTGTGGTGTGAGTTTTCATCGAAGAAGTTTTTAATATTACCTTGTGATTAAGCACTAAAAGCCTTCTCCAAAGAAATACTTATTTGGTTAACTTGTCTCTGAAAGAGCCATCCCACAGTTAATTGTTTGCACAAATAAATAATGAAGGAAAGCTAAAGAATTATTCATACTGATATTCTTTCCACAAATTACAAAAGAGGAAGAAAAATCAAATTTCACACCGAAAAATATTTGTTTTTTAAAATTAGGTAAGTTAACAATATGGAATATATGAATTTCTGCAAAGTAAATCAATTTCATGTTTTTAATTAACATTTGATGTATAATGAAACAATATCATGAAAACTTCAAGTTCACCTTACTTGAATAAATTATTTAAAAAATAAGTGACATATGCGTAAAATTTTATTAGAATTCTTATTCCTCTCTCATACTAAATATAATAAAATAAAAAGAAAATCATTTTATGAATTGATATATTAAGCTATTTCAGATTATCCAGAAAATAATTTGTTCAGCATGATCTTATTAACCCATATTGTACCACACCAACTGAATATTTCTGTAAGTTAATAAAACTTCATCCATATCATTAATATGGTGTAATTAAGCATATAAAACCAAAATTTTGAAAAAATGTTTTCATTTTTTTAAGTAATTAGCTGTCCTATAAATAGGACAACGGTCCAATACACTACTAAAATTTAACAAATATCACTTTCATCTCATTAGGCTGATTCATAGGTGAAAATTGTAGAAATAGTAAATGTAAAGTCCAACATTACATTTTAAGCAGACTGTTGTTGGTTTTTTCTTACAGTTTATGAACTATGATCTTTGATAAGGGATAATAAAAAAAAGGATATTCATTGTACGATGCTAACATACATAATTTATATCCAAATTTTAAAGGTTTATTTTTCATGAAAATCTTGTAAATGTGCCTTCCTAAATATCTTACCATTCTTTCATCGATGGTGATATTTTCAGAAAATATACCAAACTGCTTCAAGGTTATGTTGATTTTGTCATAAAGAGGTCGAATTTTATAATAACGATCGTATGGATCAATTGAAGAATTATCGTTAAATTGAATAAAGGGCTTGGTGTCATTATACCGTTTTCTGGACATAGCGTTACTCACTAATGTAGGTCCAGTGTCTGGAGCATTTTCCCAGTACATTTTTTCGCGTGGTAACTAATATTACCTACTAAATAAATTGACACCTAGAAACTGCGTGAGTTCTGTTTCTGTAATGCTCAAAGAATGTGTTTTTTGGGGAGGAGGGGGAGCTGCATACCGATTTGTTTCTGTTTCAGTAACAGATATTATGCCATGAACCATCATGTGGAAGAGTTCAACTGAAGTTTTTCCTGCAACCACGCTTATAATTTCATAATCTTGTGTTGAAATTGAATCACTTAATAAATCAAATTTTGGTTGACGTTTTACCCACTGGGTTTTTTTTTGGGGGGGGGAAAGATGACATTCTTTATAGTTATTTGATAAAATTTCAATACCAGCGGTATCTTAAATTTTTAGCCCATCATGCATTCCTGGCTTTTCACATTTTGTGGCTGAATCATCTATTTCTTCTTCATCACTAACAGAGTCTGGATTAGCAGGAACAATACCAATTTCAGGATCATCAATTCCTCATCACTTAAAGAACTCATATATTCGAGAGCGTCTTGGTCTGTTAAAAATTTGCGTGGCATTTTTACAGAAGCAAAATGCAGAGTAAAGTATCCAAATTCTTAGCAGAAAAGAAATAGAGCTGCATGCAGCACTAAACACTAAACAAATTTCAACCAAGCATGAGAGTAAGAGATTAAGTTTATCTTACAATCTCCAGTTTTCCTGATTACAATAGACATATGTTTCCCCTTGTTGTGTCCAGGTGTGCGAACAGGTGTTTGAACTGGTTTTCATTGAAGGATAAGAAAAGAATGTGCGCTATGAATGCAATAACGAATTCGTGGAAAAATAATCGGGATTGGACCGTTGTCCTATATTTAGGACACCTTTTTTATATTTACAAAATACACGTGTAAAATATATTTTTGAACAAAAACGCTCAGCTACAATATTAGTACTGTTTATAAACTGCAAGTAACCTCCACAACGTGTGAAAATAATAATAATAATGAATATAAAATTAAAGATTAAAAAATCACAATTTTTAAGGGGTTGCTGAAAATAGATTTTACAATTCAATATAATTATATTTCTCACTTTTTTTTTACTATTATGCTAAAGTGTGTCTATTTTAAAGGTGTTAAAATAAAATCCACTGAGGAAATATTTATAACTTTGTTATTAAATGGAATTACATTTGCTGTCCTATTTATAGGACAGCGGTCCAATATGGGTTAACTACATTTCGTATAAAATAGATAATTTTAATAAATAACTAAATTACTTAAAGATAAAATATAAGTTAATATTATTGCATACATAAATGCATTACAAATTTACTTACTCACTTATGCTTTCACGCCTTGTGACGTTAAAAGGACTCAAGCCTCACCCCCTCCATGATCTGTGGCCTCATCCAATTCCTTAATTCATGTTCTCTTAAAATACTCCAGCATCTGACTTTCCCAAGTCAAATTTGATTTTAAAAAATTTCTGCTAATATTATCTGGATGAAAATATTTTTCTTGAAAGCTTTCTCTTGAAACACGGTTATCACTTTCCTGAAAGTATTTCTTTGGAATAATATCTTACACATATCTCCTCATTAAACACGCCTCAAATTTTCCTGTAGAAAAAATAATCATTTAAAGTAAAGATTCCCTACCGGCAAGCAAATTTCTATTTTCTTTTCGTCTCAGGGAATGGATACAATAAATTCCCAGCGGAATTGGAATAAATACTTTAATAGCGTTCCCATATTTCTTTCTTGAAATCCCGTCACTTGACTGGAGCGAAATGAAATCATTTTTAGACTTGCCAAGAAAATCGGTATCCTCAGACCTTTTTTCTTTAAAGAAAAACTCTCTCCTCTTTAGAAAAGTATATTACCAAAAAGTCATTTCAGAGATATTTCATTTCCGATGTGTGGAGTGAATTTTCATTTGAGAAGTTTCTTCTATCAACATTAAGCACTAAAAGCTTTCTTCAAAGAAAAAAAATGCCAAAATTGACACTGAATTAGTTGTTCATGCTGATGTACTTTCTAGACATTACGAAAAAGTAAGAAAATTCGAATTTCATAAAGAAATTTATTTGCTTTGTATAAGTGTGTATGTTTACAATACAGAATATAAGAGCTTCAACAGGTTAATATATCAAAATAATTTTTAAATTATTTTTATATAGAGTGAAAATGTACCATGGAAATATTGAAGTTCATTTTCATTAAATTAATTATTAAAAACAACAAAGTTGTAAAACATTATTAGAATTTTATCCCTCTTTTTCACGTAATAGAATAAAATCAAATAAATAGATAATTTTGTGAATTGGCATGATATGGTATTTTACATTACCTTGAAAATGAATATGTTCAGTATCAACTTATTGACTACATTTCAAACAAAATGTGTAATGTAAGTATATAAGTGAAGTATCTATATGTTACCTATAAGTTTAAATCTTACTGCACATATATATAGAGCAATAATGCATTTTAAAAAAATAAAAAATATTCTTTACAATGTTGGTATGTTTATTGTTTCCTCTCTTTAAAAGTATTTCTTTTAAATATTATTTTACACTAATCTTCATTAAACATACTTGTCGTGTAGTGTTCTTCCGAACACTTATTTACACAGCAATGAACATTATTGCTTGTTGCACAATTTTTAGTATTTATCAATTTATGCATTACTTGCTTTGAGTTTGCCTGATCATCATTGAGTGTAGTATTCATTGAGGTTGATCATCATTGAGGAGTGTAGGCTTTTGATCACTGGGATGGTTCTGGCCAAACTGTTCAGGGGTTGAAATGCGTGCCTTGTCATGATGTGGGGGTAACTTGGAGAGGTTTTGCACATTTTATATCAATTGACTGGTCATCTGTGTCTTGTCACCAAAGAAACGATTACAGTTGTTCTCTGTGTCCCAAGGTGATACCTTTTACTAATGGGGGTTGAGCATTGCCGAGTTGCATACTATTTGCTTACAAGATGTGAGGTTACAAGAAGTGAACGGCTGCTTCCCCCATAACTTTTTTTTTTTTTTTTTAAGAGGAGTCATTTTTGGTTGGAGCCATTTTTTGTGGATTCATTTCCTACTTTTTGGGTACATCATCAGAGAGATGGGTAAGTGTTTCCCAATATATTGTAATTCATTTTTGATGCTTGGTAATATAAAATAAATGCGTAATAATGTAATTTTGGTGTCAGTATTATTTCAGTATTAATTCAGTATTAGTTCTTGCACGTGCTTTCCTTTTCTATGGACTTGGCGTTCCTTGAGGGTAATCGCTGGCCCCATTTTGGTTTGGAACTTGAGTAATACCACTATGCGAAAATACCTCAGATTATCACACTTGGCACACTTTGCAATGATCTTAACTTAACATATACCATAAGTTTTTTTTTAATAAAATAATCATTTAAAGTAAAGATTCTCTAACGGCATGCAAATTAGAAAATAGAAATTTTGAAGATTCTTCACCAGAAATTTATATTTCTTTTCTCTATCAGGATCTGAGGATGGACACAATATTTTTTTGGAAAAATTAGAATATAGACTCTTGCAGCTTTCACAAATTTCTTTCTTGAAATCACACCACTTGTGTAGAATGAAATGAAATCATTTTTAAACTAAGAACATCTGAATCCTCAACCCCTTTAAAAAAACTTTCTCCACTTTGAAAGAGATTATTACCAAAAAGTCATTTCAGAGATATTTCATTTCCGATGTGTGGTGTGAGTTTTCAGAGTAGAAGTTTTTCCTATCAAATTCAAGCCCTCAGAGCGCTTGTCAAGTTGGTAATCTTGGCACTGAGCACAGTTACAATTGTTTGTGTAAAAAGAAGAGCAAAAGGAACATTCATAATGATGTTCTTTCCAGAAAAGAAGGAAAAATTTGAACATTCAATTTTTAGAATGGAAAATATTTGCTTTATTAAACTAGGTAATATAATAATGTGAAATATATTAAACTGTTGCAGCTCAACCAATTTTATATTTTAAAATTACTTTTTAAATACAGTGAAATTGTATCATGAAAATATTTAGTTATAAGGTGATTGAATAAATTAAGAAAAACAATGAGGAGACATATCCGTAAACATTATCGGACTTCTTATCGCTCTCTCATACTAAATGTAAGAAAATCGTATATCACTTAGCAAACTGATATACTAATCAATTCTAAGTTTTGAAAATAAATTTCTTCAGTATAACCTAATAAGGACATTCCGGATATAATGTGTAATTAGAATAAATAATTAGAAAAACTAGTAGTAAAATATAGGTAAAATGTTATTGCATACATATATTTTTTAATTTAATTTCAAAACATTAGAAAAATGTTAAAAACGCGGATGATATAAACTTTTACTGGTTAATTAATTTAATATTTTAAAATTACATTTTATACATCTTTGTATCGTGAAAATATTCATGTTCAGCTGGATTAAATCAATTATCAAAACAATGAAGTCATAAATCTGTTTTAGAATTTTTATCTCTTTTTTTTAACTCTTATAATAAAGTTATAGAAATAGATCATTTTGTGAAATAGTATACATTAGTATTTTACGTTACCTTAAAAAGAAATGTGTTCATCACTAACTTATTGGTTGCATTTCAAACAAAATGTATAATGTAAGTAATTTAGGTATGTATTTATTATATATAAGTTAAAACCTTATTGCACACTTATATACAATCAAAATGAATTCTAAAAAAATAAAAAATATTCGTTAAACTGGCACTGGTACACCATCTTCGCTTTTCAAAAGTATTTCTTTGAAATATTATCTTACTCCTATCGTCTATAAACACGCTTCAAGTTTTTCTATAAATGGAAATAATAATTTAAAGTAAAGATTTTTTATTGACAGTAGAACTAGTAAATAAAAATTTTGAAGACTCTTCACAGAAGTTTATATTCCTTTTTCCTATCAAGTTATGGGAATAGATACAATATTTTCTCAGGAAAATTAGAATAGATACTCTCGCAGCTTTCACAAATTTCTTTCCTGAAATCGCACCACTTGACTGGAACGAAATAAAATCATTTTTAGACTTGCCAAGAACACCTGAATCCTCAGTCCTTTAAAAAAAAACTCTCTCCTCTTTGAAAGCGTTTATTACCAAAAAGTCATTTCAGAGATATTTCATTTCCGGTTGTGTTGTGTGAGTTTTCATCGGAGAAGTTTTTTCTATCAACATTAAGCCCTGAAAATGTTAGTGAAAAAATATAACTTGGGAAACTTGGCACTTAGCACTACGCCACAGTTGTTTGTGTGAAAAGAAGAACGAAAAAATCATTCATACTGAAGCACTTTCCAGACATTAAGGAAAATGAAGAAAGTTCGAATTTCATAATAGAAAATAATCGCTTTGTAGAACTAGGTAAGATAACTACACGGAATACAACAATGAATTTATGCAGGTGGATCAATTTAATAAATTTATATTACTTTTTTAATAGTGAAAAAGTAGCGTAAAATATTTAAAGTTGAATAAATTAACTATTAAAAATGATTTACGTGTTCATAAATTATTATTATTTTTTATCAGCCGTTTCTATCCCATATTATAAGAGTATTAAAGAAAAGCACATTATGTGACATAGTTTATTAATGATATTCTAAATTATTAGAAACAATGTGCTAAGTATGGACCTTGGGGTGGTACGAATAGACGTTGGTGAACTAAAAATGCACGTACATTTAGAAACATAAATCAAAATATAGCTAAATTAGACAAGAAATGTTATTATCGTATTACAACAAAAGAAGATGCCCACCGAGCCTTCAGTTTGGATACACATAATTATTTTTGTTCTTTGAAAATATTTTTGGGAGATAATTTTTTCAATATATTTCCACTAATTCTTCAATATATTAAATAAAATTTCACCATATATAAAAGTGCCATATTGGTGAACTCAAAAAGCACGTACATTAAGAAACGCTAATCAAAATATAGCGCAATTAGAAGAAAAATGTCGTAATCATATTACAACTGTAGAAGATACTCACCGCGCCTTCAGTGTATATACACATAATTGTTTTTGTCTTTTGAAAATATTTTTGGGGGATATTTTAATTTTCAATATATTCCCAATAATTCTTCAATATATTCAATAAAGTTTCAATATATATATATATATATATATATATATATATATATATATATATATATATATATATATATATATATATATATATATATATATATATATATATATTTATCCTTGTAGATTGCTAAGGAAAAATTATCAGTTTTCTGTATAATCGCATTCCATAAGTATTCTCATAAAGATTCTCTAATGAGTTTCATAAGGCTTTTAACAAAACAAAAGAATAAAAAGAAAAACATGAAATAAAATTAGCTTGTTAATAATTACAAAGATTTTAGTGTTTCAACTAAGCTTCCATTTAAACAGTTTGTTTAGTTCATTTTTATTTATTTTCACATTTTTAAATAGGATTTTTAGTTTCTTTTTTTTATAACATGGAACAAAAAATAAGTTTATAATTTTTTTTTCTTAATCTCAAAATGAAACACAGAAAGAAAAGTATTCTACACATAATGCTGCTGTACAATCATAAGAGCAATTTCACACTGTTTTTAGTTAATTAACCTACCTAATAACAAATAAACATTAAATATCTGTGCATATTTTGAATACTTTAATTTTCATTACGTTTCACTAAATACTCAACAATGAACTAAATACAATTTTCTCTTTTACATTAATTTGATAAACGTAACATAGTGGCATTCTAATACGTTTTCATGTATGAAATAAAACCGTTCCTCAAAATAAAAATATTTATTGCTGACTTATGACACCTTTAACTTCTTAATTACAGATTTAATTAATAATGGTAAATAATTACACATTTTTAACGTAATTTTTCGGCATTTCATACTGCCAAATGTTTTAAATAAATTTTCTACTTTTATGAAGTTCTTGATTCTAAATTTTTAATTTTTTCCAATAAAGTCCATAATCATGGGATTAAGATCTGGACAAACTTTAGACCAATCGAGATAGTTTATGTGATTTATTCTAACGTAAAGAAAATCATGCTTATTTACTGATTTATATTAGCTTATACGTATAGTTTCGTAAATGTAACAAAACAAATCAAGTAAATGTAACAAAAGAAAGCAATGTATTTTGTCAACTTACCATATGACAAAATACATTGCTTTTTGAAAATACTGGTTGTGGTAAAATTTGAAAAATGTCCAAAATAGTAAGATAAATTCATTATTTTATTATGCCCGTATAACCTATCCCTTTAAATTTAGTTTTTGTTACCTAAAATACCAAACGGGTTTTTTTTACTAAAGCAACACTTAAAAAAATTTCAGTTTTTTTAGCTATTTACTTACTTATCCATTTTATTGATTATTATTCAATGTTCACCTAATATAATTAAAATATTAAAAAGTAACATTTTCAAGTACAATGTATAATAGTGTGGTTTCACAGGTAAACTACCATGACACCTAATTCACCCCCAAAGAATGAAAAAAAATTAATATATTTCATCATAATATTCATAAAATTCATAGATACCATTTATATTCTACTTTCATAAAGTCTCAAAAATCATTTTAACAGTCTCCCTCCCACAAAGGGTTAATTGAATCCTTGAGCATTAAAATTTCGCCAACTCCTTAAAAAATTAGGAAATCCCGTACAACAATATAAGGGAGTTGTTTCATTATATGACAGTAATTTTGTTACATCACCTTTTCATTGTTAAATGCATTTTTGTCACATGTCGATTCAAATAACTTGATATTTGTCTCTTTATAAAAATCCACTATAGTTTGTCTATTATAACTCAATTTACTGAATATTTCCAACCACAACGAAGTAATAAGAATAGATTTGCTTATTCTTATAAAGACATGTATAAAGGGATCAATGTTACAATCTTTCAAATATCTTTACAATTATCCACCTGTAAATACAAATTTATTGAAAATATATTCGAATCTAAATATTATATCAAGATACAAAATCAAGATATTGGAAGATAAAATATTTATTATTAAAATTTTTCCTAATTGATAGCTAGATAAAAGGGTTATAACTGGTGTTTGTTACTAGATTCCGTTGTTTTAGATTAAATAAACTTGATTGGAGAACGTAAAACAGGTTAATGTTCACAATGTCTTCCAAGTTCTTAAGGTTCCCTCAGGTGTTGGCAGGCCAGGCCTGGGTTCTTCTTTTTGGTCTCTACTTCTAAATTACGGGAACACACTAAGAAGCTCTTTCAATCTACGAAGCTCGTCAAACGAAAGCCACAACTACTTGCCTTAATTGATGTGCCCTTTAGCCAAAGTGGCATTGGCAAAAACAACAAAAAACCTGAAGTTATTTTTAAATCATTTACAAATTTTTAGTACTGGAATAACTAAGCTTTAGATCCGGTCTCATCAAAATCATTTAACGGCTAACCTCGATTAGTCTCAGTTTAAACGGAGAATAGCGTCTCACCATTGGTTGGCGCCTTGAGTTAATCGCAGTTAGCCGTTAAACGGCTTTGGTGATAACGGGCCTAACACTGTTAATTTAAGAGCTCGAAAGTTTATTTTGAAAAATAAACTTTCCTAATAAGTAGGATTCATCTACTCTAACCCATAGTACCAGCCGATGGTGGGACTCAATTCTTCTTGTTATTAGCTTAGTAAAAAATATTTATTCTGAAGTTTCTTTCAACTACTAATATGTCTTATATTTTTACTTCTCTAACTCATAACTCTCATAATTCTAACCCATGGCACCAGCCTATGGTTTGACGCAATT
Organism: Pardosa pseudoannulata; assembly: GCA_032207245.1. Lineage (NCBI taxonomy): Eukaryota > Metazoa > Arthropoda > Arachnida > Araneae > Lycosidae > Pardosa > Pardosa pseudoannulata. The sequence goes on along the minus strand of CM063498.1, from coordinate 143,833,221 downwards.
CTCCGTTTAAACAGAGATTAATCATTTAAACGACTTTCATAAGACCGGCCCATACACAACTAAACAATAATCACAACACCTTCTACCAATCAAATACCACTATTATCTTTATTTCTCTAGAGTACATGTAATTGCTTGTTATTAGTTTAGTAAAAAATATTCATTCTGAATTTTCTTTCAACTACTAATATGTCTTATATTTTTTACTTCTGCTACCTTGGCAGAAATTTTAATATTATTAATTTTTTATTTTATTTATCTAGCAGATTTATATTTTAGTTTCTTCTTTTGCACTTTTATAGTTTGATTTGTAATTATATTTCTTGTTTCGTTTTTTTCCCTTATTCGTTTCCTTGCTTGCTTTAAAAAAAGTTTATCAGATTTATTTCTTTAATCTCTATTATAGTAACTCTTTCAAGAAGTACGTTTTTAAAAGTTATAAAGTTCACTTTAGTGTACAATAGAGTTCAATAAAATTCCTTTCTGATTTGTCCACATAGATGAACATAAAAAATTTTTTTTTGCAATAAGTTTTTTAATATGGAACTGAGTTCCATTTTTGCAATTTTTATGGGAAATTTAAGAAGTTTGTTTAATTTATACAATCTCTATTCCTTTTTTAAAAAAAAATCTCATTTATGTACATAACTTCCTTCTACGATAGTTATATTATGTATCTCTTTTATATTTTGTATAAAGAGTTTTTAAAATAATATTTTGCACGTTCTATTCAAGTTTCAAATAGGTTCATTCCTTATATTAAGCATATTGTCTGAGTAGAGATTAAGTACTGCTATCTGGAGGAGACTCTCATTGTTATTATTCGTTACATTTAGACTTTTATTATATAATTATTTCACTCTAAACCGAAATTATTTAGAGATTACAATCCTTACTATACTAGCAGATCAGGCTTGCAATTACTCATCGGCCAGAGCGGCCAAATGTACTGTCATTATTTTAGTGTTTCATTTTTATCATCTAATATTATTTTTCGTGTCATTTAATGTATTTATGTTATCTAAACTATATTTCTTGTTACATAGCTATCATTGTTTCTTAATGTACTTCTAGTATTTCAACATTATCATCTATTATTCTTCTTGCCATTTAATGTTCTTATGTTTTCTAAAATATTTTCTTGTAAAAAGCTATTAATGTTTCTATACGTACCCGATTTAAGTGAACTGGCTTGTTACTGATGAGACCCATCCCGCGATGACTGTGGGGCAAACCAGGCTTGTAAGGAACGTGGCCAAATGTACAATCATATTCCTAACATCCTGAAAATATCATCTAATATTTCTTTGTGTCACCAATTATGTATAAAGTATTTTACTCGTCCTAAAGATATAAATGTATCTTCATGTACCTGATTTTAGTGAAACTGGCTTGTTAACAACATCTATTATCATTTCTTGTTATTCATACACTAATGTACACACTTCACTTATCGTTTCTCCTTTTCACGAAGTTTTTCTGTCATTCCATGAATTTATTCTCAATTTAGTGTGGTGGTAACCGATGAATCCATCTCACGAGGCCGCTGGGGCAGAATAGGCTTGTAAGGATCCATCGTACAGTGCTTCCTAATGTACAGATTAATTAAAATCTTCTTCATTAATTATTTTGTGTCCACTTGCAACCTTTTGTATTTTCTTGGCTCACAGCAACTAATGTAATTATTTAAATTGTACAATAAATGTTGTCAGGGCTGTTAGCCACTACAGGCGAGGTTGAAGCGTCTGCTCTCCCAAGAGACTGCTGGGCTCACACGGGACCGAGATCGTTGTTGGGTTCAGAAACCGAGCCTGCTTTCAACTCCAACGCCGTGTTCCCCCGATGAGCGACAGGCGGCCTGGTTTTTCCAATCCTTCCTATACTCCATGCCATTAAGTAAGGGAGATTCATTCCTCTTCAAATAAGATACTTTTATTTTTTATTGCAAAAAATGGATATTAAAGGCAATTATTCGACTGTTTATAATATATTGCTATATGTATCTTTCTTTCATATAGATCAGTTTGCATTAATAGCTTCCACTCTGATATTTTTCGCTATATAGAGTGCATGTATATTACAATAAGAAGGTTAGTTGCACAATTAGATAGTATAATATTCCTAAATACAAAATTTCAACATTTTACAGATGTTAGTTTTTGAGTTACGCAAGAAATATACCTGCATATCTAAGTTTAAACTTATTTACTACTTATGAACTTATGTATCTATTAAAGTTTCAAACTTAAAGTTCCCTTACGAATGTACAGTCTTAATACTGAAACTTGTCGAAATTGATTAAATTATTTTTAAAATGATAATTTTCTTTGAAATTTGAGCATTGAAATTATTCGTGAATCCAATACTTTCTTTACTTCGTACAGAAAAGTTAAATTGTTGAAAGCATGACTCTTTTTAGCTGTTTTTATATTTTGAAAAGCATCAGTTACCTTGAAAATCTATTTTAATGTAAAATAATCGTATATCTTTATGGTAGATAGTCTAATGTTTACAAACCTACCTTTTATCAGTTGTTAAAATGTTTAATTAATTTTTCTTTAATTTATTACTACATGCATGATATTCCTTTCGTCTTTCCCCAATTTAATTTAGAAAGTATTCTCACACATAAAGATACTTCTTAAAGTCACAAATCTCATTCATAATCCAATTATGACGTTCACTTAAATTTAAATCAAAGCCATGAATTTCTTTACGTCTCGAGAGCAACATACTCTAACTAGAGCCCAAGCACTGAAGTATTTTCACTTATTGAAAGTGAAATGTACATCAAAGAGAATTATAAATGAATTCCGAGTACTTCAGATAATCATAGTCCTTGAGAATCTTGAAGATATTCTGTGCCTCCTAGGCATGTCTTCATTTTAACCCTTCGACACCCCTCAAAAATGGAAGAAGTGAAACTCCCTCTTTAATGATAACTGCGCTTATATAATATTGTATAAATTTAGGTCATACTTTGATATTATCAAGAGTATTTTGCACTTGCATTAGATTTTCCCAAAACATATAAAATAATTTTAATTGAAGGTATATAAAGCTTAAATAAGCAATATTTAACTTATTTGTACTATTGATTGTCAATAGTTAGTGAAAATATTAATTATTTATGATTGCAAAATTTGTTGAAAATTGTCAACTCAACTTCTATTTCTAATATGCTACAAACTTGCTTGAACCTAATGATAACCTAACAGTAAAGTAGAATGCCTTTTATTACCGAATTACGTAACTTCTAACTATACTACTGTGTTATTGTTATTACTAGATATTCAGAATTGTCAGAATTGTTTTAAATCAGGAAACTTCTACATATTTAGTGAATACTTATTGCTATCAAAGATCATATGGCTAGTCTGTTGAATTTTCCAGAATCATACGAAATAATTTCAATCAAATATACATAACTTCTAAATAAGTAAATAAGATTGTAACTTATTTGTACTTTATATTGATAATATTTTCTGTAGATATCAAATGTTTATCTTTGTCAAGTTTTTGTAATAATGTGAACCTTACTTTTAAATATTTTTCAAACTTGTTTGGACCGGACCATAAACTAACAGTAAAGAAATGCCTTTTACCAATGAATTGTGTGTTTTCTAACTGAAGTTTTATTATGGTTATTGCTGAATTTTCAGCACATGATGTAAGTGTACTGGATGTCATGAGAGCCAATTTTGCTCCAATCAATTACTTGGAGTTCAATTACTTGGTTTGATGCTGTTGTCAACCAAGTAGGATAAGCCACACACACTGACCATTCATAATCGACATTAAAACATGAAACTTGTAGGTATTTAGTGAATATTTATTACTACCATAAGTCATATTACTGATTTTCAAAAAGTCATATTTCTGAATGTATGTATAACAAAGACGCATTACTATTTACTGTTTCTAATAATCTGAATAGATAAAAGTCACTAATACCATGCATGTTTTATATGATTCAAATACTACTCGTCAGATTTCACTGAAAGACTTACGGAATTTCACTTCAAGGTTTATTCATATATGTGACAGGCATGTGTAAAGAGTTGTTTGAATAAAGTCAGATATTTAGTGTTGTTTTTTTCATCTGACTTAATATCAACTTACAGCCTAAACTACTAAGGTAACCAAAGGAAATTCGCATTAAAGTTTCCTATTAAAAATTCTGTAGATAAGTATTAAAAAATGTATTTTCAAATTTACTTACTGAAGGGATGAAATTTAAGGAAACAAATAAGACTGAAATTTTAATGTTTACTCCATTTTTTGAAGATACTCTTCTACTACGATATAAAACTTCAGCCAGTAAATGTCACCTGATTTGAGTTTTCGGTAAAATTAGCAGTATTATTTTAAATGTCTCTTTCTCCAAAACACGTTGCTTTTAAATTTAATTACAATTTCTCTACTATTGAAGTAGATATCAACTATAGAATATTGAGCTGGTATGCCATTATCATTGTTAAAATATTTAACCTGCTGTTAGTATTTCTAAGGGCCGGTCTCACCAAAGTCGTTTAACTGTTAACCGAGATTAATCTCTGTTTAAACAGATATTTGCATCCCACTATTGGTTAGCGCCTTGGGTTAATCGCGGCAGCTGTTAAACGACTTTAGTGATACCGGCTCTAACACTGTTAATTTAAGAGCTCGAAAGTTTATTTTAAAAATTGTTCACAATAAGTAGAATTCAGCTACTCTAACCATTTTGCAAATTTTTCAACAGATATTCATCATCAGTGCCTTTTTTTTAAATTTAGGCTTTCTCTTTAATTTGAAATAATTTTAGGCCATATTCTAAAAATACTATTTTCGCAATTCAAATTTTATTTAGACATAAATTGATGGCATTAATATATGACGCTCTACGACATAAATCTACCATATAAATTACCACAAGAATATTCGACATAAATGAATAAATATAAAATCAACTCTGTAACCCCCCCCCAAAAAAAAAACTAATCATACTAATTTTTGGAGAGTAAAGATTTTATCCCTGTAAAGGAACATCTGTAGGCCTAAAATTTGATTGTTTATTTAAAGGGACAGTTTACACCCAAAACAAATTTAAATTTTTTTTATCCAATCTTCTTGATAAGGTAATATAATGTTAGGTATAAATATGAGCAAAAGTGGTTCGAATTTTAAAATAAAGTTGATTAGTTCTTTTCAAATTTGAATAGTTATTAATTTCTTCAGAAGTAACAGCGAAAGCTTCCTTCTTTTTTGTTCATATTATGGCTATTTTTAACAATACAAAAATGATTTTTAAATAAAAGTTAGTAGTAACCATTAGTCGTAAGAATTTACAAAAAATATACATATTTCTCAGAAAATACTTATAAAAGTAATAATATTAAAAATATTTCTTAAAAATGTTTTCCTGTAGTTTTCTTGACACTTTAAGAATTTTAAAACATTCACTTAAACTTATTTTACTTTTAACAATATATTATATGCACGCATATTTGTATGTATATATATATATATATATATATATATATATATATATATATATATATATATATATATATATATATATATATATATATATATATATATATATATATATATATACATATATATATATATATATATATATATATATATATATATATATATATATATATATATATATATATATATATATATATATATATATATATATATATATATATATATATATGTATATATATATATATATATATATATGTATATATATATATATACATATATATATATATATATATATATATATATATACTTATATATATATACATATATATATATATATATATATATATATATATATATATATATATATATATGTATATATATATATATATATATGTGTGTGTGTTTAAATAAACATATATATATATATATATATATATATATATAAATATATATATATATATATGTTGTTGTTCTCTTTTTTAAAACCGTTACTAATTTTCCATTAGCCATATAATGATAAATTGCCAAATGCAACATTTCTGTTTCTAGAGCTGATATTTGTTAATTCTTGTGAAAAAGTTACATTTATATAAAATATGCTGTATGTTTAACTAATGAGTTTGCTACGAGAGTTTTTAATCTTGTACGTTAATCTTATGTAATACAATACACTTGTAAGTAAATATTCTATATTTTAATAAAAATATCCTTTACTTAGGTACCTTAATATTAGAACTTCTGGAATCTGGAATCTTGTGTTTTGCTCTGATAAGAATGTCACACAGAGGATGTATGCGTGCCTATACACACACACACACACACACACATATATATATATATATATATATATATATATATATATATATATATATATATATATATATGTGTGTGTGTGTGTGTGTGTGTGTGTGTGTGTATAGGTACATATATAACTGGACTTTAAAGACTATATAAGTTTGTATCGCTTCGAATTGAATTGACACTAACGGGTGTTCTCCATACTGAAGGCAGGGATGAAACCACTAGTTTAAAATATTTTGAATATCCCGTTATTTTGGGAATAAAAATGAGCACTGCAAGGATAAATGAAATATTAACTTGCTAACTAAATCCAGTTGCATATATTTCTTGGGATAAAAAATAAGAATAAAGTAAATATTGAAATATACAATAAATGCAGATTATAATAAATATATGGAGTGAAATCATTAAGTAAAATTTTTGTGTCTAAGAAGTTTCGCCAAAAAACTGTTTAATTAGTAATTTTATAGCAAAATATTTACCGTATTTCTACTAACCAAACCAAATTAAAATCAAATTTATTTTAACAGAACTTTTCTTTTTACTACCATTTTTATTAGAGCAATTCGTTTTCTCCTAATTACTTCTTTCTTTCTAAACGTTTCTTTCCGGTTAAATGTTCCACACAAAATACTCTCCGAATTTTAAAGCAACGATTAATGGTCACAAAGGCGGTTTTATACTATATGAAGCGTATCTTTTTCAAGATATCTTTTTATTTAATACAAAAGTCTTTATATTGTTTAAATATTTACATTTCATAAAAAAAGTAATATTTTATGCTGTTCATTTAAAAATATTAGCAGATATATGATTCCAGATATTAAGCTTTAATGTATAATCTTTATTTGAAGTTTTATTGATATTTCTTTTAAAAACATTATACAACTGTTTGTGTTAGAGGGATTAAAATTTATTTATAACAATATACATCTTTTTATTTAATACAAAAGTCTTTATATTGTTTGAATATTTATATTTCATGAAAAAAAGTAATATTTTATGCTGTTCATTTATAAAGATTATCAGATATATGATTCCAGATATTAAACTTTAATGTATAATCTTTACTTGAGTCTTTATTGAAATTCTTTAAAATATAATATACAACTGTTTGTGTTAGAGAGATTAAAATTTATTTATAGCAATACATATATGTTATACTTTTATTATTATTATTAACTAATGATGGAAACTGTCATGAAAAAGACAATGCACGTGTTTTCTGTATTTTAATAAAAATACTTTCTAATAATTTTCAGGCTATAAATATATATGAGCTAAATTATCAAAATAATGTTTTAACAAAGAGAAGTAGTAAAGAGAGTTGTAATCATCTACATTAAAATATTATATAAAAATAGCAAATATTCACTATTGTATCCTTTGAATGTGCTTTTAAATTTTTATTTTATGCATTCTCTTTTACGTAAATTGGATAAAGTATGTTTAAATTCAATAATTTCTAATTTAAAGATTTAATGCGCAAAAGCTTTGGACTTTATACTCAATAATAATATTGTGTTAAGAACAAACAAATTTATTTTAATTCTCTTAGTGTACACAAATAGAAGTGTACATTAATACCACTAATAGAAGAGTTTAAATTAACGCTAATATTAGCTTTAATTTTTAGCTAGTGCTGAAAATTAACAATAATAGAAAAAGTTTTGATTAGCTATCAATTACTAAATGGACAAAAAAATTAATAAAACTAAACCTGGGCTTTAATTATCTATCTAAAATTATTCAATTCAGAATGAAGAAAACTCATAATGAACCAATAAAAAATACCATTTCCGATTCATAATTTCGTGAGAAGGAAAATAAACAGTTCAAAAATTAAACTAAACTCACTCGGTTTTAAACATTAGAATATCTTTTTCTGCTTTAATTTCCTATATTTACTGCAAAAATTAGGTTCCACTGGGATTTGATGAAAACTTGGAAGATTTAATTGAATTACATTTTTAAGAAGATTACTTAGGCGTAAAAAAGAATTAAAATATTTCGGAAATAATTTTGAGTAAATAAGCTATCTTTTTATTATGTTTTAGAGCTTACTCATAATTTCGAAATGTATTATTTATAAGTCCCTATATTTTTAAAAAGGAAACTCTGTTATAAGTATAAAAAAGCAGAAATCCTATTGTAAGATACTTTTCTTTGTGTTTTTGACTGTATTGGGTTCAAATTAGCAAAATACTCAAAACATACGTTTGGTATAAATGAAAAAGAAAAGTTAAGTACTTTGAGAAAAGTTATAATTTGAATTCTGGGACTTTCTGATTACATTCAATAGCTGAATAAATTGCTCTCGTAAAATGAAATCTGAATATGTGCTTGGCTATTTAAAAGTAATCTTAAATATACTGAGAAACGCAATTTTTCCTCCGCTATATTTTTCACTTAAGTAGTTGATCCGAAATGATTTTAAACTCTGCTATACAAATACGCACTCATTAAAAAAACTCGTTAATTCCAACACATTTTAACACTCAATATTTAATAAGTTTTGAAGAGTGAAACGTCCTTTATTTTTCATTTTTATTGGAAATAGAGGTTTTTTATCAGTCAATATAAGGTAAGGAATAGTTCACGAAATACCTTGTGAATTTTGTTATGGTTGGTCTATCAGATTTCTTTTTCGGTCATTCCGTACCAATATCCTTTCTGTTTGCATAATAATATAGACACATAGAAACTATGTAATAATTACTTAGATGTAAGTGTTAAGATATACGATGGTGCCTTGAATTATGATTTTAACTTGTTGAATCATGGAGCTCATAACTCAAATTAGTCGTATGCTATATAAAATCTCCAGATGGAAATTTTATACATTTATATATACAGTGAATTCTCTCTAAGCGGCCACCCCACCGTTCCGCGATTATTTGGCCACTCTGAAGGGTTTTATTTACTATTATAATAGATTGCTATAATGCCTAATATAAATAAGTCTGATATATATTCCTTATTTAAAATGAAATTTAAAACTTATCAAAAGAGAAAATAATACTTTATTTCATGATTTCTTACATTTTTTAAGAAGGCTACAATTTGTGTCTGTTTTATGTTTTTACTTTTCTTTATAACAGCCATTTTTTATAGTTCGTTTTTTACTTTAAAAATCAGATCTCTAACAGATTCGTTTGCAACCGCTTCGGAATTTTCGATAATTTCGTCAATTTTTCCTAAAGTCGCTTGTGTTGAAAGTTTAGTTTGATCTCCATTACAAACTTTGGGAAGAAACGGAATTATCGCCTGAAAGTTACAAAAATTAATTTGTAAAAACGTTTTATACCCATACATACTATTTAGTTAATTTAATTCAACCTCAAAGTTTAGGTTTGATAAAAAAGATTTAAAGGAGAATTTTCCTGTCTTGATTTGTCGAACTTTACCAGCCAATCTTCAAAAATAAATGACGTCATCCATGCGTTTTTATTCGAGTACCACGACATACCAAGATGGTTCAAATTTTTTCTTTAAAACACCTGAGTCTTTGAGATCTCCAAATTATCAGGGTTTTCTCTTTCTCTCCAGTTGCTCTTGCACAAAAACTAATGGTCAGCCGCTCCTTCAGAATTTTCCCACGTCTAGCACTTTCTATCATTCTCTTACTAGGCAAAGAGCGAAAAAAATAGCACTGTTTCGTCCATGTTAAATATGTCCCTGTCATCAATATCCAGCCAAAATCAGTGGAAGACGCTACAGCCAATCTTCACATGTACTGAGGTCGACATCGGGTGCTTCGGCACACAAAGATCGAAATGTGATATTATTCCGTATGCGAAATCTATCCAACCTACCATTACTAGCTTAGAAGTTTTCAAATCCTAGAGCATCTGTAAGTTATTTTGCCTTGTTGTGTTTGTAAGTTGTGTCCAATCATAGGTCTACTGACAGGAATTTTCTTCTCCCGAACCGTTTTAAACTATACCAAAACAGCCTCGTTTACATCAACATACTTTTCGAGCCTCATTCATTTAACACCACGAAATTTGAAGTCTTCGCACGCCTTCAAAATCAAATTCTTTTTTTCTTTAATGACTTTGTTGATTTGCGTTCTTCCGCAGCTATTACAGCTAATTTTCTGGCCAATTTGCTCTGCTCATATTCACGCAGAACTTCAAAGCGCTGCTCGAGATTTAGAAAAACGCATTTCGACACCGTTACAACTCAGATCACTGACCAACTAATGAAATAAAACTGGCGTGAATGACATTTTTGCTGACAGAGGTGAAATTCTTCCTTAACTGTACCGATTGGAATTCTAAACAAAGGACCTAGGATACCTGCAACGCCAATTGTCCAGTTCCCCCCCCCCTCAGTTTTTCTGGTTGTTGCAATAAGGATTCTCTATCTGAAGGGTGTGGGGAGAATACAAAAGACAACAGATTTAATCTTTTTTAAGAAAGGGGGGGGGTAGACAACGGGAATAAACTTCGCAAGGTATTCCTGGGTATTATATTCGACCTTAAATCTGACCTTCAATTTTTCCGCTCAACGTTAAAGCATGGAGTGAGTAGAATTTTCCAAAAAATTAAATGGACGATCCCACAAGGTGGACGTTTAGAGGGGGTCGGGTGGTCGCTGATAGAGGTTACTTTACCATTAGGCTTGTGAGTCAAAAAATCCCTGCCATGAAAAATTGGCTGTTTAGAGAGGTGGCCGCTATACAGGGGTGGACCTCGGAGAAGTTTCACTGTATATATATATATATGTGTGTGTGTGTGTGAGTATATATGTATTGTATATATATATATATATATATATATATATATATATATATATATATAATTATATGTGTGTATATATATATATATATATATATATATTTATGTGTGTGTATAATATATATATATATATATATATATATATATTATATATATGTATATATACGGTATATATGCATATATATATATGCATGCATATATATATATTTATATATATATATATATGTGTGTGTGTGTGTGTGTACATATATATAGAGAGAGACAGAATGAAGATCTGGAAAAATATGCAAGAAAAGTGTTATTAAAATTTAATTAAAATAATATGAATCAAATAACCATTTTGAAGAAACAGTGAAAATAAAACAAAGAGTGGGTATAAAATATAATATGAATATTTATATTACCAGTATATTCGCCACTCACGTAATACTTGTAATTTTGTAGAAAGTACTATATATCTGGAGATCATTGAGCCACAAATTTTGGGAGGTTATAAGAAAACTCATTACCTTCATGTCTTGCTTGAGCTTATCCTAAAAAGGAGGACTTCAAAGTTTTAAAAAATATAAAGAAAGCTTCTTTTTAATTCCTTGTACCGGGGTTTTGAAATTGGTGCATAGCTTTGAGCTGGAAAAGCTATCTAAGAGGAATGAAACTTCAACCTCTGGTCGAAACTCTAAACAAAAGGCCAATTTTATGCTTTCGTGATCAGCCTAAAAGACGATACACGAATGATTTATAGAAGCTCAGAAGTGAAACATTCTAGATTAAATAAATAATCTTAAGGCTGCTCCTACACCTCTGTAGACGTAGAAACGTCGAGGAAAATATTGATCTGTTAGTGTTAAACTATATCACTAAAACTTATACTAAACTCACAGTCTGATGGGTAAAAATAATATTTCAGAACAGATTTTGGTATTTATCAGAGATTGGTATTATTTCTTAAAGAAAAATATAAAAAAATTGTCTCAACACCAGAGCATTTTAATGAGATATGAAGGATAGGTGTGCCAGTTAGAATAAATGTAGCCTAGGTGGGGTTGTCCAATATGTTCTGGTAATATGTAATAATATTGAATATATATATATATATATATATATATATATATATATATATATATATATATATATATATATATATATATATATATATAAGGACATGAGAACTACTGGCCCCGAATTTACACTTGAAAACTTCTTTTGAAATTGCTCCTATTATTTTCCTCAGCCCGGGCATGCTTGGCTGCCAAAAGACCCACTACACTTCTGTAATGAAGAAACACATCAGTAGTTGTGGCCGAACTTAATCTTTATTTCATCTTCTCAAAATCGCTCATAGTCCACAGGCGTCTGATCCGGACGGTGTCAGAATGCTCTCTCTAATGCCAACCTTTAGCGAGAGACGATCAAATACCGTGTGTGGTTTAGTGTCGTGGGAAAATGCTGAGGCAACAGTTAATTGCTTAGAGAGAGTAACCTTTGATTAGAGCCATCTGCCAAAGTGTGGCGTTTCAGAAGAGTATTATTGCTGATCGTTACAGATTTTTCGTGGGAGAGTTATTACTTTCTAATTAAAATGCCAGCTATATCATTTTTTGCTTTGAGAATCAAAGAAAGAATTTCGGGGTTCGGCTGAAGGAATGAAAACTTCCTCGTTCAAATTGCATGGCTGGGAAAATATGATTAATATAGAGAGAAGAAATTAAGGTTTAGAATAATGAATGGAGAAAAGGGCTAATTTTGGGTATACTTTACGGCTTAGATATTGATATTATTACGTGTGTATATATATATATATATATATATATATATATATATATATATATATATATATATATATAGAGAGAGAGAGAGAGAGAAAGTAATATTTGTGTGGTAATATATGTATATATATATATATATATATATATATATATATATATATATATATATATATATATATATATATATATATATATATATATATATATATATTCATATATAATCATATATGTATGAAATATGAATCACTATGTGTACATATGATTACATGTACATATATATGTATGTGTGTGTAATACATTAAAATTATTTCACTTTAATATTTCCTTAAAACCCTCCTCTCTCCCATATATCTTATATAATCTATTATCTCCCTCAAAATATCTTAATCAAAGGAGTTTCCTCGTATTAAAATTTTTCCATAAAATTTTCCAAAGCTTTTTGCCTAATAGATGTAAAATTTTCTGTCCATTCAACACGTTTTCCAGCTGTAGCCAGCAAATTCTTTTCTCCTGATCTACCAGTTAAATTCACTGACTAAGTTTCTTGTCCCTTAGGAAAATTGTATCTGTATTCGCTCTTGGGTACACCTCTGTTCGAGTAAAGTTCTTTCGTGCCTTTCTCTTGTCTACCTCTGATTAGTGAGGATGTACTTTTCTAGCAGCTCTTAAATAAAATTTCAAGTAAACTTTTACTTGTGTGTAGTTCTCTTCAATGTGGCTGGACTGCATCTTACTTTATTACTGCTAGCTGATTAGGCTTGTCCTTTCCCAGTAGCCCGGGTAAGTAAAAATAATAGGGGCTACATAATTATTGTGACCACTGGAAATAATTTTTATGCATATTTATACACATATATATGGAGGGAGAGAGTGTGTGTATAAGTGTTTTAATGTGTTAGTTATTTAAAAATATAAAGGGTTATAACAATATAAATTAAATTAATTTTAAAAATTATATAAACTAAGTATGAAATGGAGCACGTTTGTACAAATAAATGGGAGAAAATGAGAGCATTTCTTCTACTTTTCTTGATACAAAAGAAAATAGAAATTCTTGATACAAAAGAAACTAGAAACGTATAAACTAATTGAAGGATTTCTTTCAAACGTTACCATTAAATCTATTTACTGAAGTCTTAAGTATTTAATTTATACAATTTTGAATTTTGCGTAGTTAGATCATTTTATCTTTATAAAAGCTTTAATGAGAATTGAATGTAATTTAGAATAGAATCAAAAAATCATTTTCACTCGGTAGTATTTAACTTATAAATATTTTCACTTATAAATGTTGAATAGATGATTGTAAATTTTTGTCTCCCTATAAATATATTAACTGCGTCTTTTTCTATTTCGGTTTCCTGACTGAATCCCATTTGCCACGACAGTATTATAAAAGCTAATTAATTCTCTTATTCTTTCCTACTTTAAGTGCTCTTTATATGTATCTCCTAAGTGCTTTAGAAACAATAAATAGATGGATTTGTGGTACTTCATGTATTCTTACAATTCAATTTGTATCATGATTTTAATTAAGAATACATTCCTATGGAATGTTGAGAGTGCTTATTTTTATTACTTTCAATTGGGTTTTTTCAATACCATTGTAATTACTGTTATTACTGTTATTACTTAAGGGTTAAAATTCTGCATGTAATCCTGAATAGAACCGATGAGGACATTACATCATTTCGTTTTCTTTGATTATAAGTTTTTTAGTCGATTATAGTTTCATTCCCAGCAGGATTGATATTTTAGAAAATTGCAAATATCATTTGTATAAATCGCAAGCAAGAGTATAGATTAAATTTCGTTCAGAACTAGTTTATCAGATTGTTTCCTGTAATTATAAATATATTATTTTAACTATTTAGATTAACTTGTAACTACTATAAAAACAGCAAAAAATAATGCTATTAAATAGAATAAAAGAGTTCATCAGAATTTGAAAATGCTTCAATGGGTCTAGAAAACTATCAACATCCAAAACAACTTCAAGTGACAAATTTATTACACAGCTGTAAAATCAAAACTATTTTGTGGTACTGAAACTGGGAAATTAATAAAATTTACTAAGCCAGTAAGATTAAATGAGCATTTTAAGAATATTCTTCTAACATAGTTCAAATATTAAATAAGTAACATTGATATTAACCAAAGAAAGATATTTGAAAATTTTTGGGCTCTTGGACCTGCTCTAGCATGCATCTAGAACGAGTGGAATAAGTCAAGAGCAACCAAAGAAGAAACAGCCGTCCCCTAACTAAAAGCCTTATCACACATGAATCTGTATGTATTGAAAAACCATTGGATTCAGTGTACTAATTCTTTTTCTGTGAAAGAATTCGTAGATTTCTCGCAGGAATGTGAGAACTTTTCTACCAGTTTGTTGTTGTTGTTGTTGTTGTTCATGTATACGTGAGATAAGGCCTGTAATCTATTGACAGTTTTGTTACTATCCCAAGAAAAATACTCCCGTTTTTCATTGCGCAAAGGAAGACCATGTATTTGTATGAATGGTACATCCCGTGTCCGCTCAATGAAATCATCAAAGTTCACTCGTATAACATTTATTTAGGCGTCAGGTGTTCAAAAAAAAGATAGGAGGGCCTAAACAATTAGTGGCTTTCTGTATCTTGGGAAAATGTAAATGTCCAAGGTTGTACAGACGATGACATTTATGACTGAATTTCAAAAGTCCACAATTGTGAAGTTCAAGTTAAAATTGCTAATTTGGCAATTTAGGATTAAGGGTTAAATTAAACCTTTTTAAATTGTCAGTTAAATTAGTACTATTTTAATGGATTTGAAATCTGGAAGCTAAACGTAGCCCAAAGAAGATAACTAAATAATTTTCAAAATATGTATTTTAGAATAATCATGGACGATTTTTGGCCACATACAATAACGAATGAAGAGCTGATACAGAGAAGTGACTTAAAAACATAGATGAAGACAACAAATTAAGAAAATGGATTTTTACTGTCCATGTCCTACGAATGGGCTCTGTAGAAATACATGGTGTTACCCTAAACTAGGTACCTGAGGTACGACGTGGTCGTCCTTGTCTAACATGGCGACGAATGATGGTGAAAGATATAAACGAGGTGAGATGGTCGAACTGTGCTGAGACAAAGAGAGCTGCAGGAGCCAGACAAATGAAGAGCTAAATTGAAAGCCTTATATACTGCTGACCCTGAAAAGAAATAATGATGAAACAATTGGTGGCAAACCTATGGTGCTCTGGTCAGACCCTGAGACCTACGAGGTCTGTTCAGATTACTTTAGAATTGATTTTTTATAAACTTTTAATTAGCCGTTAAACACAGTATATTCATTCAAAATTAATGTGTTTATATATTTTAAGGAAAAAAATTATAATTATTTAATATCACATTTATGATAAAATATGTATAGTAATTTTGATAACACTTCATTGTTATCGATTTTTTAAATTCCCCTTTATTTTTTGTCTTTCACTTCCAAAATTAAAACTTGTGATGGAAAAAGGACATATAATTCTTTAGAGATAATTTTAAAACTGAAAAGACGTTAACTGTCAAATGCTCTCTTTAGCAGATTTCTCGGTGCTTTCAAATAACTGCTCTCTTTCACAATCGTTCATACAATAACTAATTCTTCTGACAATCATTTGTGCACATCCGTTTCTAAATCACGCCACTTACTAACCCACTGGATAATCTTTAAAAAAATAATGAGCAAAATTTTTCCCACACCTCAAAAATAATCGTTTTTCTGTAGAATGATTTTCAAAGAGAGACATTACCTTTTGGGGACCAATTGGAGAATTAGCTAGAGGAAGATTTGGAAGGTTACAGCTGGAAAAGTTAGAGCAATAGCATAATGAGTAGAAGAAAAAGTAAGGTAACAGTTAACCCTCAAGCGTTTGCACGTACAATTCCGCCAAAGCGTTTTTTCACTGCAAGTTATTTCGACCTTAAAAACGTTCCGCATGGATGTATACATCTTTTATCTACTTTTCAGCATGGTGTTTTTGAGGTACTGAGGGTCAGAATCGATTCGTACCTTAGGAACTGCACCTCTCTTTTGACTGACATTTATTGAGGGATGCACTCCTACTACTTGTTTGCTATAAGTTGATTTAAATAACCATGGACTACTTCATAAAGCCGATTCTTAATGTCTAACAAACATCTCTAATTGAACCACTTAAATAGTTTAGATGACTTTCGTAAAAAAAAATATAAATAACTCTTAAAGAATATTTTTATTTGTACTTTTAGATCATTATTTCTCTATGGGATGATCGACCGAGACTTGACGAGCTTTATGTGTATTAAAAATTAACAATCTATAATGACTATTTATATATCTATTTATAACCGGAAGTAAAAGGAAAATAATGAGGGTGGGTTCCCGTATTCCAATCTAGTCGACAAAGGGTGAAGTAAAAAATCATAGAACACTTTGGTCATTGACACAATAAAATTTAGCGTATTTTTGGAGATTTTTTTCCTCGGTGTGTTCCACTCGGAGGGTTAAACAAGAAACGTTCCGAGAGTAAGTTTTCTCAATTTTTTCACTAGGAAAGTTTATTTCCTTAAATACACACCATGGTCTTATATACATCTTTATCTACTTTTCAGCATAGTTGCCACCAGTACTGAGATATTCGTCGTACCTTGCAATCCGTATATTTTGGTTCGGTTTAGAGAGCTACCATCTACTTTTGTGCTATAAGTTGAGTTAAATAACCAGGACTACTTCATAAAGCCGATTCTTAATGTCTACAAACATCCATGGCAGCAGAGAGATTCTAACCCAAGAACTCCGATACCAAAGAGCAGTGCTCAACTATTCGACCATCGTCCGACTACAATAAGATTAAAGAAACTGCTCTGGTGCATCAATCTTTTGAAGTGACGACCCGAGAGTACGGCTTTTAATGCATGGAACAGATGGAGCAATATCGGGGCCGAGTGATCTAATCTCTTTTATTGGAAGCGACGAATCTGATATTGTTCGAGCTTTGCTGTGTATTGTTTTCCGTCATCGTTCAAACTTCACAATCCATTCCGGGTATTTCCTTTGAAACCAAGTTGCCACTACACGTCTGACTACCATCTTAATTTTCACTCTAATAACGTCAGCCAAGACGGTCTGCTGTTACCATCTATTCATTTGCTCTTTGGACATGTGTCATTCCTCTTACAATGACGCTAATTATGTCTTTGAACCAGCAACAGGTTTGGATTATTATAGCGATAATTTTCGCCTGTTGTGCAATCTGCTAAACTTACTCTCTAACTGTTCCTGTGATGTACTAACTATACTTTTTTTATTTGTCTCAATTTTGCGGTTTATAGAGGAGTCTCAATATTTTAAATTTATATGTCCAATTTATTAACTGATATTTATAAAAATTATTAATAAATTGGTATTTTGTGTCAATCCCCGATGAATAATCTTATTTCTCAAACATATTAAAATTTTGTTTTGATCTCAAGTGCTCTAGCAAAAACAGTAATTTTGTGTTGTACTATATGCATTCTAGTAGATAAAAACATTATTTTACCACCCTTACAAACGATATTACCCTTATAACAATTGAAATTGAGTGGGAGAATTTATTATTACCTAAAAGTTTATTACTATCAAAGAAAAGTCCAAAGCCATTTTCACCATATCCTAGAAAACACATTTATGACTAGCTTAGGTAATTTTATTTTAATTGCAGTAATAAAATCCCGTTCCTCTGAAGTAAAATTTCTAGAGTAGATAATCAATGGGTATTTCTTTATTATCCTTGTGTTTACTATCATCACCTTCAGGTATAATATTATTTATCACTCATTTCATCATTTACTGCTATAAATCACTTATCAGTTTATCGTTGTGATTCATTTTTAACTGGAGCTATAAAATAGTCCTATTTCGAATATAATTTCAAGCTCTATTCTTGGCTATATATGACTTTTGGTTTTCAATATAAAGACTCTGAATTGTATTTCTTCTTATATTCGAATGGTTCGTAATCTGCTTAAATAAATTACTATATACGTATTTATTCTAACAATAAGGATTAGTAAATAACAGTTTGGAAACTTGTCTGAACTTTGAACTCTCTATGTACTAAATTTTTTATATATCTAAAACTGAAAGAAGAAATTCTCTACATAATAATAGCCTGATTTATCTGTCCGTCTGTTCTCGAATTTATGAAGCAGTTGTACCTGGAATGGATAAAGGCATCCATATTGGATTCTTGTGAGTTCGAAATCACTCTTTCCCACTTTTAGAGTGTTTAATGCCATTATACAAGCCATATTTTCCCATTTTAAGAGCAAGTGATTAAGATTTATTTATCACATAATAAATAGGTAAAATAACATTTTTCTAGATTATGAAGTCATTCCTTTAACCATCTATTTAATCAATTCTTATAATTTATTTAAATATCGTCTGCATTATTTTTACTAATCCCATCATATCGAATATTAGACGTTACATAAAAAATTTTATTTTATATTTGGCTAAATAATATATTAGGTACATATGTGAAATTTTAAATTAATTACGATATTTTTTTGCTCAATCGAAATTTTTATCACCGGTTAACACAAGTATATCTACCTCCACGGTGTAGTGAAAATGATAGTTTCATTCCTTTACTTCGATTAATTACTGTGGCAAAAATTTGGGAAGAACTTAACGTTGATTTCAACTTAGCTAGGAAAACCTTAATTATCTTTCTAAATGAAATCAACGTGATTCTATACTGCTTTCACAGTATCGGGAAACTTTAGAGGAGTAGGAAGATAAGCAAATTATTGAGCATATACCAGATAATTCTCTGCACAGACTAATTTTCGCCTGTTGTGCAATCTGCTAAACTTACTCTCTAACTGTTCCTGTGATGTACTAACTATACTTTTTTTATTTGTCTCAATTTTGCGATTTATAGAGGAGTCTCAATATTTTAAATTTATATGTCCAATTTATTAACTGATATTTATAAAAATTATTAATAAATTGGTATTTTGTGTCAATCACCGATGAATAATTTTATTTCTCAAACTTATTAAAAATTTGTTTTGATCTCAAGTGCTCTAGCAAAAACAGTAATTTTGTGTTGTACTGTATGTATTCTAGTAGATAAAAACGTTATTTTACCACCCTTACAAACTATATTACCCTTATAACAATTGAAATTGAGTAGGAGAATTTATTATTACCTAAAAGTTTATTGCTATCAAAGAAAAGTCCAAAGCCATTTTCACCATATCCTAGAAAACACATTTATGACTAGCTTAGGTAATTTTATTTTAATTGCAGTAATAAAATCCCGTTCCTCTGAAGTAAAATTTCTAGAGTAGATAATCAATGTGTATTTCTTTATTATCCTTGTGTTTACTATCATCACCTTCAGGTCTAATATTATTTAGCAATCATTTCATTATTTACTGCTATAAATCAGTTATCAGTTTATCGTTGTGATTCATTTTTAACTGGAGCTATAAAATAGTGCTATTTCGAAATATAATTTCAAGCTCGATTCTTGGCTATATATGACTTTTGGTTTCAATATAAAGACTCTAAATTGTATTTCTTCTTATATTCGAATGGTTCTTAAATTTGCGTAAATAAATTACTATAAATATGTATTTATTCTAACAATAAGGATTAGTAAAAAACAGTTTTGATATCACAAAACTCGCAAAACTTTTTAGCTCATCTGAAACTGAAAGAAAAATTTCCTATATAATAATAGCCTAAGTTATCTGTCCGTTGTTCTCGAATTTATGAAGCGGTTGTACCTGGAATGGATAAAGGCATCCATATTGGATTCTTGGTGAGTTCGAAATCCACCTCTTCCCCCACTTTTAGAGTGTTTAATGCCATTATTTCAAGCCATATTTTCCCAGGTTAAGAACAGGTGATTAAGTTTAACTATTTATTACATAATAAATAGGTAAGAATGACATTTTTTCTAATATTATGACGTCATTCCTTTAACCATCTCATTTAATCAATTCTTATTTTAAATTATTTAAATATCCTCTGCATTATTTTCATATCTTTTATCATTTATATTAGATATCACATAAATATTTTTCTTTTCTATTTGGCTTAAATAATATATTAGGTACATATGTGATAATTTTAAATTTAATTATCGATTATATTTTGCTGCAATGGAAATTTTATCACCGGTATTAACACCAAATAATATCTACCTCCAGGGTGTAGTGGAATAATAGTTTCATTCCTTTACTTCCATTAATTACTGTGGCAAAAATTTGGGAAGAACTTAACGATGATTTCGACTTAGCTAAGAAAACTTTAATTATCTTTCTAAATGAATTCAACTTGATTCTAAACCACATTCATATTATCGGGAGAATTTAGAGAAGTATGAAGATAGTAAAATTATTGAGCGTATCCCAGATAGTTCTCAGCTTAAAAACAAAACTTATTATCTACTTTATAAGGTACTTTACAAGTCTGGAAAATTAAATTTTTACTAATCCCATCATATGAAGGCTAGTTAAGAATAATATTCATCTGATTGTTGAGCCGATGTTATTAAACGTTGGTGAAAGTGATTATAAGCACATTTATTCTGTTATTGTTGCTAATGCCACTTGGGCAACCCAAGCACTTAAGGCAAAGGCCACAAGATTTAAAGCGAAGGATCCGTCTTTCGTTTGACGAGAATCCACAAAGTAAAAGAAATTTTAGTATTTTAAGGACCATTTAAGTACCTTAAGTTTAACTTGACCTACCTACCCCCAGAGGTATCGTTGACGAGCACCGATAAAGTGAAAGAAGTCTTATATTTTTAAGAACCATGTAAGAACCTTACGTTTAATTTGACCTGTCCACCCTCAGAAATATCGTTTGGTCATTGGACTGTGGAGAACATCGTGACTACGAACATATTTTGTGTTCCCCAGTCATCATTAACGAAAACAACTTAATTACGCTACATCGTTGCCAGTCATCATTAACAAAAACAGCGGAATTACGCTACATGAAACTTTCTAGTTGCAACTCTCTAGTTATAACATTAATTTCTTTTCCGACTACGCTACTCCGGCTCCATGTTTATTCTAATAAGAAAGCAAGAATAATATTAGGCTTATTGTCGAGCCGATATTATTAAACGTTGGTGAAAGTGTCTATAAACACATATTTATTCTGTTATTGTTGTGAATGCCACTTGGACGAACCAAAGCCCGTGGGGCAAAGGCCACAAGACTTAAAGTTGAGGGATCCGTCTTTCGTTTGCCGAACACTGATAAAGGGAAAGAAGTCTTAGTTTTTTAAGGACCATCTAAGAACCTTAAGTTTAACTTGACCTACCAATCCCCAAAGGTATCGTTTGGTTATTGAACTATAGCGGACATTGTGACTACGAACATATTTTAGGTTCTATAGTCATCATTAACGTAAACAGCGGAATTACGCTACATGAAACTATCTAGTTATAACATCCTTTCCTTTGCCGACTGCGTTACTGCTGCTTCATGTTTATTCTAATAATAAATATTATTAAAAAATGCATTAATTGTCTATTACGCTACATGGGATCTTAGATCCAATTATATCACAAGATAATATAGATTTCATCTTCATTTGTCCCGTACTATTTTGTTCTTATAACTAGAGGCCACTACTTATAATTTTTGAGAAACGTACTTTCACTTCCGTGTAAAATACTGTCAATTTCTATTTCTCACATACTTTTCCAACCTTTCCATTCTCATTTATTTCCAGAAATATTCCTACATGACAGTTTCTGGCTGAAGAGGATTATATATGCTAGTGAAGAAAGAAGTAAAATTAGAAGAAAGATGACTATTCTTATACTCGTCTCGAATCCTTCAAACGCAGCCACAAAATTTCTCTCAATGCCTCTTTCACCAAACCAAATGCTTAAATACTAAGATAAATGACCGCGATCTGGTATTTATGGAAATGAAAGGTATTGTGTTTGAGGCATCTGTTGATGACTTTATGACGTAATTCCTCACTTATTTATGAATTGAATATTTTAATATTTATCGTAACAAATGCTATTCCTTAAATACGCAAAACTTTGTTGTGCTTTTAAGCCATTTGAGATATATCATCTGAAATGGATTTCTACACGAAAATGGAGTAGCACATAAATAAAATGGATAAAATTTGACCTAATTTATATTCATTTTAATTCGAACAGTCATAGAAAAAACTTTTATTTTTGAAATTGGCAAAACGTTAAATATTAAAATTGTCAAACTATGAACTATTTTTAAGAATATGGGTCTAATAAATTAGACAATGTACTAGAATATATAATTTTAATTTTATAACATAATTAATACTATTTTATTTTCGATTATTTATTGGAACTATATTCTTGAAAAAATTGTAATATTAAGTGTAAACTTATAAAAATGAAAGGAAACCAAAAAAAAATTTATTTTGGAATGTTTCAATTTTAAATAGTTTTATGTTTAATTAATTTGTAACTTTAAATGCTTATTTTATGAATGAAATAGGAAGGAGTTTTACATAAAAATATTCAAGTATAATTCAAGTTGTAAATTAATTTCTGTTTCGTATGCCGTCATAATAATGATTTGTGTCTCTATTGCTTACAACTTGCTTGGATCTCCGTGAAATTTTGCATATTAAACTTTAAAGATAACTGGAAGGATTTTTTAAATTTTCCTGGGACTTTAATTGTCAGAGATAACAATTTAAACCCTTAGATCTCTTCTTTCTTCACCATTTAAAGTGTACTTTTACCTTTCTTGCTCCTCAGAAACGGCATACACAAACATATTTAAAAATGTCGAACATTTTACAATTCTCAGTTGTTTGTTCTACAAAGTAACAAAATATACGATCTTAATCTTATAGACTAATTTTTCCTCCGTGTAATTTTTTGTGGAAAAATAATAACTCTTTCTATTTTTTACAAATGGTTTCGGAAAGATCGATTTCGAAACAATTTTTCAAAGCAGATTTTTAAATGGTATTTACAATTTTATAATTCTGCTTTATGATATGTTCTTGCATTTGTAAAAAATCCAGGATTTTTCCCTCTACATATGTAATTAAAAATAGGCATTTCCATAATTTTTTAAATGAGCTTTTAAAAATGATTCAAAATCCGACTTAAACATTTAATAACTTCTTGAAATTTATCTTACCGTACGTAGGAAATAAGCAGCTTTAATCGAAATTTCCCAATATCGTCTAAAAAATTATGGATTCTACTAATATTTTCTTCTGCTTTTGGGTTAAAATTTAGTATTACCATAAATTTCCATAGACCTTGACCATAATTCCCTGAAATAAAAATATTTGACATGCTTCCAAAATAAATAAGCACTTTTTCTTCTGCAAGCCAGATATTTTGTTTTGTCTCTGTACAGACAAACGTAATACGTAGTGTACAAGCACACTTTGCATAAAAAATGTTTCTTTCTTATTTAAAAATTTACAGTTCATTAGATTTTCATAAAACTTTGCACCATTCTCCTTTAATCAAAATAATCAACTTTAATAATAATAAAATATTAAACATCATCCTTACCTGGGTAATTCAGTGTGCTTCAGTCAATTTAAAAATAAAGTTTAACAACAGTTTAGTTCTCAATATTATTTATTGGTTACTGTTTATAAAGTTTGATAACTATACTCTGTATTAAGTACTTTTTAAGTGCTAGAAAATAATGTTTCCTCAATTTTTACAATCTTTCTCTAAATATTTTTCTGATGACATCATATATTACCTATACCTATGATAAAGTCTGACTAATATGTGTATCCGCATGTATACATAGTATGCTGAGGACTACATTATCAAAGCGAGAAATATAATTAGGAAAAAGGCTCCTAATCATATTCTCGTCTATAATACTCCAAATAGAGCCACAAAAATATTCTTAATACTTGTTTCGGTTAATTTAATACTTAATTATTAAGAAAAATGACCGAGACCTGAAATATATATTAAAGGTACTGGGACATTTGTTAAAGGGTTTATAACGTAACTTTTCTAGATACTTCTTTCAGCTAGCTCATTGCTTAAATAATAAAAGACTGAGTGCTGGTATACATTGAGATAAAAAGTATTTTAGTTGGGATATCTGTTATAAATTTTATAATTTGACTCATCCATTATTTATGAAATAAACATGTATATTTTCCCTGGTAGCAAATAATACTATTTTGTACATATTCTAAGCTGTAATGTATTCTTAAATTGTTTTAGAAATATTCCCAAAAATGATATTGCACAAAGAAAGAGTACCGTAGATTCAACAAAACCATAAGGTAAACAAAGAAAAAATAGTAAAGATTGCTCTGAACTCTTAAGGTTTCAAAAAACCTTTTTACATATTATTTCAAATAACATTCTTTTATATCACGATAAAGTTATTAACTCTCTCCAACTTTGCCATTACGGTAAAATAGTTTTAAAAAAAGTTAGTTGTACATTTTCTAATCCATCTAATTAGGATGTCAAAAAACCTTTATTTTTTTAACAATAAATACTGTAAAGTATAACACATTATAAAGAATATATATATATATATATATATATATATATATATATATATATATATATATATATATATATATACATCTTGTCTATATGTTGTATATATAAATACATGTGTGTATGCCCGAATTTTGTTTTAATTTTATTTTCATGTGTCTGGTATTTACATTTTTATTGTTTTACTTTGGAAAATAAATTAAAAAAAATAATTTATGCATTTTGAGGGATTACTTTTTCTAAACATTATATATCAAATGTTATTGTTGATATATGATGTCCATTGTTGATATTGATAATATATGATTTCCACGTTTTAAAACTTTTGGAAAAGGAAACTGCATAAAGATATGTTAAATTTTTAACTATATTTTAAACTAAAATCCAACCTCTCTGTAACTACTTAGTTAAGTGACCCTTTTTTGAAAAATTTGAAACGTTTCGGAAAATATCAAATATCGTGCAAAGTTTGAAATATTTCTATAACTTTCAGAAGTACATCAATCTCAGTTCTTAATACAGATAAATATTTTACTAACATACGTTATAACTTGCTTAAAATATAATAATAAAAAATTTGACATCCATGAAAACTTTAAAATTACCTACAATTTTTCAACGGCTAAAATGTTATTTCAGTCAAAGGTTTTATGCTCTATTTAAATTGAAGTAATAAGATCTGTTCAAAAATTATAAATATTCAAAATGTATGGCCTAAAAAGTAAATTTTAAGAGAATTTGTTTTCTTGTTAGCTTAGTTAAAATATTATATAAAATGTTAAGCAATAACAGTATTTTATCATGGTAATAGCATTATTTTAATCTAATATTGCTTAAAATATGTTATTCCAACTCTCACATTCTAATAATAACGGAATACTTATATTTCTTACTCATAATTCTTGTGTTAATACGAAACTAATTAAGTATTTTTTTATATTTTCTCTCTCTTCTCAGTGTAGATCTTGTGAAAGTATAATTACATAACCTAATTAATCCTAACCGATTTTATGCCGAATTACATGCGCTAAAATCTGTAACTATGTTATTCCAACTCTCACATTCTAATAATAAAGAAATACTTATATTCCTTTCTCATAATTCTAGTGTTAATACGAAACTAATTAAGTATTTTCTTATATTTTCTCTCTCTCCTGGGTGTAAATCTTGTGAAAGTATAATTACATAACCCAATTAATCCTAACTGATTTTATGCCCAATTACATTCGCTAAAAAAACTGTAACTACGTTATTCCAACTCTCACATTCTAATAATAACGAAATACTTATATTCCTTACTCATAATTCTAGTGTTAATTCGAAACTAATTAAATATTTTTTTATATTTTTTCTCTCTCCTGGGTGTAAATCTTGTGAAAGTATAATTACATAACCTAAGTCATCCTAACCGATTTTATGACCAACTACATGCGCTAAACAACTGTAACTATGTTATTCAAAAGCTCACATTCTTATAATAACGAAATACTTATATTCCTTACTCATAATTTTACTGTTAATTCGAAACTAATTAAATATTTTTTTATATTTTTTCTCTCTCCTGGGTGTAAATCTTCTGAAAGTATAATTACATAACCTAAGTCATCCTAACCGATTTTATGACCAACTACATGCGCTAAACAACTGTAACTATGTTATTCAAACGCTCACATTCTTATAATAACGAAATACTTATATTCCTTACTCATAATTTTACTGTTAATTCGAAACTAATTAAATAATTTTTTATATATTTTCTCTCTACTGGGTATAAATCTTGTGAAAGTATATATACTTATATTCCTTACTCATATTACTCATTCCTTACACATATATACTTATATTCCTTACTCATAACCTAATTAATCCTAACCGATTTTATGCCCAATTACATGAGCTAAAAAAACTGTAACTATGTTATTCAAACTCTCACATTCTAATAATAACGAAATACTTATATTCCTTACTCATAATTCTAGTGTTAATTCGAAACTAATTAAATATTTTTTTTTATATTTTTTCTCTCTCCTAGGTGTAAATCTTGTGAAAGTATAATTACATAACCCAATTAATCCTAACTGATTTTATGCCCAATTACATGTACTAAAAAAACTGTAATTCCAACTATTTTGAAGGGTGTTTTTAACTTTATATTTCTTTTCTTTCGTATGAAAAGAGGCATTCAAGAAGAAAGAAATTTGTGTGGTCGACAAAATTCTGTTCTTAAGGTCAGAATCAAATTTATTGGCTCTACTAAAATCTTTAAACCTTTTAGTTTTTCCTTCTATCGTTTCAGAAACTATGTGTGGAATGTTAGTGGTGTATTCAATGACTAGAGGCCATTTCCGGCCCAGTAAAGTAAGCGTTCCTCTGAAATATTTATAAATCAAAAGATAGCAACTTTGTTAAGTAATATTAAACTATTTTCCGGAGTTTGTAACTTTGGGAGATTTTTTTTTAAAACACGTGTGAGGATGTATTATGTAATTATGTTTTATTTATCGTAGTAATATGAATAGTTGTGAAAAATT
The DNA here is from genome assembly GCA_032207245.1 of Pardosa pseudoannulata. Lineage (NCBI taxonomy): Eukaryota > Metazoa > Arthropoda > Arachnida > Araneae > Lycosidae > Pardosa > Pardosa pseudoannulata. The sequence goes on along the minus strand of CM063498.1, from coordinate 143,805,365 downwards.
GCTATGGACTTTTTCTTTATCTCTGTAATAAGTTATTTTGTATTCTAGAAAGCCCTTTAATGTAGCCATTTTTTGCAATATAATGTACACATATATTTACATATATACATATATATATATATATATATATATATATATATATATATATATGTGTGTGTGTGTGTGTGTGTGTGTGTGTGTGTGTGTGTGTGTGTAAGTATATTAGACTACTCGACAGACATTGTCCTGTTTTTACTCTGCAAATCCAAAGATTGTAAAATGTTTTTAAATAAAATATAAATTTACCGTTTTCATAAAAAAGTAAAAGAAAAAATATCTTAAAAATACTTGACTCCAACACGCATATACTCATTACAAACGTAATTAGATTAAATTAAAATTCCCACATCGCCTGTACGGAGATTTGATCCTGGAACTTCTCGTGCTGAAGCCCGTTGAACTGACCACAGTCCCACAAATATGTTGGTGGTGAAGGGTTTGAAGAGTCATTATAATAATCTCAATAATTCAAGATTTTTCATAAAAAACATTTTCTATCGGATTGAGTTGTAAATCTAAACCATTCTAGAATTATGTACATAAAATTTTATCAAAATCATTCCAGCCATTTAGGAAGAGTTTTATTACAAGCACAAGGCAGAAGAATTTTATATATAAAAATATATGTTTGTGTGTGTGCGTAGTAATAAATTACCGCTATAAATTCTAATTTACAATAAGTGCAGTACAATATGAATAGTCATGTACTTTATCTCACTGTTTTTTGAAGAACAAACTGAAAAAAGTGGCCCTTCAATTTCGATTTACTGTTTGACAAATTTTATTACGCCAACTTCTCAACATCATTTTTTAGAAGTTGTGTTTTTATCTTATTGTTAGTAATAAAGTAACACCTTTGTATGTACTAATGTGCTACCATGATTCAAATTTAATAAGAAAAAAATTTACTTCATTACACTCAGGATATTTTTCAAATATTGTGATTTTCTGAACCCCAAGCGACAAGCTACACAAAAACAACTCTTACAATTTACGTCTGCCACATATAACTTTGTGCTATTCCAATTTAGAACCGTCGTTAATCATTGTTGTACTGCTCCTCATTTTCAGAAGAGTTTAACTTTCTTTAATCTATATAAGATTATACTATAAAAATCTATGTTAGACATTGATGTATAAATAAATATATATGTATGTATAAGGTAATTAGATTTTCACTACAAATCACAAATATAGTTATCTTCCTTTT
>CM063498.1:143761616-143796616 GCA_032207245.1 Pardosa pseudoannulata | reverse complement strand
TCAACGTTCTAACCCTTGAGTGTGTAATTGTATATTCTTTTATGTGCATAACTAACACAATTCTTTAATTTTTAGGTGATTAAATATAACTGCATTTACGGTAATGTCAAGGATAATATTCACTATTGATCAGTATCACGGGGTGAAGTGGATGTAGTAGGTTTTAATATCGACAGTAGTTTTTCTGCTGCAGAAACATCGGTTTAAATGTCTTAACTGTAAAATTCGATCTCTCAGTATTTTTATTTTATTTTATTTTATTTTTGAGAAAAGGTGACTTGAAAATGTGTCAACAATGTGATTTATCGGAATTCATGGCATGGCGTATTATAGGCAGACTTGAATCCGGGCAAACACAACGTACTCTTCTGAACGCTGTTGGAGAACTGTGGTTGCAAGGCTGTGGATACCATTCTAAGAAATAGGGAATGTTAGACGTCGACCGGGGCAAGGTCTGCATGTGCCACTACAGAACTGATGACCGATATATGCTGTTAACAGCTCGTAGAAACAGAACAGACAATGCTACGCAGCTACAAATGCTATTGGCAACATTACAAAGGATGACCAGCCAAATTACACGTAAAAGTCTTCATCAGGGAGGTCTCTATGTATATAGGCCAATGGTCTGCATTCCGTTGACCTCACGCGAGCGTGTGAACATTGTAAGCATCGAAATTGGAAGCAACGTGACTGAAGCCAAGTGCTGTCTACAGATGAGTTCCGATACAGTCTGGAGTGTGACACTAAAAGTGTTTTGGTATGAAGAAAGAGAGGAACTCGAAATAACCCCACATTCGTTTATGAAAGTTCACAATACAGATTATCTGTTTTGATGGTATGAGATGGAATCAACTTATGGGGACATACGAATCAGTATGTGATTTGGAATGGTGCTTTAACGGCCCGAAGGTATGCAAACGAGATTCTGAGACTTCGTGTCATAACTTACGTTGCAGCCATTGGAGATTTCTTTGTTTTCCAGGATGATAATGTCAACCCGCATACAGCTCGTCTCGTGGTGAACAGGTTTGAAGGTGAAACAATACAGCGTATGGAATTGCCAGCATATCTCCTTCCCTCAATCCAATCGAACATGTTTGGGACATGATTGGACGACGCACTGCTGTCAGACTAAGGTGTCCTTTTACTCGCCAGGACAAGGAGATCGCAATTCTTGAGGAGTGTAGGAGTATTCCTTAAAGTCTTATCGATAACATCATCGTATCCATAGAAAACAGGTATGCAGCAGTCTGTTCGAGAAGACCACACGCCATATTAAATATCTTTCATCATTTCTAAACAATCCTTTTTTATCTTTTACATGTAACTAAATTGTTGCCCTAAATCCATTTTCATGCTTTTTCCATATTTTCAAAGAATTAAAGCTTAATCACAATTTTTTTTTTATGTTTTCTCTTCTGTATGCGTATACTATCCATTTTATGCCAATAAGTTACTGTCTCTCAAGGTTTTCTTAGCATCTTTGCTTGGTCCCCTAATTTATTTTAGTAGTGTATATACCTGCATATAAATATGTATTTATCTGTATAACTAATACAACTATTTCATTCATTTGATTTAATTAAATATGAAAACTTATATCCATGTGTAATGGCAAGATTACTATTCCCAAATGAATGGTAACACGTGGCAGAGAGGTTGCAGTTATATTTATCACAATTGATTTCCTTGGAAAGGTTGAGAAATCTATGCTAATTCATGTAGATAAATGCTATAAAGAAAACTTGTACTACATGGATCAAAAAGTATTAAACATACTATTTGGAGACTAAAGTTATTACTTTATTAATGAATATTTAAATTACAATCTTCAGTTAACCCTCTAACAACTTCTGTACACTTTTCTAGTGGTTCTTCAAATCCTTATAACATACTTCCATGTCCTTTTCTGGAATATGCTTAAAATTTTGAAGAGAAATTTCTTTTACTACATCAATAAAATTATATCGGTTACCAATAACAGCAGTTTCAACCCTGAAAATAAGAACGATTGTGAACGACTGCAACACGTTTTTACCATACAGCACCTATATGGCGGCAATTTGTAACTTTACTTTTAGATTTTCATCAAAAACATATTTTTGCACAACATTCAATATTTTATAATAATGAATTTCTTTCATCAAAATTTCATTTTCCATTAAAGATATTAAGTAATATATATATATATATATATATATATATGTCTTTTATTTTTTCCTGGTTGTCGTTCCTGCCTGTTCTTGAGTGATTTTAATAATTTTACCATATCATTTTTCCCTTATTATTTCTCTGTTATATTCATTTTAGCATTTCTTTTGAAATATAAAATTTCAAAACCTTATACTCTGTACATTTTTTTAAACTTTTGACAAAATGAGTACTGAATCCATATCTGATTACTCATCATTAATGAAATTTTAAAAGCTTACTAACATAATGGTTTAAATCATTAAGTATTAGGTTACTTTTTTTATTGCTGGGAAAATATTTTCCAAATTTTCCCTGAAATTGAAATTGTTTTATTCAATTCAAAGAAATTACACAGAATGTTTGTAAGAAATTTAAGACACAAAGTGAATATGACACAAAGGAACTTCAATTTGACAATTTACTAAAACAAAATGTCCATATAAAACTTTTCAGTAGTAAAAAATGAGGCATACACAGTATGACATGATAAATGCAACATTATATATATTAGCATAGGATTACGTAACTTGCATCATTTGATTATAAAAACTTTTTAATGTCATTGCAACAGAAAAATAAATAAAACAAAATGTTTTCCAGAATTATATAGTTCCTAAATATAAATTTAAATAATATTTTAAAGTAAAGTTTTCATTGATATTTCTTACTTTTATACGTTTACTTACACTTTTAGAGACTTTGTATATTTCATTAAAATATGTATGAAACAATATTAATTAAATAGCAAAAATATTTTTAATTGAACTTATTTCAATCCTACAAATATTACTTCAAAAATGTAAGTTTCTATTGCTTTTATGACAGTTGATATATTTTACTGTTTTTTTAACAGCACTACAAGTTTTCATTTATTTTTAGAATAAATCTCATCTTATTCTGTTCATCCAAAAAAGAGATTGTCATACAGCATTTAACATTTAGTAGGAATCGCTTTGTTCTGTAAAGATTTAAATTTATTAAGATATGTATCTGTCATCTTTCTTTTCATGGCTGTCATTCTTGCCTGTTTTCTAGTATTCTTAAATATGGTTTTTAAGCTTGTTCGTTTCGTTTAATCTTCTTTTTTATTCTTTTATCTTTTGACATCTCTATGGATATTTTTTTTAAATTACGGTCTGTGATGTTTTTATGAGGAACTAAATTAGAAGAATCTGAATTCAATAGCTGTGCAAATAGAGGATTAATGAAATTTTAAATAACTACTAAAATAAAGGTTTAAAATAAAATAAATTATTATCTATAACAGACAGTATAAATTTCATAATTATTTTCCTTTTTTTGTAAAAATATTTTATAAATGTTCCATATAGTTAAAAATCTTCGAAGATAACTCGAAAAAAATTTATCATAGAATTTCTATTTTAATTCTATCTATAAATATAACTTTAGACATATATGTAGTCTAACCCCGTGAAAATCAACTTGAAGGTACCAAAAATTCTTAGATTTACATGGTGATGGGGAAAAGGATAATATTCCATTCAAACTTTCTTTCTGTGAAATTTTTAAAAAAATGCTTTACTGCAAAACTAGTTGCTGAATTAAAAACCAAATTAAATGCTCAATTGAATGGTTGCAAAAGTAAATTTAAAAAAAAATACTAGGTGACTTCTAAATTTTTTATCTGATAATTAAACATCAAATTAGTAATTAAAAGTATTTAATTCTCGATATTAGAAATCTTATCCTTTTTTCGATAACCCAGGTAGTTTAGCTTATTTAAATTGAATATAAATGAAGGTAAATAAAAAATTATTATTTTACCCCCATATGTTATTCATTTTGTTAGTACAGAAATAATTGTAATTGTGATGCATTTCCACAACAAAATCGTTCGATGCTGCAACTTTTTTGTTCCAATGTTTTCGTGTAGGAAAACTTTATTTTTATGTATTTTGTTGTGAAATTAGAAACAAAATACTATGGTCACAAATTCTGAAGATTTTCAAAAGAAAAATGCTGAAAAAAATTCAGTTAACGACGGAAGTAGTTTGCTAAATTCCATTGTATAAAACTTCCAAATTTCAAAATATAACGATAATTTAATTGAAATTAAAATGAAATAAAACGACAGATAGGAAAACAATAGAATGAAAATTTTTGCCCGTTATATGCCGGGTTTGTCTATGACGGGATTCGACTGTAAATTAAATTTGTAATATAAGAATATAATTTTTTTTCAAAAAATTAAAGTAGAGAATGAAACCTCCTGATATCAAATGTATCATAAATGGTTAATACAATCTAAAAATTTAGAAGACTCATCTGCAGAATTATCAGTCGAATAATGCCATTCCTAAGAAGCTCTGTGTGTGTTGGAACAAAAACTTTTTTACAATAAAAATCTTTCATGGAAAAACAAAGTTCCAACACTAAGGAAATAACTAAGGAATGTCTACCCGACATTACTTGCAGGTTCATTTCTAAAAATCCTACAACAACACAAAACATCTCATAATATATAAGCTTCTCATTTCGCTCATATCAAGCGGATGAGTAACAGAAAACTGAACAATAGTGTAGGCGTGCTTACCTGACTAGTAATTCTGGAATAGGAGATCCACTGTAAAATGACAGTCATGGGACCTATAAATTACACCTATAAATCTATAAATTTTACGCAAACTAGGTCTTTTTATATTTTATTTAACACACAGCATGACATATTTACAGGGGACTTAGAAATTTTCACCTTTAGACAAAGCACTCACATATACAACACAAAAAATAGAACTCACAACAACTTACATAACTAACAATTAAACCAAAAATAAAAACAACATTCTTTAAAACATTGTCTGTTCCTCTTTTTTTGGGGGGGGGGGGACACCTGGCGCCATCTCTTGGTACTAGTGATAACTGGCGTCAATTACGTAACAGTGTGTATGCATGTGTGTAAACAACATAACTCAAAACTAAACGTATTCCCGAAAGATGGCTGATTGGTTAGGGTGCTGGCCTTCAGTACCAGAGTTCTTGGGTTCGAATCCCACTGTGGCAGGGATGTACATAGCCGTTCAAAATCAACTTTAAGCTGTAGTTCCTGGTCTCATTAGCGCTCGTGTTACAAAATATTAGACCGTACCACTCCGAACCAAAATTAAACATAATTGGATTTGATGAAGAAACATATTTGTACAATATCTAGCTGTTTTTTTTTATTTATAGCTACAACAGCTAATCACCGTTTAAGTGCCATTTATTCTCGTAAATTGATTAAATTTGACTGTTAAAATGCGACAAAAGTACCATGTTAAAATAAAGTGAGTTATTAATTTACAACTTAATAATTATATATTAATTTAAACCGATTTTGTTCAATGAAACAATGAAAATTTGTCTTTTTATTCCTGAGAAATTTCAAAACAATACCGATTACAATAAATTTTAAATTTAGAATTCAGTGATAATTATTTTAATGGTCGTGTTGAGAATGTAGCATTTACCTGTATGTGGGTCTCATACATTATTCAAAATGGATGAAAATATAAGATCTTTTCATTTGCTTCGAAATCTGATGGAAATCTTTCTTTTAAAATAAATATTCTTTTAAAATATTCATTTCAATTAACATTTCAAATTTTCAGCAGTTCAATACTCTTGTGCTCTAGCAGTTTTTATTTACATTCTGGTGTAGCCAACTCACGCTACATAAATAATCCTTATTTTGGTGCCAAGCACGTTAGCTTTATATGGAAAGCGATAACAGCTGCTTATATAATTAAAAACATCTAGCCATCATTATTCGATCTCAGAAAATTAAGTATTATTTTTAGCACACAGAAAAATAGTTAATCTCCTTCTATCCCGATCTTTTCTCTCGAACTCCATTAACGTGTTCAAATTTCAGAACGTATAAATAAATGCATTTAATTAAATTTTTATTAATAGGAGATATGAAAATGCTGTTTTAATTTCAAATATATTGTTACGTATAAATGTGATATATTTGCTAATATTTTGTAATTTATCTTCCTGCTATCTTAAAAGGAAAGTTCATATTTTTTATATTATAATCAGATTCGATTTTTATGATGCTTTCCATAAAACAAGACTAAAATATTCAATCCATGCCATCGTTAATCCACAATAAGACATGAATGAGTTAGCAGAAATAGGTAGCTAAAATTTGCGGATAGATTTGAAAAACATATCCTACCATCTTCAAATGCCGTGTCCTGTAAATTTTCATTTCAGAAGTGTGTTGTTTTCAATACAGTAAGCTTTTAAATAGGTTTGCTTCATTTTTACCTTATTTATATCTTGATGCAAAAGCATTTGAAAACACATTGTAAACCAATTTATCTGTAGATTACTATCTGCTTTCGTAATAGTAACCGATTGTTTTCACAAGGTAAAATGCAACTATAAGTTTACCAATAAATAATTTAAGATATGTGCCATTGATCGACAATGTGAACATCTGTTATAATATCATATCGCGTTAGTATATGGGCGAATGAGATTTTAATACATATAGAGACTGTCTAGAATTATAAAAATGCATGTCTAAATTTTAAAAACACTGACACGAACGGGGTGGTTTTATACGAAATACAAGCAAAATAACTTTAATTATAGATATAATTAACCCAATGGCCTGTTCACTTTCAATTCCTAAAGAGTGCCTTTATAACCCATTACTAAACGAATCAAGTCCGCCAAATATATATTAAGGATTACCTTAAATTCAAGTTATGGTCTGCTGTGTAAGAAATTTTGATCACCGTGTCCAAGTCGAAGCCTCCCAGAGAATCAACAAATAGCAAATACAATAAATATAATCAATATCTAATTACGACCAGGTGATTTTCATGATGCAAACAGCTAAAACATACCCCAGTGCCAACTGCTCTTTATTACAATGCGTTTGTACAGAGTACAAAATAAATTCATATACAAACAATTACACATTAATTCAAAGTTTTGAATAATACAAATTACACCTTGCCTTAACGTAGAAGAATTTGATAAATGTTGCATTAAAACAGAACAATACTCAGTAAGAAAGTAACTGCTTCTGATGTCATCAACTAAATTACATTTAAAAATTGCATGCTCAGCTGTCCTTCTGCCCTGCACCAACAAGTTTAATCTTTCATAAAGTATTTGACATACGTTGCATTGAAACAAAATAATACTGAGAGCGAAAGTAACTGCTTCTAATATCATCAACTAAATTACTTTTTTTGTCATCAACTATGTTAATTTTTGAGCCACGGTATATCAGTCGGCAAAGGCAGTGATCTCGTAACTGAAAGGTTGGGAGTTCGGGACTGGAGCGGGCCTAAGATCCGCCGTGTTCGTTTAAGGTGACTGGGGCAAGTAAAATATGCTCGTGATCCCAAAGTCCTCAAAGTTCTCAAACGTTACCTCTGGTGGAGACAGGCCAAGCCTGGAGGTTTTCTGCTTGGTCACTGCTTCTAAATTACGAGAACCTAGCTGGGGTAATGTTCCTTGCGTCCGTGGAATACCTTAAACTACAGATGCTCTTCAGGTGGTGCTAAATGGGTAACTGGTTCAAGCCTTGTTAAGGTGTTAGAATAATGTCTGTATCACCTGCTGTATTGGAAAAAACTAAATTACATTTAAAAATTGCGTGTTTGACTATCCCATCTGCTCAGCACCAACAAGTTTGATCATTTATCAAGAATTTAGCTTAATAAGCCAGTATGGTTCCATGACTAGCCATGACTAGTACATATATGGTTTATATAAAATATGGATTCTAGTCTAAACAGATTCATCTTCGGAAAGATATTGCATACTCTTATCATTTTATCACAAATGATTCATGGACTAAAATGTAAAATAAATACGAGATTCAAACAAATTGAAAATTACAATCTACATTAGTGATCAGTAATCATTTTAAACCCCATAGGATGTTATTTATATAAAAAAACCCTCTGTGATAGGAAATTAGTTTGGAAAACAAATTACTGTAAAGTGAGGTTTCATAATAGATACAGATTTTAGTCATTATTTCAGTCGATGCAATTTCCTAAAAAGTAATTTTATGTGCGAAAATCATAAAGTCATAAAATGTCGATCCTAATGCCAAGATTTTAAATAACAGCAGATACTCAAAAACTTAGCAGATTGTTTATAGGATTGCAATCTACCTTGGCTAAAAAGGATACCTCGTTAAAAAAACCTCTTAATTATATTTTAGCCGTCAACGCAAAGCATGCTAGGCAAGCATGGCCATAGGTTAATCATAACTTTTCATTTTTACATTCACCTATTACGTCCCAGCAATTTATATTTATATAATTATATTTTAACCGTCCATGAAAAGCACGCTAGGTAATTAAAGCCATAGGTTAATCATAACATTTCATGTTTACTCTCACCTATTATTTCGCAGGATTCATATTTAAATAACTCTATTTTAGCCATCAATGCAAACCACGCTGGTTAAGCATGGCCATAAGTTAATCATAACTCTTTTCATTTTTACTCTCACCTAGTATTTCCCAGTAATTTATATTTAAATAACTATATTTTAGCTGTCAACGAAAAGCACGCTAGGTAAGCCTAACCATAGATTAATCCTAACTTTTCATTTTTATTCTCACCTATTATTTCGTAATAATTTATATATAAATAACTATATTTTAGCCATCAATGAAAACCACGCTGGTTAAGCATGGTCATAAGTTAATCATAACTCTTTTCATTTTTACTCTCACCTATGATTTCCCAGTAATTTATATTTAAATAACTATATTTTAGCTGTCAATGAAAAGCACGCTAGGTAAGCCTATCCATAGATTAATCCTAACTTTTCATTTTTATTCTCACCTATTATTTCGTAATAATTTATATTTAAATAACTATATTTTAGCCGTAATTCAAAAACACGCTAGGTAAGCATGACCATAAGTTAATCATAACTCTTTCCATTTTTACTCTCACCTATTATTTCCCAGTAATTTATATTTAAATAACTATATTTTAGCTGTCAACGAAAAGCACGCTAGGTAAGCCTAACCATAGATTAATAATAACTTTTCATTTTTATTCTCACCTATTATTTTCCAGTAATTTGTATTTAATTTCTTGAGAAAATATCATTTGTCATTTTTATATAAAAAAACAAGATCAAATTAATTTAGTATTTGCATCGAGTATTAATGAAATTTCAATTGCTTCCTAACATTATCTTTTAGATTTATGTTCTATAAAAGCTTTTTTGTTTTGTTTTTTTAAAGAAAAATGTTTTCAAAACTTTCCATGTAATTGAAAATCTTGAAAACAATTCTAAGGAAATACATCAAAGATTCTCTGAGTGAACTTTCGGAGAAATCATATTAATAAGATTTAAGATATGTCAATTTCTATTTTCCCTATTCATCTCAAAAGTTATTCTGAGACATAAGGATTTAACTTCAGGGTACTAGAGCGTGGGGCATGTACAGACAATAAAGAATAAGAAGAATAATATCTGCATAAATAATTATCGAGTAAATTTGCAGTTACCATTATATCCTTTTTAAAACGTTTTTAATGTTTTGGAAGCGAAAGATAATTCAAAATGACATTTTCTTTTTTATTAAATATATAATTTGCACTCATTTAAAAGATTCAAATGTAGGAAGGTCTAAATATAAATACACATGCTTAAAAGTGTCGTGTTCATGTAGTTGTTAAATTTTTGTATTAAACTTTTTAATATAGATGTTCGTTAAGGTTCACTTTCTATAATTTTATTAATGCTTTGTATACGTTTACTTTAAGATGATATAGCATCTTTGGAGTTCATGTCTTCATTAGTACAGTCTAACTTTGATTCAGTATAAGATGAAAAAGTCTGATGTCTACTGATTAAAAAAGTTTCAGATCATTAACTAGTGTCTACCTCTATTAAAATTATTTATTTTTATGAAGCAAAATAGTATTTTTATAATAGATACAGTAAAGTAGAGTTTTTTATGTTAAATAGTAAAAAATCATTTTTTTTATTCTGTGAAGTTCAATTTTATTAACATTTTGCAAACATTTATTTTACAACATGATAAAGAATATTTTTATTTCAAATTTTAATTTTAAATTTTACAGTCTATAAACATTTTTAATTTTAAAATGTACTAGGTATTTAAAATTTTATTTTACAGAATAAAAAAGATATCTATATTTAATCCCCTATAATAATAGCCTAAGTTATCTGTCCGTCTGTGCTCGAATTTATGAAGTCGTTGGACCTGGAATGGATAGAGCATCCATATTGGATTCTTGATGAGTTAGGGTTAACAAAATTCCAAGCGAGTAAAATTTTTCTTCTAAACTATCAATCCTATTCTAAAATAAATTGGTATAAATATGCTTCATATCATAGCGAAAAATACTGTCGTCTTTAAAACGTTCGAAATCCCCCCTTCCCCCTTTTCGACCGTTTAATGCCATTATTTCAAGCCCTATTTTCCCCGGTTAAGAGTAGGCGATTAAATTTATCAATTTATCACATAATAAATAGGTAAAAATAACATTTTTTTAGCATTATGACTTTATTCCTTTAACCATTTCATTTAATCATTTCTTATTTTAAATTATTTAAATATCGTCTGCATTATTTTTATACGTTTTATCACTGAACTTAGATATTACGTGAATAATTTTCTTTTATATTTGGCTTAAACAATAGATTAGGTACATATGTGATAAATTTAATCATCGATATTTTTCGTGGCAAGATAATACTCAGCCAAAAACAAACCATTTTCTTACCTCCCTCATAGGGTACATAACAATTCATGAAAATTAAAAGTTTCACTGATAAAGTCATATGACGGGATATATGCTAGTTTGATATAAAAGATTAGTTTCGGATATGACGGGTACATCATAATGTTGTGCAACGTTCGTAATAAAAGGTTTTTTGTTTGCACCAATATGATAAAAGGGAAGCTAGATTATTTTTCATATAAAAATATATTTAAATATATTTATAAAAAATAAGCGAAAAATGGTGCACTTGTTACTGGTGCGTTTTTTACAATTTAATTCAAAATTAATAGACGATTAAACAGATCACGAAACATAGGACTAGGCCTTTTATTTTGAAGTAAAAAATGTTCAGCATTGCCACCACCACAAAGTAATAAGAAAGTCAGTTGCGAAACTTCATCTATTGCAGCAAAGTGTAACATGTCACCATCAATGACAGCGAAGATCCGTTGAATGACATTTATCAGACCCACCAAACGGGAGAACTCGGTGAACCCACCAGAGAGTCGGAACACACGAAACACATGGAGTGATTGGAAGGGCCAATAAATCTTACAACTTCGACTTATCATTGGATCTGCAGTGAAAGGTTGCAACAGGAAAATCTTGATTTCACTTGCAATGTGGGACGAGACATCCTTCTGCATGATGGTGATAAGTAACGCATGCCTTTCTAGTGCTCACATGGTCACACAAAAACAGAAGATATTGTGTTACAATGCTTGCACAGTTTCATTCCGGATACAAAACAAAGCTTTTCAATAAACAAAAGGACCCAGAATATAAATCCTAGTGGAACTACTCCAATCGATTGCATGTAGAGGATAGAGTGAAATCCAAGATGGTTAACTTCCTAGATAGGAATTGTCTGTGTATGAAAGTCTAAATGTAGTGTCAACTGGACCTCATCTACTCACATGACGATTAACAACCAATCTAAATCAGGTTTCGTTCAATCTAGCACCCATGTAGTAAAGTTTTCCTGGTGGTTATATCTACTGGTAATAATCGGTGAAAAACCTGGATTTTGTATTAATACAGTTAAAAAATGTCATACAAAATATGTAAAATCGTCAACTTTAGAATCACCTTGTTTCTTCCAGCATTAAGAGTGCTGTTGCTCTCCAAAGATGTCTCGCCTGCTATATATTCCTTGACACATACATGAATGTAGTCCAAGCTCAAAGATGTTCTGATTACAGGATCTTCAAAACTCTCATTTTCCTCAACTTCGATTTACTTAATTCCATATTCCATTTAATAAAATAAGACATTTGCTCAGTCTTATCTTCGTGTAAAATTTTCACAATACAGCTGTTGAAGATTCACTATTCATGTAGAAAAATTTAACCACCAACGCTCGATCTGGAAAAAGAATCATGTTGCCAGCTTAGAATCACAAATCTATTTCCCGCCTGGTTATATTATCGGTCTTGATTGCAAAACAAGGTCACTGTATGACATGTGACGACCTGTTTCGTTTACTTTTGGAAACTTTTATAAATGAAAAAAATCCAATGTATCTCTAAAGACATTGACCAAAAACAAATTTTACTGAGTATTACTTCTTTTTTTAAGAAATTTTGAATATATGGCGTACATATGTATCAAAAGTTATCTTGTGGATAAATGTAATTCATTTTTGATTTGTGATATATTTTTATGTTACTTTTAAAAATAATCTACTTAAACAAAATTACAAATTTACATGATTTTTTGCACTTTATGTTATTCCTGAACTTGTAACAGTTCATTGTAAAAAGAGTAAATCTTTTTGCTTTATGATGAGTCGAAAAGAAACTGTGACAGTTAATAATTACGAAAAGGTACTGTAACGTATTAAAAATACACGTCAATGAAAATAGATATAATGTTTACTGTATGAATTGCTTCAATGTTAAAAATATTATTTTGGATATTAATGTTTTTGTGGTTATGGCAGAATATTTAAAATTATCTTCTGTTATCAAAATCTCAACTTTCATCCAAAACGAAGTTGTCATGTAATATTCAACGATTAGTAAAAAGTCTTTGTTTCGTAAGAATTTTAAGTTATGTATCTGTCATCATGTTTTACCGGGCTGTCACTTTTGTCTGCTTTCGAGTATTTTTAAATAATGTTTCTTAAGTATGCCAGTTCCATTTATTTTACTTTTTTACTTCTCAAAATTTTATTGTTTTACATTTTTTTATAATTTAACTTTTTTGAAAACCATTATTTTATGATTTTTTACGTGGAACAAGAGTAGAAAGAAATCATTTTAATATCACCAGGCAAATTATTATCAAAATTCTAAATTCTTACAGTCGGAAGAGCCTAAAAAATAATACATTATTGTATGTTACATTTATACATTATAAAAGATATAATTTTATTTTAGCAAAAATATTTTTAAAAAAATTATGTAAATAAAATATTAGAAATAATTGTCAGATATTATACATAAAAGATTTGAGAAAAATGTTAGACATAGGATTTTTCAAATTGAAATTAACCTTCATGAAAATCTCCTGACCGCCGAACGATAGCCGATTGGTTAGGGCGCTGACCGGAGTTCGTGGATTCGAATCCCACACTGGAATGGATGTTCGTAGCCGTTCGGAATCGGCTTTAAGCAGTAGGTCCCGGTCTCATTAGCCCTCGTGTTGCAGAAAGTATACCGTAGCGCTCTAAACCAAACCTAAAAAATAATAGATTGTTGTATGTTACATTTATACATTATAAAAGATATAATTTTATTTTATCAAAAATATTTTTAAAAAATTATGTAAATAAAATATTAGAAACAATTGTCAGATATTATATATAAAAGATTTGAGAAAAATGTTAGACATAGGATTTTTCAAATTGAAATTAACCTTCATGAAAATCTCCTGGCCGAACGATGGCCGATTGGTTAGGGCGCTGGCCTTCGGTACCGGAGTTCGTGGGTTCGAATCCCACAATGGCATGGATGTTCGTAGCCGTTCGGAATCGGCTTTAAGCTGTAGGTCCCGGTCTCATTAGCCCTCGTGTTGCAAAATGTAGACCGGAGCACCCCAAACCAAACCAAACCAAACCATGAAAATCTCCTTACACACAATGTTCTAGACCCGCGATAAGTCAGTCGGCAAAGGCAAAGATCTCGTAACTTAAAGGTTCTTTATTTGGAACCCGATCCGTGTCCGTTAAAGGTTACTGTGGCATGTAAAATATGTTCGTTGTCACAATGTCCTCCAAGTTCTCAATCAATAACTCTGGGGGGTGGCAGGCCAAGTCTATGGGTCTTCTGC
Source organism: Pardosa pseudoannulata (assembly GCA_032207245.1). Lineage (NCBI taxonomy): Eukaryota > Metazoa > Arthropoda > Arachnida > Araneae > Lycosidae > Pardosa > Pardosa pseudoannulata. The sequence goes on along the minus strand of CM063498.1, from coordinate 143,782,396 downwards.
TTGGTCCCTGCTTCAAAAAAGGTTGTGGATTTGGAACCCGAGCCGTATTCGTTAAAGGTGACTGGGACATGTAAAATATGTTCGTTGTCACAATGTCCTCCAAGTTCTCAATCAATAACTCTGGGGGGTGGCAGGCCAAGTCTATGGGTCTTCTGCTTGGTCCCTGCTTTAAGAAAGGTTGTGGATTTGGAACTCAAGCCGTATTCGTTAAAGGTGACTGGGACATGTAAAATATGTTCGTTGTCACAATGTCCTCCAAGTTCTCAATCAATAACTCTGGGGGTGGCAGGCCAAGTCTATGGGTCTTCTGCTTGGTCCCTGCTTCAAAAAAGGTTGTGGATTTGGAACCCGAGCCGTATTCGTTAAAGGTGACTGGGACATGTAAAATATGTTCGTTGTCACAATGTCCTCCAAGTTCTCAATCAATAACTCTGGGGGGTGGCAGGCCAAGTCTATGGGTCTTCTGCTTGGTCCCTGCTTAAAAAAAGGTTGTGGATTTGGTACCCGAGCCGTATTCGTTAAAGGTGACTGGGACATGTAAAATATGTTCGTTGTCACAATGTCCTCCAAGTTCTCAATCAATAACTCTGGGGGTGGCAGGCCAAGTCTATGGGTCTTCTGCTTGGTCCCTGCTTCAAAATTACGAGGACCTACTTGAGCGAAGACGTTCTTTCAACTTAATGGTGCTCATTAAAACGAAAGGTGCACCCCTTAGCTATTATACGAGAGCCAGTGGGCTCAATCGGGCTTGGTTTCCAAGTGAAATGAGAGACAACAACAACAAGATTGTAACTCTTAGTGGAGTGAGTGAAATGGTGTGTTAGTATAACAAGAGAAAAAATAATTTGCTAAATGAATTCCGTAGGCATAAGTGGTTTGCATTATTTAACTTTTTAAATTTTGTATCAATATTTAAGCAAGAAATCAAATAACAATTACTTTTCTTCAATAATTTTGTCTTGCACAATCCCTTTAAGGATTCATATACAAGATAGTCTTAATAGCTACACTATTAGGTAGATTTCCTTTTTAGGTAAACGATAGCACTTTAGAACGAACATTCAACTCAGTTTGAATTTTCTGATTTAAATACGGAAGGATTTATTTATGAACATCATCTTTTCTCCCTTTAAATAAAGATATCTACAAGCTCATTACCTACTTAACTTTTCGCAGATGAAATTTAATTTCGAAATATTCTCAACTATCAGAATTATTAGATTGCATTTATCATTCCCTATATGCTTAACCTATTTTTGAAGTTATTGAACTTTAATTCGTTTAACAAATAAATTCCTGTCTAGCAAATTCTTCGATTCTATTATTCTTGTATTAGTTATAGTGGAATTTAAGAGCATGCATAAGATAAACAAGTAGTTTATTGTAATAAATTTTATTAACTAAACACGCTATGTAATTATATCAATTAAAGATGAAAGGTGCTTATTGAAATTAAATTTATACATTTAATTTAGGGATTTAACATGTTATTTCAAATAAAATTTCACAATCTAAATATTCTTGTCTTACTTCAGCAAACAGTGGAGAAATATAAATTTTATTATTTAGCTTTACTGAATCTAGATGACAGTAATAACTGTGAATACAGAATTGTTATTTATCATAATCTAACCCCTTGACGTGTATTGATAAACATTCATTAATGTTTAATGAAAATGTTTTATAAATGTTAATTACAAACTTTATAGAAGTGAAATAAATGAAAAATATTTTTCATTCTTTAATTAAATTACTTTTTGTAAAATATGAAAGTAATACTTTTTTAAAAAGTTATGTATAATGTAAGAACAATAACAATTTCCATCAAAGTGTTATAATAATTAGGTTAGGTTAGGTTTGAAGTGCTACGATTTGCTTTTGCAACACGAGGACTAATGACACCGGGACCTACAGTTTAAAGCCGATTCCGAACGGCTACGAACATCCAAGCCACAGTGGGATTCGAACCCACGAGCTCCGGTACCGAAATCAAGCACACTAACCATTATTCCATCCCTCGGCCTGTTATAATAATTAAATCTATAAGTAGATTATAAGTTTTGTTTTAGTATTAATTGTATTTGGGGTTATTAGAGAGAAAAATTAAAGTTGTGACTTTTCCATTCAAAGCAAATCCATCTAGATTTCAAATAAGAAATTTCAGTTTTGGCCTATGTGCAGTTTGATAGATTAGTATGCTAAATTAATTTAAAACGCTATTCATTTTTTTTTAAATCGGAGAAAGAAATTATTCAATATTTAATTTCATGACATGGCCACCACTTGTGTCAGAGCTAAAACAGATTTGTACAACTTTTCAACCCTAGAAGTCCACTTCATATTATGACATAAAGGCCACGGACCGTGTTCATTTCACACAGACATTCTCTGGAGAATAGGAAGAAAATTGTAGTTTTGCTTCCAAAAAAAAACGTTATATCCACAACAGGAAAAAATTCAATAAGACGTATTAATAATCAAATTCAGACTTATTTTAACACATTATGTGCGGGCACATTTCGCAGCGGAATTGTACCGGAAGCGGGCGTTTTGCGCGTAAATTTAGTTATTCAGTTAAATCGCAATAGATCGAAAATTATTTAATTTTTAACCAACTTTTTGTATTTTATATTGAAATATATAAACAAACATATAAATAACAGTCATAAGATTTTTGTAAACAAAAAATATATTTTTAGTGGATAAATTTATAATAGTATCGTAAATATGAAAAATCAAATAGAAATAGTAGTATATAGTTTTAATTTTTTCGAATTGTGTTAAATATAAATATTTTTATTTTATAAAAAATGAAAGACAAGAACATTCGACTTTGTTTTCCTGTATAAACCGTTATTTTTGTACCCACAAACAAACCATGTTGTTATACTAACCAGTACTAGTACGTGACCCGCGCTCAAGTTTGGTTTGTTTTGTTTTGGTTTGGAGCGCTACGGTCTACTGTTTTGCACACGAGGGCTAATGAGACCGGGACCTACAGTTTAAAGCCGATTCCGAACGGCTACAAACATCCATGCCACCAGCGGGATTCGAACCCACGAACTCCGGTTCCGAAGAGCAGCGCTCTACCATTCGGCCATCGTTCGGCCCAGCTCTCACTTATCAATAGTCAGAAAACGTACTAGTACTTGTCCGGCAAAAAATTGTTAACAGTTTCTCCAGCAGTTGTTTCTAAAACAATAGCCATATTATATTTTATATATTATTAATCTTTATACATTCATATCAGTTTTGTATATTGCCTCTATTCTTTCGAGTTGCCCAATCGTGTGTAAAAAGGTGTATTTAATTATATATCTGCGGCCTATCTGTGAAATTAAGTAACCTCTTAAAATAAATAATCATACCTCTGCTACGCAACCAACAGTATATTAACTAATCTCATAAATGTTTTCTATTTATTTTTTGATGGAACACGTGAAAAACTATTTCAGCAATGGAATATATATAAGTTATAAGGATCAACCAAATGATAGTAGCAGAATAGTCGGTATGACAAAATAATTCAGTGGTACTGCTGTAAGTTAGAATACAATGTAAAAAGCAATGGATACGGAACATATTGGTTAGACCACTTTGAGTTCGAAAGAAATGTCCCAGTGGTCCACGACATAATGCAAACACTTATTGAAGAAACACATAGGTGAAGAATTAGTTCTCAATGACAGCTTCAGGGTTTTAATTTTGACCGTTCAAAACTGGTTTTGACCAGAACAGTGGATAAAAGTGGTTTTAATCTTCCAAAACTGGTCAAAAGTGATCAAAAATGGTCAGAAGTGGTCAGAATTGTTATAATAGTTTTAAAAAGTCTTAATTTTAATATATATCTTTTATAATTAGAAGTGACATTTAATAAGCAAAAAAAAATATTAATGCTGTTAAGCAAAATATTGCACTAACGAGTTCATGAGATTTAACATGCTTATACAGTATAATAAGAATTTTGAATTTTAAAAATGAACCATGCATATGCAATTGTGAATATGTAATCCAGTTGCAGTAAAAAGAATAAATATGAGTTACAGTTAAAAAATAAAACATGAGTTACATTTAAAAACATAAGTTGTAGTTAAAAGCATAAATTTTGAAATTAAAGCAAATAATGACATTTTACAACTAAAATTGTCATTAATTTAAAATCATTTGTAATCCTAAATAAATTACGAAATCCTTTAAATTTAGAGACATCTACAAAACTTTTTTACTTGTAATCGTTTTTGAATTCAACATAAATTGCATATAAAACAACTTGTATAAAAAAATTAAGTTAAACATTTCTTTTTGTATCTTGGTGTTATGTTATATTTGATTTTTGCTGGTGTTATTTGTATTATGACATTTTTGACAAATGTAACTTACCTTTATCATATACTAGTAAACTATATTCGATTAGTATTAAATATATTGAAAAGTGAATTTCCGTGGTCAAAACTGGTCAAAATCGATACTGACCAGGACGGTTGAAACCAGTTAAAACCACTGGTTTAAACCCCCATGGTTAAAAACCCCTGGACAGCTTACACATCAAGATTGTCTGAAAACCGCTGTCATTTTAGAGCTTTCATAAGCACACCAAAGACACTATAGTCAAATGGTAAACCGTTAAAAAATACATGACTGCTCGTTGGCAACGTTTGCAATAAGATAATATGAATTCTTATTTTTTATTACCACATGCCTACTCATTTAAAAAAAAATTCTCAGCTGTATATTTATCTCAGAATATTGAACTACATACAGATTTTGTCTTTGATGTTCTCCTAAATCCTACTACAAGATGTTTTGTGGGATTTATTATCTTCGTATGGGGACTAAAAGCGAATACTTGCAAAACTCAATCGAAATTCTCTGTATTACTCCAGATGTGGTTATCAACCGGGCCTAATTTATTTTTATAATTTCACCCAAAGTTCCCCCTATCACGGAAATGTGTCTCGACAAAGGATCGATTTTATCGGATGGAAGCAATTTACATAGTACCCGATTTTATCCCGGGCTTGTTTCGGAGGACTCTAGAGAATAGAACTGATTCTACAAATAAAGTTTCTAACTGAGCGTCAACAAATTTGAATGAACGATGAATGTTTCTTAACACAAGAAATACTGGGCGTTATCATTATTATTTATTGATATTTATTTTTTGAAATCTATAATGAATTTTATGGAATTCATTTCTAAATAAATATTGATGCATGCTGAAAGCATAAGTGTTTTAATGAAAGATAACTATTTTAATATTTAATAAAATATAAACAAATTTATGAGACATTTAAGATCTATTTCAACAATCTTATAAAATCATTAAATAATTAATATTAATCAATTATAATATAAAATTAAGCATAATCAATACAGAAAAATTTTGAAATAAACATGTTATATTAATAAACAATGCTAAATAATAAATAAATTTAGAATATAGATGTTAATTTACAACTTATATCAAACTTATATTCTATAGCTTAAGTTGTTCACTTCTCAGCTGATGAATGTGTACACGTTTAAGTATCTTACCTTCTAACAGTCATGCCACTAGCTAGACTAGAATTATCAAACACTGTTACCGAGGTACAGCGCCCAAGTAAATTGTCCGTTTAAGTATTATCTAAACCTGAGTTTGTTGTACACTTAGAGACATCTTTTATTTATTTCTTCACTTCTCAGCTGACGAATGTGTAAAGGTTTCAGTAGCTTATATTCTAGCATAGTAGCGAGACTAAAACTTTCTAACACTAGTACAGCTACACTAGACAGCCTCTAATTGAATCGAACATACAAGCATGATCTGAAGCTTAGTTTGTTGCATACTTCGAAACATACTTTATTGAACTGTTCACATCTCAGATAAAAAATTTGTAGATGTTTCAATAGGATATCTCTTGATATTCATAGGAGTAGCGAGACTAGAACCTTCAAACAATGATCCCGAAACACAGCGCTTGCCAAATTGTGCGTTCAAGCATCTTCTGACAACCTACTTATATTCTTTTATTTCTAATGGCATATTTTTTCTATCAAATTTGGAAATATTGCATTTCAATATATTAATAATGTAAGTGTCGCGTCCGTCTCAGTCCGTGTAATTACAAGTGCTTGCGAAGCGAACTGTAGAACATTGTCCATAACTTTGAAGAATCAGAAAATTCATCAACAGTGAGCCAGTAATGGTGTGTTTGACACTCGAACTTTTGGAATGTGTCAAGCAAGGCGTTTGTGAACGAACCGACAAATGGAACGAACGAACGAAATGGAAGCTTTGTGCCACAACTCGGCCAGACGAACAGGCTCGAAGTGACCCCAAGGACGAAAGTTAAAAGAAAATGACTTCCCCGAAAACCGAGGTTTCTTGGTGGGGAAAGAACAAGCGGTAGTCACTCACATCTGGACTCTAAGACTAAAAAAGTAACTTCTCTTTCATACATATCCTCCAACTAATGCAGAGAGGGAACTTTGTCTTTTTTCCATTGAATGAGGTTAATGTCTTTAACTTGATTTTCATCCTGTTTTGTAACTAAAACCTCTGTGTATATTTAAACATCAACTGACGTCTCGTTTGTCCATCATCTATTCAGCATTTTTCATCAGATCTCGTCCTACATCATGCCGGACTGTCTAGGGTGTGAGAAATATTAATGCTTGACCATCTCGACAACTTGGTGATCTTACAAATATTATTTTGAGGTATTTTATTAGATACATTTTTTATTAAAGCATGCCAAATACATTTTACCCCAAGATGTTCAATAATCATAAGAAATATAGCTTACATACTTACGCGAGAACATGTCTGTATCAACTGAAGTGAGATATGTAAAAATAATGAGTTAAAGAAAATAAAGGTATATTGGAAAGCAATTTTTCTTCTTCTTTTCATTATAAATCTAGAAATTAATCCGATAATTGCTGATGGACAAATTAATTCTGAACATTTTTATTGTCATGAAATTCTTAACTTAGAAATGATTGAATAGCAGTTTTAAAAACTAATATTGTGCATTTTTCTTGATAATAAAGGTCTTCAACTAACATAAATATCCGAGTAAAATATTTCCACTCATTCATCGATAACCAATATGATTTTCCTATAGAGGCACTACAAAACAAGTGCTAGCCTTTAATGTTTCGAGGTTATAAGCAGTTTTATATACATATTGTTTGATCTTTAAATAACCAGAAACTTCTTCCTTAATCAATAACTTTACTTCGATGTCCTATATGCGACGCTGAAAATTATTATTGATTTTACTGATATGTTTAAGGATTGAAAACAGATAACTTCTGTTATCTTAAATTCCTCAGTTTTGGTGTCGAGCAACGAATGTAGATTTTCTGCATTATATTAAACGGACATAGCTCTAGGCAGTTTAACTTCTAATGAATAAAATATTTTATAACATTTTATGTTACGTTAAAAGTTTTCCCAATCAAACAGGAATACTGCCTTCTATTATATTAGGATAAGAGTTCTTAAGAATGCACTTCACATATGTGTGATATAATTGTTTTTATCTTTACTAACACATCTTACTACAGCAATTAATAATGGCATATTTATATATTAGACACACATACACGTTCATATATAACTGTATGTATACATATATGTGTATCTACATATGCATATGTGTGTAAATGTACATATATACACCGAACAGCCATTATGATGACTATATTATTAATATGTAGGACAAACTTTAGTCCTCAAAACCGCCTGCATTCGGAGTGACTTTGACTCCAAAAAAGTATTTTGAGATAACTGTACCAAGCTCTCACCAATTGGTCCTCCAATTACCGCACATTGCGAGGGGATTGCTTGACAGCATTAATTTGGTTTTCAGGTGGGACCGCAAATACCCTATTGGATTAATGTTAGATGAATTTGGAGGCCAAGACATGACTTAAAAATCATTGGAATGTTTCTCAAACCACTCTCTGTCGATTCCACCCTTATGTTATCGTACATTATCCTGTTAGTAAACACCCGGAAATACTGTTATCATGAAAGGGTGAACTTGGCCTGCAACAATGTTCACGTAGCTCACAGGCGTCAGAGATTGTTCTATGGGGTTATGGGTCCTACTCTACATATGGTTTGTCTCGATCCAACTGTGCATCCGGGAGCCAGGGTTTCCTTTGGGAATCGGGGTATTCTCCTAAGCCCGCGGATGTGATGGACCAGAAAACGTGATTCGTTGGACCATGGACCTTTCTTCCATTCTCCTAATGTCTGATTCCGACGGTTTTTGGCCCATTACAGACGCAACTGGCGATGACGTGCATCATTGCAGGGACATGCTTCGGACTCTGGTTCCGTAGGCCCCTACGTAGAATTGTAATCTTCAAAGTTTGTTGAGAAAGACTGTGTGGGTCCCCACTGTTGTAGCTAGTGGTGATTTCGGTTGTTGTAGCTCGTTGGTCACGTCAGACACTGAGTATCAATCTTAGGTCCTTCCGTGGAAGACACATCGCTGGCCGGCAACTTCCCCATCCATATACCTATTTCGATATGTGTTCTCAATAAAACTGCAAATGAACAGCCCCCTAAATTCACCTTATCTGATATTGATGTTCCCAGTCACCAAGTCATAATGATTTGAACTTTATCAAATTTCAATAAATCAGCTGTTTTTCCCAATATGTAGCTGATCGCGTTATCAGTGTAAAGACAATGCATAGCCTCTTTATATACACCAACATAAGCCATGGTTCTGTTGGTTTTGAGCCCATTGTTAGTAAATTGTGGGTGCTCATAATATTATGGCTCTACGGCGCATACGTATGTGTACATGTACATGTATACATATACACACACACACACACACACATATATATATATATATATATATATATATATATATGAGGCTTATGGTTGGGCATTTGAGAGTTATTTTTCTCTACCAGTGTTCTTCGGTTTTACTCTCACTGGAAATATGAGTAATCGCATATGTTTAGAATCACTTTAAAGCAAGCAGCCCTCGTGTTCCAAACAAATGACAGTAGCACTCTAAACCAAATTCTGTATATTTATATTTGTAATGAATGAAATTCATGTTTTTAACCTATAACAAAGTTAGAATTTTATCCATTCTGGATAGTGCAGTCCTTAGCCATAAAATAAAGATCAACATTTGGACTATATTGAGTTATTTCAGATGATCCACCTTTAACGCTCTCTAATCAATATCCTTTACATTCACTTTTATAGTGGGCGTTAAATTAAATTGTAATTGTAATTTTGGGGTTAGAGTTGCTAGAAATTTATTTTAGAACATAATTACACTTAAGTTGTTTAGTTTGGGTTAAAACATTATTGCATGCATATATATGTGTGTGTGTGCAAGTGTGTTTATATGTATATATACATATGTATGCGTGTATATATTTACATATATAGTGTATATATATATCTTATACATACATAAATATATTAAATATATACATTACATAAATACATATATACATTATACATACATATATAAATATATAAGCTAAAATAAATCAAAAATACTGTTTTTCTTTTTTTCAGTGCTGTCAAATCAAAGCTGTAAAATTAACTATGAAAATAAGTCTCGAAAGCCAAGCTTCTGGAATAGTGCCACGATTTTTATTTCTTTGGCGGCAATTGCGATCATCTGTTAAGTCAGACACACCATTTAATTAGCTGGAGATTCTTCATAACCCTGACTCTCTGGCATGCTTAAAGTCTGAGCACTTGTGTATACATATGCTGTTAAATAATTTTGACTATGATTAATATTTCATGCAGTCTAGTGGTCGAACAAGTAATCATGATATGCTGTATATTCCTCTTTTTCTAGAAATAACTGTTTTTATAGTTGTGTAAAGTGGATGTTTAGATTATTCTTTGACCTAAATATTGAGGTTTTTTATGTATATTCAAAAAAGCAACTATCATAAGTACTTGTATATTTCTGGTTATAAATATTCGATAAATAAAAAGAAATATTTTTATAATCATAGATATAATTATTTTTGGTATAAATTATAAAGTCTATTAAATTTTAATTTATTGTAATAATATAAAAAAACATCTGAATATATTAAATTGTAAACTTTACAAATTTTTTCGGTTACTTACTTGGGATAATCTTATCTTATATTAATTAATTATTTCGCTCACACAAAATGTAAAAGTAGAAGTTAATGTTAATTTCTATACATGATTGTATCAAAGCATAATATAACGTATAAATTACAGATAATTAATATTAATATGACACTGATACCTAACATTAATATTCATTAATCATTCATGAGTAGAATCATCCATCAGTTCATCAGTCAAGAAAATTAATGATGCTTTATTCTGTATTATTATAAACTTTCTAAATTTCATACAATAGTCTTATACTCGAAATAAATACTATTTTTAAAACAAAACCTCTGTAACAAATCAAAAATTTTAAAAAATATTATTTTTAATAGAAAAGTGAAAGTTACTACTTTAAGGTATATAACGAGTAGTTTGGAGAAGAGAAATTTATTTAATCTGAACATTTTATACATTACGAAATATTGTACCTCTGTTCAAACAAGATATGGATTATTTCATAGTGGAAGGTGAAATGTACTATACCATACAACTAACTACGTAAAAAGCACATCATGATTACACACCGGCTTTGAGATAGTTACACGTTGGATTAATAAATTTCAAAGCTATCTTTCTAACTATACATTAAAGTAGACTTATAAAAGCTTGAAAAACTGTAAATAACAATAATAATTCCCTTATACGTTAAAAGTATTTGCAGTTCCATTTTTAACATTTTAAGTTTTCTGGTATTTATATTTTGCGCTTTGAACAAAATAAATGAAATTATTTTTTCATTTGTATACAAATAAGTCATTTTAAAGATAACGAGTAATTTTATTTGCAGTGCATAATCCCTTATATAATAATATCCTAAGTTATCTGTCCTTCTTTCTTCGAATTTATAGAGCGGTGGGACCTGGAATGGATACAGGTATACATATAAGGTTCTTCATGAGTTAAGGTTAGCAAAATTCAAAGCGAGTAAAGATTATCTTCTCCAAAACTATCTATCCGATTCTAAAATAAATTGGTATGAATATGCTTCATTCACAGCAAAAAATACCGTCGTCTTTAAAACGTTCGAAATCCAACACTTCCCCCCTTTTCGAGCGTTTAATGCTACTATCTCAAAATCTATTTTCCCCGGTTAAGAGTAGACGATTAAATTTATCACATAATAAGTAGGTAAAAATAACATTTTATTCTAGCAATATGACTTCATTCCTTTAACCATCTCATTTAATTATTTCATATTTTGAATTATTTAAATATCGTCTGTATTATTTTCATACGTTTTATCACTGAACTTAGATGTTACATAAATACTTTTCTTTTATATTTGGCTTAAATAACAGATTAGGTTCATATGTGATAATTTTAAATTTAATCATCGATTATTTTTTGTTGAAATGAAATTTTATCACCCGTATTTACAACAAATTATTTTCATAAAAGTCTAGGAGTCTATTTCACGGGCTAATCAATATCTGTAATTTAAGTTATATATCTTTGAAAATTAAGAAATTTGTTCGTTTGTGCGTTTGTTTTTCATGCATAATCACACGGTTTGGAACTATCGGGGACATTTGAGGCCGATTTAGATCTGTTATATAATTGATTCATTCATACAAGAAGTAAAATGTTCGGGATCTAAATCTGACCTCATCACATCTTTGTAAAGAGATGGAGGACCATAAATTTATATTCAACGGATATTGTTGTCTTGTACGGTGGTCTCGGACTGGGTACTGATCCCAATCCCAGATTAGAATCCCATCTCCGTACTTGACACTAAATAAGAATGTACCTTTGTGGAGTATTTATGAGTCCCTAAGGGACAGTGCCCAATTAGAAGGGATAAGGTTTTTCACGTTGGCAATCTCAAGGCGGGGTTTATGCAGACCAATGAGATTCTTACAACTATCCGATTGGACGATAATAAAGGAAGAGGGGACAAGGTTGAAATAAATAAATATGAAAAATCTAAAAATTGAGATGATGTTCGGAGGTTCCAAAAAGGGGTTCGATAGTCGAGACTAGAGGAGAGTCCGACAGAAGGTGAAGAGGTTCGATAGTCGAGACGAAGAGAGGAGTCCGACAGAAGAGGTTCGGAAGTCCGACAGAAGGTGTTCGATAGTCCAGACGAGGAGAGAAGTCGGAAGGAACGAGTTCGAGAGTCCAGCTGAGTCCGACGGGAAGTGTTCCTACATCAAATAGCACGGCCGCACCACAAACACTCAGGAGGAAACCCCGGACCAGACGGACGAAATATCCATAGATACCCATCAACCAGCAGTTTTCCGGGCACACCATCTTTACTCCCCAAAGGTACCCCCTTTTACATACATTTTGAAATTGAGATTAGGTCCTCTCTCTATTTACAAAATTACTTAAGTATTAAAAAATTGTCAGAACTAATTTAGAAGATGTTGACAAAGCTTAATTTATGAAAATTAGCATCAGTTTTGTATGTACATAGATGTATATATATATATATATTATAATAAATTTACTTTTTTTATATTAAGCTAGTTTCGGATGCTGTTAATTTAGCTTTTAGTTTATCTTCATATTTATGTCTGTAGTTTCTCAGAACCTGTGGTTAAATTTTAGTACAAAAATACTTTACACAACGCAATTAAAATAAAATCACCACTATACATTTGATCACAGGTTGATACTCAACTATAAACGAGGACTACACGACACATTTAAAACAGCCGCATAAGAGATCTCTCTATATGATCTAGATCGCTCTCTATTTGGGATTTAACTGTACCCTTCGCTATTTGACATCGCTTTAAAAGTATCACTGTTGAACTTCGACAAATTTTGGAGGATTTTCCCCAAACTTACATCTTTAAACCAATTACATTCCATCTCTTCAAGAATAGACAAAAACTAGTTATTCATACAGGGATGATTTAGGACGTAAAGAAAATACCAGAGAAAACAGTATTTACGATAAAAACTGAATTTACTGAAACTAAATTAGAAGGTCTAAAAGATATATTATGAATAAATATTGCACTATTATGCATAAAAAAGATATATGGTCAAGTAAGGCAGAGTATATTTTGGAGTATAAAGCATAAAAAACAAGAAAAGAAGAAAAAATTAACAGCAACCCGTCGTGCCCAAGGTTATTAGAATACTATTCAAGAAGGCAAACTGTCTTGTACTGACAACGGGGTTGCCAATTGAAGAAGCCTGGAGAAAATTCTACTCTTGCACAGCATCGCAAAATTGCACACAGTAATTTTGACACAAGATCAGATTTGTCACTTAGAGAGAAATTGGATTACCTGGCTTATAGCATTAATCATGCCAAATCGAACTTTCCACTGTTCCTATAATGAAAACCTCATTTTTTTATCCAAACTCTTAATTTAGCAATTTGTTTTCATCCAATGCAACATATTGTAGATATGAATTCAGGCAGTTATGATCATTAATTTGATTGTTCAAAATTATGCTAAGTAATTTTGTAAAGAAAAGAATATTTACATATATATTATTTATTGCTATCTAGTTGTAAAATAGCAAAACCTATCTAAAACTATCGATTTGTAATTAGAAAATATTTTATTATTTAGGATAAAAATACATATTTTATTCTCTAAAGTACTTAATAATAATTTATTTCTGTATAGTTAAATTAATAATTTATTCAAAATTTCCACATTATAAAATTTAAAAAAATCCTTTTTTTAAATATGCACTTTTGCATAATTTTTTTCTCTTTGTCTCGTCAATGAACACTAATCTGAAGAAGATAATTATGTTTTTACTCTATTCTATGAAAAGCAATTTCATTTTCGACCCTCGGATTTGTGAAAAGAAATACGAGAGAGGAAATTTCTTCGAAGATGATACGAGTATTGCTTTCATGGACAATACAGATATTTTTATATGTGTTTATCGTCGTCCAAAAATAATATTGTAGGTAAAAAAATATTATGCCCTTTAATTTGAATGTTCAAAATTATGCTAAGTAATTTTGTAAAGAAAAGAATATTTACATATATATTATTTGTTGCTATCTAGTTGTAAAATAGCAAGAGCTATATAATACTATCAATTTCGAATTAGAAAATATTTTATTATTTAGGATTAGAATACATATTTTGAGCTCTAAAGTACTTAATAATAATTTATTTCTGTATAGTTAAATTAATAATAATTTATTCTAAATTTCTACATTATAAAATTAAAAAATACTTTTTTTAAATAATACTAACTTTTGCATAGTTTGTTTTCTCTTTGTCTAGTCAATGAAAACTAGTCCAAAGAAAAGAATTATCTTTTTCCTCTATTCCATGAAAAGCAATTTCATTTACGACCCTCGGATTTGTGAAAATACGAGAAAGAATATTTCTTTGAAGATGATACGAGTATTGCTTGCAAGGAAAATATAAATATTTTTATGTGTTTATCGTCGTCCAAAAAGAATATTGTATGTAACAAAATATTATGAACTTTAGTTATGTCCTTTAATTTGAATGTTCATAATTATGCTAAGTAATTTTGTAAAGAAAAGAATATTTACATATATATTATTTGTTGCTATCTAGTTGTAAACTAGCAAGAGCTATATAAATCTATCGATTTCAAATTAGAAAATATTTTATTAATTAGGATAAGAATACATATTTTGCACTCTAAAGTACTTAATAATAATTTATTCTAAATTTCCAAATCATAAAATTAAAAAATACATTTTATAAATAATACGCACTTTTGCATAATTTGTTATCTCTTTGTCTCGTCGTTGAAAACTAATACAAAGAAAATAATTATATTTTTCCTCTATTCCGTGAAAAGCAATTTCATTTACGACCCTCGGATTTGTGAAAAGAAATTCGAGATAGGAAATTTCTTCGAAGATGATACGAGTATTGCTTTCAAGGAAAAGAGAGATATTTTTATGTGTTTATCGTCGTCCAAAAAGAATATTGTAGGTAACAAAATATTATGCCCTTTAGTTATGCCCTTTAATTTGAATGTTTAAAATTATGCTAATTAATTTTGTAAAGAAAAGAATATTTACATATATATTATTTGTTACTATCTAGTTGTAAAATAGCAAGACCTATCTAAAACTATCAATTTCGAACTAGTAAATATTTTATTATTCAGGATAACAATGCATATTTTGAGCTCTAAAGTACTTAATAATAACTTATTTCTGTATAGTTAAATTAATAATAACTTATTCTAAATTTCCACATTATAAAATTAAAAAATACTTTTTTTAAACAATATGCACTTTTGCATAATTTTTTTCTCTTTGTCTCGTCGATGAAAACTAATCTAAAGAAAAGAATTATGTTTTTCCTCTATTCTATGAAAAGCAATTTCATTTACGACCCTCGTATTTGTGAAAAGAAATACGAGAAAGGAAATTTCTTCGAAGATGATACGAGTATTGCTTTCAAAGAAAAGAGAGATATTTTTATGTGTTTATCGTCGTCCAAAAAGAATATTGTAGGTAACAAAATATTATGCCCTTTAGTTATGCCCTATAATTTGAATGTTCAAAATTATGTTATATAATTTTGTAAAGAAAAGAATATTTATATATGTATTATTTGTTGCTATCTAGTTGTAAAATAGCAAGAGCTATATAAAACTATCGATTTCGAATTAGAAAATATTTTATTATTTAGGATAAGAATACATACTTTGCACTCTAAAATACTTAATAATAATTTATTTCTGTATAGTAAAAGTAATAATAATTTATTCTAAATTTCCAAATCATAAAATTAAAAAATACATTTTATAAATAATACGCACTTTTGCATAATTTGTTATCTCTTTGTCTAGTTGATGTAAAGAAAAGAATATTTACATATATATTATTTGTTGCTATCTAGTTGTAAAATAGCAAGAGCTATATAATACTATCGGTTTCGAATTAGAATATATTTTATTATTTAGGATAAGAATACATATTTTGCCCTCTAAAGTACTTAATAATAATTTATTTCTGTATATTTAAATTAATAATAATTTATTCTAAATATCCATATTATAAAATCAAAAAACACTTTTTTAAATAATATGCACTTTTGCATAATTTTTTTCTCTTTGTCTCGTCGATGAAAACTAATCCAAAGAAAAGAATTATGTTTTTCCTCTATTCTATGAAAAGCAATTTCATTTACGACCCTCGGATTTGTGAAAAGAAATTCGAGATAGGAAATTTCTTCGAAGATGATACGAGTATTGCTTTCAAGGAAAAGAGAGATATTTTTATGTGTTTATCGTCGTCCAAAAAGAATATTGTAGGTAACAAAACATTCCTGGAAAAGTACAAAATGAGCAGACATTTTAAACGAAACTTTTCTATTAGCTTAAAGATTCGTCATTAACATCATCTCAAGTCTTTATAAATGAAGTTTGCTTTATGAGGTCATAATACCTCTTCAGACTTCATTATAAAAGCTTTTTTTTTCAATTCATCATAAAACGAAGTTGCGTTCCTCTTAAATTACACGCTTCTCTTATATACTTCCTTATTTTGCAATCTTCTAACTTTTAAAAAAATATTTAGTTTTGTCATTTCAAGTATCTCATTTGCTATGTGACATAAAAAGTATATATCAAATGAAAATATTAAATTCATACGGATGAGGTAACTTTTGAAGTATGTATTAAAAACTCAATATATAAATCAGTTTGAAAGTAAATAAATATTTCATTCTGTAATCCTAAATGTGATATTTTAAAAGTTAAAAAGAAATTAAATGATGTTAACAAATTAATATAACAATTGACTCGAATATAGCCCGTCATATGACGGGATAAGTAAAATTTTTAGTTTTCCATAATTGTAAAGTACCCTATGAGGCAGGTAAAAAAAATGGTTTGCTTTTTGACTGAGAATTATCAGGTACACGCTCAATAATTTGTTTATCTTCATACTCGTCTAAAGAATGCAGTTTTCTTAGCTACGTCGAAATTATCGTTAATTTCTTCCCAATTTTTTTGCCACAGTAATTAATGCAATTAAAGAAATGAAAGTAACATTTCCACTACACCCTGGAGGTAGATATAATTTGTTGTTAATACCGGTGATGGTTTGGTTTGGAGCGCTACGGTCAACTGTTTTGCACACGTGGGCTAATGAGACCGGGACCTACTTAATACCGGTGATAAAATTTTCATTGCAACAAAAAATAATAGATGATTAAATTTAAAGTTATCACATATATACCTAATCTATTATTTAAGCTAAATAAACTCGAATTCGCATTGAATTTTGCTAACTCTAACTCATCAAATATCCAATATGGGTAACTCTATCCATTCCAGGTCCAACCGCTTCTTAAATTTGAGGACAGCCGGACGGAAAAACTAACGGTCTTAAAACTTCAACCTAAGTACCATTTTGACTGTAGCTAAATCCATATTCACTACTTTAAGCCTTACATCTGTACGTGCTTACGAGTAAACTTGAACTATGAATCTTTAAATATCCGTTTTCACTAGTTTCATTGTGACATATATATATATATATATATATATATATATATATATATATATATATATATATATATATATATATATATATATATATATATATATATATATATATATATATATATATATATATATATACATATATATATATATATATATATATATATATATACATATATATATATATATATATATATACATATATATACATATATATATATATATATATATATATATATATATATACATATATATATACATATATATATATATATATAAATATACATGTATATATATATATATATATATATATATAGATAGATAGATATATATATATATATATATGTAGATATACGCATATGTATTTATATAGTATAATTCAGAAACGATAAGCAAACAAGTCATTGCAATAGAAGTTTTAAAATATGACATCACACTTCGATCTTCAGCGAATCCATTTTTGCACCTATGTCTGCCATATGCAATTTTTCTGGAGTCTGGAAAGAAGCAAAAATTTCTTACAAGCTCTAAAGAAGATGGTCAAGATTTCTCTGACTGGTATAAAAACTAGATCCAAGACTCAGAAGACGGGAGAACCGAAAGATGGCAAAATGGTAGAGCACTGCTCTTCGGTACCAGAGTTTGTGGTTTTGAATCTCACTGCTGTCATGTACGTTCGTGGCCGTTCGGAATCGGCTTTAAACAGTATGTCCCAGTCTCATTAGCCCTCGTCTAGCAAAATAGTATACCGTAGCACTCCACACAAAAACAAGCAAAATATAAGTTGACGGGAAAAAGAAGTTAGGTTACATTCCGGCGCTGTAGAGGATGTAAATACGCAATAAAAGAATAGGGGTACGTAACATCGACTTGTCTTTAAAAGAATCTGTTTAAATATTTAACCCGTTAAAGTACAGTGGTATTAAATTACCCATTAAAGTAAAGTAATGCAATTATTTTTCAAAGACTTATAAATTATTTTTTCAAATTTTAATGGTTTTGGTACTTTAAACTATCAATATGATAGTACAACATTAACTTATACCTGTCTAAATTTCATTTGCATGGAAAATTCAGGTAAGTGAATTTTCTTTCTTATTATCCCAAATAAAAATACCTAACCAAAATAATACTTATAAATTTTTTAGCTATTTATTCATTACATGATTTAATGATATTATTTGCTTTTCTCTCAATAAAATTTAAATTTTAGTCAAGAATTATTCTCATTCTGTACAAAGGAAAGGTTTTCGTCCTTATAAAAAATTTAAAAAAAAAAAAAACCAAAAACTGTATAAAATGCTTAAAAATGTAAGAAAAAACTTCAAAAATATATAAAACTGGCCACACATCAAGAAATCGTATTCATTTTCTATCTTTATAATCCCAATAATTTGATTGGGTGGATCATTGCAATTCTATTGGCCCTCCCACGCTCGGTTGAATCCCCCGGAAAATGAAAAGTAATCATTCCACCTCTCGCCGTCACAGAGTAAGGTTGTGCCTAGCCCCCCTCCCCCAAAAAAAACGTGTATTTTCTATCCCTAAACTTTATCCCCTCTAGATTTGTATGTTACGAAGTCCTCTCTAGATTTGTATGTACTCCCTAATCCACCTCTTTCTTTCTTCTTTTAGAACCGGAGTTCGTGGGTTCGATTCCCACTGAAGCATGGATGTTCGTAGCCATTCAGAATCGGCTTTAAGCTGTAGATCCTGGTCTCATTAGCCCTCATTAGCTGGTATCATTAGCCCTCGTGTTGCAAAAAGTAGACCGTAGCACTCCAAAACTAAACCAAACCAAATCTTTCTTCTTTCAGCTGTTTTATTTTCGGCTCGTTGTCATTTTTGTGCTTACTGTTAGAAATCTCTGAGTTATAGGGGTCGGCCCATACAATCCAGTTGGCCTCATAGAGGATAGTTTCACAGTTAACCCCACCCTAACCTCGATTCTTTTCCCCGAATAAATGTAATGCTCATAGATAGCATTTATATCTTAATGACATTAAATCGCAAATAATTTTTATCAGCAGAATTTAAAGGGTAAAAGCACTATTTTCTATTTATATTCATTATGTAATAAGCCTGAAACCCTTTGGTTAATTTTTAGTAACTATTTATAACTAGCATATGGTCCGTCATATGACGGGATGTGTAAAATCTTTATCTTTCCAGAATTATAAAGCACCCTATGAGACAGGTAAAAAAAATGGGGTTTTTTGTCTCAGAATTATCTTGCTACAAAAAATAATCCAGGAATAAATTTAAAATTATCACATGTATCTAATCTATTATTTAAGACAAACATAAAATAAAATTATTTACCTAATACCTTAGTTCAGAGATAAAACGTATAAAAAAATGAAGACGATATTTAAATAATTTTAAACAAAAAAAAATTATTAAATGAGCTAGTTAAAGGAATGACGTCATAATGCTAGAGAAAAAAAAAGTTATTTTCATCTACTTATAATGTGATAAATTCATAAATTTAATCTCCTACTCTTAACCGGAGATAATAGGGCTTAAAAGGGCATTAAACGCTAGTAAAGGGGAGAAGGGGTAGATTTCGAACGTTTTAAAGACGACAGTATTTTTTGCTGTGATATGAAGCATATTTATACCAATTTATTTTAGAATAGGATCGATAGTTTAGGAGAAGATAATCTTTACTCGATTTGAATTTTACTAACCCTAACTCATCAATAATCCAATATGGATGCCTCTATCCATTTCAAGTTTAACCGCTTGAGAAATTCGAGGACAGACGGACAGATAACTTAGGTTGTTATTATATAAGGGATAATAAATCTGCAACTGAAAATCCGTTTACATTTTGGAGAATTGTACATTCAGTTCATTTTCTAAAACTATCAAAATGTGTGAGGAAATAAATTTAAATTTCTCAGTTTTTAATTAATTCTTCAAAAAAATCACTTTAAGTATATCTAGTTTCTCCCTATATTTTAAGTTTTAAATTCAATATTGTGCTGATTAACATATGTAATTAACTTCCAAATAAACAACCGAAATAATTCTTCATCTTAGAAGGGAAATATTTTTAGAGATTTTGATTTGCTGAAAGGAATTTTCGAAATCATTGCAGAAAATTCGGAAACATTTCTAAGTAGAAGCTGTTCTTTTCTACCGTAGGTAAAAAATCTTCTCTAATTACTAAAAATTCTGACTGAATCTGAAACTTCAAAGGAAAGAAATA
>CM063498.1:143751616-143756616 GCA_032207245.1 Pardosa pseudoannulata | reverse complement strand
TTAATTGATTTCACGAAATTACTTTTAATTATACGTTATATAATCCCTTTTGATAAAATTTACTTTAATAAACCAATTCTGAATAGTTTTAATTACATTACATAAAATGTTCTAAAATACTTTCTTAAAAAAGATATGGTTTTATCGTTTTCTTTTACTTAGAATTTATTTTTATGGAAAATTCTTTTATATATTTAAATCAATAAAAAAATAGTTTTAGATCACAAAGATTTTACTTTATTGCTAAGAAGAAATATTTTCAATAATAAGGATATTTCAACTTTTTTTAGTATTTTATGGTTTATAGCGAAATATTTAAGGTTTATATTTTTAGAAAAGCATCGTGGCTTTCTTTACAATGTTTCCGACAGCTGTATCCCACATCACGATTCAAGCTGCCAAGGTTAATTTTGTATCTTACCTGTTTTTAAAAAAAATGTTTGAACAGGAAAAAATCTTATGAATAAAGCATTCACTATATTAACTTTGCATACTTCTATAATGCTGGCCATCTATTACTTCGATCTCTGGATTTCTTACAATTATTATTGTGTATAAAAAAGTAGGACAGTAACACATAAAATAACGTGCGAATTTCTAAGTACTTATATTAAATTTTAAAATTTCTAATTTTATAGTCAACTTTACTTGTACCATGTGTAATGAAGATTTTTTCATGTCCTTTCATTACATATTTCCCTTGTGGGTTGTATATGTGAACCTACATTTTGCGCCTTTTTTTCGCATATTGCCCCTTGCAGATGCAGCTCTAGTTGTTTTCGCACGATAGCAGCCTATCTTTTCAAACAGAGCAGTCCTCGATCTAGGATTAAGTTTCGGACCTAGCATCCAATTCTGGCCACCTGCATCCGCATCCCTTAAACCTTTCGACCATAATTTGCGCCCATCAGCTTATATTCTGACAATTGGCGTACCTATAAAGTTTCGATTTGGTGTGACAGCCGCTCTTTTGAAAAGTGCCGTGTTGTGGTGTGTTGCCAAACTTTGCTCCGCATCGTCCTTGGAGAATTTTCAACGCCTTGGATTCGTCTCCCTACGATTGGATTTTTTGTTCTTAGTGCTCCTTGTCTCGGCTTTTCATTGGTCAGAGTCGAGGAAACCCTACGTCTCCTTGAGAGCGTGGGGTTTTCTTGGCGCTTGGCAACCCTCTTGCTGGCTGTGTTTCGGCTCTTTTGGCGTCAGCGCAGTCTAGAAATTTTTGTAATTTTGAGAGACACAGAAAAGAAAATTCTTAAAACCTTGCGGACGCTTTTTTCTCCGGACACTTTTCCGTTGGAGCCCACCTCAATTTTTGGCATTGATACTGCGACGTTCCTGGAGTTATCTTTTCCGTCTGAAAAATAATCTCCGTAATATTTTTAAAATAACGCAACAAAATAATCTCCGTTACCCACTATAAGATCAGGGCAGAAGTGAACTATGTTATTTGCACTATATTAATGAGAAATTAAGTAAGACAGAATAATAATAAAAAAAGGCTGGTCTGTTTTGTCTACCTTCACTTAACCTGATTTAACTCCCTTTACTGCTGGTCCTGACAATCTACTTACAGTTCCCTTCCTCTACGAAAGCTCCGACTCTTCACTATACCATGATTGGTGAAATAGAGAAATTAGGTACGGTCATAGACAAATTAAATGTAATCAGTTTATATATCGGGGAAAATGCCACTTTCAGTGCAATAAATAATTTAACCAATTTATTTAATAATGAGCTTATGAGATATTAACAAAAAATATAAAATAATAATACAGACATGGAAGATTATTTTAATAATATAAGAATGAATGCAGCTTCATTAATGTCCAAAGGGTGGAATTTACCTTTTTTTCTATTAAAAACTCCAAGTGGTCGAACAAATGATTTTTTCTTAATCGTACCTGGCATGATACATTGGATTGTAAAACTATGTAGAAGTTGTAGAAAGGATCGAATTCTTGTTCTTAACAGCAAAGACTTAACATTTATTTAAAATTAAATAACAAAGGAATCACTGAGACATAACCACTTCCAAAGGACACTTTTCTCGCTACTACATACGTCGCTTCAGTTCTAGCTGAATAGCAAGAAACCATCTCCTCCACAGGAGTGTTCATTTCTTCTCTTAGCTCATCGCTCTTTCCTTCACTGTTGGAGGGGTCGCATCTCTCCCCCTTTTTGATTTACTTTAGGCGGGTGCCAGTGATACAATGTACCACCACCCTTCTGTCGTGGGAAAATAATCTTCTCATTGATCTTTCAAAAAATTTGATATAATATTGCTTGCAGCAATCCCTTTGTCAGTGACACTCATAATTTCAAAAGATGTAGAGATCGTTAACGGGGAAGTTGTGATTTTTCGGAAACTTCAAGGTTGAAGAATGGAAGTCTTATTGTTGGTAGGAACACTCGATAATGTATTTTTTGCCGGCATATATCTTAATACAAAACTTAACTTTTTAAATGTATCCTCATATTTTCAAATGTACTGCTCTAACTTTTGAGAAAATGTGAACCGTTTTTTGTTCTTTCAAATACATCTTTCATACTTTAAAATTAAAATAGGAATCTGTAACTTCTAGGAGAAAGTTCATATATTTTTAAACCTTATTTGTTAATTCCATGCTGAATGAGAGTCACAATAGGAATCTATGCTACAAAAAAATACAGAATATTGTAGTAATACTTCAAAGTAGACTTGCGCAAGTTCTAAAGTAAATTATAAAATGCCAATTCAATATAAATTGTTTTCAAATATGTACGGATGTATGAAATGTACAAATGCAAATATGAACAGTCTTCAATTAACACACAACTTTAAATTTTAGTCTGTGTAGCAATCTGTGTTAATTTCGATATACGAGTACGAAGAAAAATGAAAACCTTGTTTCACTTGCTGGGTAACTTAATGTGTTTGTTCTTCGTATTAAAAGTAATGCCTAATGAGCAAAAAAGCTTTCCTTTAAAATTAACCTTAAATGTTATTAAATTTTCGTGCCATTAATTTTCTCGTAATTAAAAATACTTTTTCTTCAGTTTTCTGGAGAACAAATTAAAAAATTACTTTAGAAGAAGAAAATGAAAAAACATAGTAACAATTTTAATATTTTGCTTTGTTTTATTTCTTTACAGGTGTTATATATTTAAAAAAAACTTGCCTAGACAACTCAATGCCGTTTTTCAATTTTATAATTAATTTATAGAGTAAAATTACATATAAAGTTACATACACAGAAGATGGTTTGCAGTTTATAAAAATGAATTTGTAATTTATTTTTTTCGTTTGCATTTTGAGGTAAAAGTTTGGTAACTTTAGAATAATCATCTGCAACTGCTATATAAAGATTGGAATGTAAAATAAAAGATTAATTTTGAAAAGGGCTTTTAAAATTGATAGATGAATTAAAGGTTACGTAACTGCACTTTCCGGAAAGGAATATTAAAATTAAGAAATTATAATGCTGTATAAAATCGCAGTTTTTCATTTAAAAATAAGGTATTTATAATGTATTAAATTTTACAGGAAAAAGATTTATCTGAAATTAAAGTGAAATAGGACAGCATAACCTCATCCTAAAACTGTTTGAACACAGATAAATATCAAAAAAGTGAAGTATCCTAAAAGAAAAGTCCCTTGAATTGTAACTCGGAATGTCTTCTGGTAGTGTATGTAAAATAATTCATAAAAAGTTTTTAAAAAATGTTTATAATATATCTACTTTTGGCAAAGCTTATTGCCGAAAAAAAATCAAATTGTTGAAAAATAACTATCTGCTGAAAAATACAAATTTGATGTAATACGCAAAGTTGCATAGGTATATTTAATTGGCTGTAATTAAAAAAGATACATTTTCTATTGCTTAACAGAAGGAAACGACCGTACAAAATAGCTTCTTTAGTGTACAGAAAAGTTTCTACAGGAATTCGTGGTAGCTGCTGGATTTTGTTACAACGGTTAAACGTTTTGTTAAAATTTAATTAATATTCTCAAGTAAAACAAAAATCAATTCACTTTGCTATCAGCAGAATACTTTAGAACCGATTTCTGAAGAAGAAATTCTAGCCTTATATCAAAAGTACATTGTTAAATTTGAGCTTCAAGTAGACAGACCCCCTAGTCACAGGTTTAAATCAACTTCCACTTCTTAAGAAAATATAGAATTAGAAACCGGAATAAAGTATATCTCATTTAATGCAATACCTGGAAAATACATGACGCTCATTCAAAGGACTTTTGAGGCTTCAGTTCATAAGAAAGGGCCTTATGAAAACAGCATCCAAGAACACTGAACGAACTGTGGTAAACGGTTTAAGAATAAAGGGGAAAAATTGACATGATAGTACTAAAAAAAGTTTACTTTGATTAAACATTCGAGCAAGAGTTACTGTCAATAACCATGTCAATAACAGTTATAAATAATTCGTCACAAAAATACGGCACTTATACATGAAACTTAACTACCAAAAACGTTTCTATAAAGTATTATTTTAACCATTTAACCAACAAATGTTTTTTAAATTATTTTTATTTCCATATATTTATTCCCGGTATAAAACATTTTAATCACTTCAGAAAATTTAGGAAAAATATATATAAAGGTAATATTTTATACACATATGGGCCGAATTTTTCAGAGTTTGTTTTGAATTATATCTTGCATATATTTTCTGACAAAAGTAAATTTTCATTAAATGGTCACATAGAATTGTTTCATATAATTTCAATAATACTAAAATTTTAAAAACCAAAAGTCACCAAAAATTATATAAAATTACACTTAAAATTATTCATTGTGTTATCTGTTATCCAGTAGCAGTGTTGTGAAACCAGACCGATCGCTATTGTCACACCGATCATTATTATAACACATGAATACCTGTCTTTCGATATAGTAAATGCATGTCACTTCTTGATACCTTCTGTCATCATCCCTTCTTGTACATGATACCAAAGAGCTTACAACTTACAATTTCGCACTGGTTTCGGTCAATGCAAAGTA
>CM063498.1:143676616-143746616 GCA_032207245.1 Pardosa pseudoannulata | reverse complement strand
TACAATCAAAGTCATACTGAAGTTGCACATAAAATAACATTTTGTATATTGTTTAATATCTATAACTAAAAAAAATTTAAAGAAATGTTTTCTATAATTTGAAATACCCTAAATACAAGGTTTTGCCCAAAAAAGACAGTAAAAGCTCAAAAAGATTAAAAGCAGAAACAATTATTTTAAAGTGGTATTATGATGGTTTATGTAGACCGTGTATTAAGTATAAAACACTAACACCCACCAAGCTCCATTTTTTTTAGTTGGTCTTGCACGAATACCGGCTTTTTCTAAGTTAATGGAAAATAACATTAAATCTAGTTACTACAGTAGTCATACTGAAGTTTCACATAAAAGAGCATTTTGTATATTGTTTGATATCTTTAACTAAAAAGATTAAAGAAATCTTTTCTTTAATTTGAAATACCCTAAATACAAGGTTTTGCCCAAAAAAGACAGTACAAGCTCAAAAAGATTAAAAGCAGAAACAATTATTTTAAAGTGGTATTATGATGGTTTATGTAGACCGTGTATTACGTATAAAACACTAACACCCACCCAGCTCCATTTTTTTAATTGATCTTGCACGAATACCGGTTTTTTTCTAAGTTAATGGAAAATAATTAACATTAAGGCTAGTTACTACAATCAAAGTCATACTGAAGTTACACGTAAAAGAACATTTTGTATATTGTTTGATATCTATAACTCAAAAGATTAAAGAAATATTTTCTTTAATTTTAAATACCCTAAATACAAAGGTTTGCCCAAAAAAGACAGTAAAACCTCAAAAATATTAAAAGCAGAAACAGTTATTTTAAAGTGGTATTATGATGGTTTATGTAGACCGCGTATTAAGTATAATACACTAACACCCACCCAGGTCCATTTTTTTAGTTGGTCTTGCACGAATACCGGCTTTTTCTAAGTTAATGGAAAATAACATTAAATCTAGTTACTACAGTCAAAGTCATACTGAAGTTTCACGTAAAAGAGCATTTTGTATATTGTTTGATATCTATAACTAAAAAAAATTTAAAAAATCTTTTCTTTAATTCAAAATAACCTAAATACAAGGGTTTTCCTCAAAAAGACAAAAAATAAGGTCAAAAGATTAAAGACAGAAACAATTATTTTAAAGTGGCATTATGATGGTTTATGTAGACCATGTATTAAGTATAAAGCACCGACACCCATTCAGCCCCTTTTTTCAAATTATTCTCATACGAATTTCGGCTGCTTTAAGATAATGACAGACAATTTAACGTTAAAGCTTTTTTTTCAAAACTATACCCTCAAAATGCAAATTTATATCTCTTTAAAATGAAAAAGTCTATTTTTTCCAGACTTGCGATTTTTTGTGGTAGCTTTATTTCAATCAATATTTAAGAAAACCTTTTTCTTCTGTGTGTTTTTTAAAAGGAAATTTTATGCAAGAATACACTTTATAAACCTTTCCATGATAAACTTTTTTTAACTTTGTTGAAATCTCGAGGAATAGCACTATTTTTCTTGATGAAAAGAATATTCAGAGAGCGAAAATGTGGAAAAATGGATGCAATTTACGTACTAGAACTTTTTTTCCCTGTCTTTGGGAGAAAAAAGCATTCTTTTTCCCTTTAATCTTTAGAATATCAGAAAGCTTCATATCTGTCGAAAGCAAATCCGCTTAATTCATGATTTTAAAAGGGAAAAATTTTCTTAAATTTAAGGATAAAAGTTATAGCTTTCAGGTCATGTTTATTCTGGGCTTTAAACAATGGTTTCTAATAAAAGATTTGTTGTTTTCAAAAAAACTTGAAGTTAACTATCATAAATAGTACTTTTATCATTAATAGTTACACTAAAATAGTGCTACAGTTTTATCCTAATCTAAATACATATTGTCACGTTGATGTTAGGGAAACACACGAGACAAACAAATAATAGGAACTCAAAGCTATTTATTTCACACACAACAGAAGGATAACAAACTGAGAATTAATTCAAACTGAGTTAGCTCTTTTATACCAACATACAATATTCTGGAAAACCATTCCATTAATTTAAAGAATATCCTAGTCCTTTCTAGATATGATTGAAATTAATTTTAATTAACTTATTACTTAATACTAAATTTAGTTTTTAATCCATAAAATTTAAAATAGTAAATATAATTACATTATAAATAAATTACAACATTATAAAAGATTCACGAGCACGTTTGATCCAGGAACATCCCGAACAGCATGCTGATGCCACGACCACTAGGCAACAAAAGCTTTGACTTTACCTTATAAGAAGTAACTGATAAGTAATTCAAACGAAGTTACTAGCTCTTTTATACCAACATAGAATATTCTGAAAAACAATTCCAGTAATTTAAAGAATATTTCTAGTCCTTTCTAGATATAAAGGAAATTAAATTAAATTAAAAGATCTTCAGCGTCTCTGCCAGATTTGATCCAGGAAACTCCTGAACCGCATATTGATGCCATGACCACTAAGCCACAAAGAATTTGGCTTTACTTTATAAGTGGAAATATTATGATTAGATCTACACAAAATTTTAGGTGTTAATTCAAATCACAGTTTTATCAGACAAAATAAATTTTTGAAGAGGTTACTTATTCAGAAATGTATTTTTGGTTTGAGAAGATCTTAATTCACATTACATTAAGCAGATCCATATCTTTTAATATTGCATTTTTACGTTTTGTAGATTTACTGTGTATTTTTTTCTTTACACAATTTTTTAATCTCTATTTATGTGGTAAAATTATAAAAATACAGAAAATGCCTAAAGGATTTTAAAAGGGAAAATTTTCTTAAATTTAAGGATAAAAGTTATAGTTTTAAGGTCATTTCAATTCTAGGCTTTAAATAATGGTTTCTAACATAAGATTTGTTTAAAAAAATTGAAGATAACTATCATAAATAGTAATTTTATCATTAATAGTATTACAGTTTTATTAATATTAATACTGTAATAGTGCTACCGTTTTATCCTAATCTAAATACATATTGTCAAGTTGATGTTAGGGAAACAGACGAGACACACAAATAATGGGAACTGAAATCTATCTATTTAACACACAACAGAAGGATGATACATTGAGTTAATAGCTTTTTTATACCAACGTACAATATTCTGGATAACAATTCCAGTAATTTAAAAAATAGTCTAGTGCTTTCTAGATATAACGGAAATTAAATTTATATTAAAAGAGCTTCCTTACCAGGTTTGATACAGGAACTTTATGAACAGCATGTTGATGTCACGATCACTAAGCAACAAAAGCTTTGACTTTACTTTATAAGCTGCAATATTATGCTTAGATCTAAACAAAATTTTATGAGTTAATTCAAATCACAGTTTTAGCAGACAAAGTAAATTTTTGAAGAGGTTACTTATTCAGAAATGTATTTTGGGTTCGAGAAGATCTGTGAAGTACATTAAGCAGATCCATATGTGTTTTTAATATTGCATTTTTACTTTTTGTAGATTTAGTGTGTATTTTTTCTTTACACAATTAGCAGCTTTTAATTTTTTAATTATTATTTATATGTGGCAGAATCAGAAAAATAAAGAAAATGCTTAATCTACAGCAATGATTCTTACTATGAATGTTCTAGTGCCCTAGGAAGCATTTATATCTTCTCGGGTGAACCAAGAAATATTTTATAATGTTGTAATTTTATTTACTATTTTAAATTTTATGGATTAAAAATTAGACTTAGTATTAATTAATAAGTTAGAGGTTTTCCACAAGCGTCTCTAGATTTAATATACTTTATGTTCGTAAACCTGTGGATTCTAGTTCCGGTTAAGAATTTGTGATACATTGATGAGCTTAAAAAACCTGAATTACTTGCTGGCATGATGAGCTTAAAAAACTGGAAACTCCATGATTGTACCACTTGCATGGTTTTGTTATCAAGTCGGTTTTTATGCATTTTTACCTCCATGATTTAACACTATATTTACGGACCGAGCTAATTTGACCCATTAAAAATTTGATCATTATATATATATATATATATATATATATATATATATATATATATGTATATATATATATATATATATATATATATATATATATATATATATATATATATATATATATATATATATATATATACATATATATATATATATATAATATATATATATACATATATATATATATATACATATATACATATATATATATATATATATATATATATATATATATATATATATATATATATATATATATATATATATATATATATATATATATATATATATATATATATAACTTTAATATCACTTTTCAAAAATATAAGTTGGTTTATAGTTAAGTAATAAAATATATGTGAACTTTCACTCCTCTTTCCCGCAGACCCCTTCATTTCACATTATCAAATGTGGTATACCTATTTTCACGATTGTGAGCTAATTTGATTCATAGAATAGTTTAACAGTTAATCGCATAACATGAAATTTATTGGTCCTATCAGGCCTGGACAACAGTCAAGTCGCAAGTGATTTGTTTCTCTTCTCATTCCGCATTTCTTACATACAATATTCGAATGTGTATGTGGGAGCCATTGTCACTTGCTTTCTCTACTCTGCTACATTATTACCCACTTCTGTCATCATTTCGATTTATATATCAGCAGTGCAGTGCAGTGAAGTAATGCATAATTTATAATTTTATAAAATTCATTTTTTGCCAGACAAATTTGATCTACAAAGGTAATTTTGTAATTTATTTGTAAAAATTATTTCAATTCATGCTCATTTTATCATTTTCTTGTATGAATCAAATTGGCTCACTTCAGTAAAAATAGATATATGATCAACATCCGTAAATCTAGTGTTAAAAACATTTATTACTAAATATCAGTCAGCATTATTAGGGTAAAAACCCCACTTGTTTTAATATTTAATCAGATATGTTCAATAAACTTTTGGGAAGTCTAAAATGTGTTTTACCTAACTAGTATGAAAATTACCGATGTTCATTTTTAATAAATAAACTCTTATGAAGTATTCAGTTTTATAATACACAGGTTTAAAGTCGCCTCTCACTGTAATCTAGTGTTAAAATAAGGGATCAGCGAATTTATTTTTGTTAAAAACTATTTATTTTTTATGTATTACACATATTGTGATTTTTTAAGATTAACAAAAGTTCGTAGCTCAATCTTCCTAGATTTTACTTTATCCGCTAACATAAAAAATTAACACAATACCATAGTTTGAACTCTTGGTCTTTTTGCTCTTCTCCCAAAGGAGATTGATTATTTAAAAACAAACTATTGTTTAGTGCTTATATAACCATTATATTATTTATTCATAAAGTGCTTAAGATATTTTGCAACAATATGACTCTATATATTTTATAATTCATGATTAATTCTTTATTCAAACTTTACACACAATGAACTTTTGAAAATGTCACTGGTAAATTTTGTTTTACTATAGCCCAGTTTTCATTTATACTCTTTAATACTGTCTTTTGTGATTTATTTTATAAATTCTTCCTTTAAATATAAGTTTTCTTGCATTTATTTCACCATTTAGTTAAACATCAGTCTAGTAATATTCTTAATGATAATGTTTCAAAACAAAACTAGTATTAATTTCCATGTTATAAATATTTCAGTGAGTTGCTATACAGATACTGGACAAAATATTAGGAACACCTTTGAAAGTATACAAAATGTTCACTAGTAGGAAGTAAGACCACCATTGGGCAGAATTACAGCTTGTATCCGACATGGGATTGATAAATAAAGGTCGTACGAAACGTTTAAAGTAATTCTAGGCTATTTCACCTGAAGAGTCGTCTCGAGTTTCTGCAGGAGGAGAAAACCGAGCATAAAATGTATTCTCTGCGAAACCCACAAAGGCTCAATAATGTTGAAATAAAGAGCTGGGGACACAACGTGAAATGTTCCACTTCATCATTACTCTCATCTAACCATGTGTGAACACAGCAAGCCGAATGTATAAGGGAGTTGTCAGCTTGGAATAGACGAAGTTCTCCTGGAAACATAGTCGGAAATATATGTAGTAAATGATCTATAAGAATGCCAAAATGATTGCTCGTGACCTTCTACCTCAGGGCTACAAATGGCTCCTAGCCATGATATCTTTCACTCCGAAATCACAGATCCAACACCAAGCTTCACGGTTGGTTGAAACAAAGCTGTTAACACGTAATACCTCTGTCGGTGGTCATATCCGGTTATTTGAAATAATGAAAATGATAATTCTTCAAATGAGAATACGTGTTCTCATTGCTTTTTGTATCCAGTTTTCGTAGTTACTTCATAGTATTCTTCAGCTACTCTAACGGCTTTAGGAAGACTACTCTGCTATGAATATTCGCAGTATACACTTTAAATTCTTTTGATGTATACGATATTCTGGATATGGGTGTTTATCTCGAATGTTATCTGTAGAAATGTAATCTTATGTTTTGTGGCAGTTATCTTCTTGAAGGCTTGTTTTTCCCAATCAGTCAAATTCAAGTTGACTGACCGGGTCTGCCAGTTGACCCATTATTTTGCTTTTCAGTAGACACCTTACCAGTTTTCTATAATCCCTGACGCAGTGAACCTTTAAAACTCATAAGGTTGGTTGTTCTAGACACGGACACTCCTGCGAGACGAGACCAATAATCATGTCATTTTGCACATTTGACTGGTTGGACGTAGTAGAGCTTTGCTGAGAATAGAATTTTCTCATACAGCACTTAAACCGGTAAATGCTCTCTTTATACCTCTTCCCTTTCTAGGCCACTAGGTGGCAGACTATTGCGACTCTTTTCAGAGCTGTATTGGACGAAGTGTTATAATAATAACAAATATTTCGAAATGTTTGTTATTATTTTTTTGTCCTAAACCTTCCCATACCTGTATCTAGTTTTATTTATGGATTTTGCCATTTAAAACACTTTATTTTCCCTCAGTAATTCAGTTAAGGACTTATCTTTTTGACAGGTTTGAACTTGAAATGAAATATGTTGCTTCATTTATTTTCTATGATTTATTCCTCTGCTGTTATATTTATTTGTTCCCGCATTTTTATTAAATTTCTCGAGCTATTCATTGTTTCATAATTTATCTACTGCCAAGACTCCACATTTGGAATTTTTTCTCTTCTAAAAATTCTTACCTGTACTACTCTTATTTCTTGATTTCTTTATCAGTGATAAAGTAATGACAGTAATTGAAAGAATTTTATTATGATAAGAAAAAATATTTTTTAATGATAAATTTTAAAATTTATCATTAAAAAGATATTCTGTTTTTTTTTTTCAAGTTCTTTTATGAGACTCTAACTATTAAAAATATATTTAGTTTTCTCATTTCAAGTAATATGATTTAAAAATACAAGATATTCACAACAAAAGTATAAAATGTAATTTATTTGTAAAATTACTTTCCCGATTAACCTCTGGAAACAAATGTTAATAGTAATTCTGCAAACGCAAGTAAATAAATGTACAAGTTTTAATGAATGTATTAAAATAGTTGTAAGTTATAATAAGGATATTAAACATATGTGGAATTTCAGACATATGGTGTACTGTGGATACAATTCTCAAAAACATTAAAAGCCTTCAAAATACATTTATATTGACATAAGTATAGTTAAAACAATCATTTATTTTGAATTTTTATCATATTGTTTGTAAAGAAACTAATGCATTTCGAACTGAAAATATTTTATTATGATAAATAAATTTTAATGATAAATTTTAAAATTTATCATTAAAAAGATATTCTGTTTTTTTTTCAAGTTCTTTTATGAGACTCTAACTATTAAAAATATATTTAGTTTTCTCATTTCAAGTAATATGATTTAAAAATACAAGATATTCACAACAAAAGTATAAAATGTAATTTATTTGTAAAATTACTTTCCCGATTAACCTCTGGAATCATATCTTACTTTCCAGCCTGCACATATAGTTGCAAGTAAATTCTCCTGATCCCTCTTTTCGCAAACAGCAAGTAAATAAATGTACAAACAATTTTAATAATTATAGAAAGAAGGCACGTAACTTCTAGAAACTCCTTTTTTAACTAAACTTGACTATCGAATGACATGGCTAATTCAGACGTACATATGGTGTACTTCTGTGATTACAACTGTAAACAAAATTCCCCTTTTGGTAAAACCTCTTCTTCAAACACACTCTATACTGTCCTTTCGTGTCCCTATACATATTTACTATAACTCATTCTTATCATTGTTACTCATTCCCATAGCTCATAGACAGCCTCCGGCAACTAAACCTCATTTCTAAAAGTTAGTAGGAGGGTATGATTGAAATTTTTTGCATCATACATTCTTGTGTCATAGTCCACTCAGTCACAATCATTTTCTCTTGTATGTTTATCTAATAAAATAATTCTGGAAAATATAAGTATAGTAAACTAAATTTTTATACTGTCATCTAATATTAATGTTTATTTTCAGACATATTAATATGAGCAATGTATTTAATATTAGTTTGACAAATGACATTTTTATTATAATTTCTTAATAGTTTTTAATTTTTTATTTTAAAACTTTAAATTCCTGAATTGCTTTAGATTTACGTAAATAAAAATATATTCAACTTTATATGAAATTTTATATAAAAATGTGGTTTCCAGTATATACCTTTTAAATGCTGTCTTCTATAAAGGGGAATTTCTTAATTTTCGTATAAACTATATATTTAATGATTTTTTTCTTCAAATTTTCTTGAAATAGCAAAGCTAAATAACTTTGCAATAGAGTCTTTTAATGAAACTTTTAAATTTCTATTCTCAACTGAACAGCTTTTTCATGATGAAACAAAGATTATTGTAACAAAAAAGTTATTACCTGGAAAGCTATTATGTCTGTTTAATAATTCAGATTGAAACAGAGATGAGACTTTTCATGCATCATCTGATTCAATTTATCTTTGAAGCTATTGTGGTTCAGTTTTTTTTTTTGTGCCTGTGTCACTAGTATTTAAAAGGTGAATCAAAAGTTTATATTTAAGCATGCTGAAGCATACTAAAAGTATATCTACGATATTGGTGTTCAACGCTACATTACACAATTGATACTAATGAAAAAAAGAATGAAAAACTAAAAGCATCAAATATAAAATCTTGGTAATATTGGTAATAATTTTTAGTAACACAATGTAATTTAACTGTATTTGTAATTGTAGACTTACAAACAATATAGGAATATAGCGAACTACTGGTTTACAGAAATTAAACTATACTTCTTTAGAATAACGAATTACTACTCACCTCTTCCCGAAGATTCAAGTAAAATTAGGCGAATAGGAAAACATGCCTCAAATTCTTTAAATCATTTAATATAATGATAGTTACGAAAAACGAATTACAAACTTTATGCGAAGATTTCAAGACTGAATGTAGTTCAAGAATATATTCGAATAATGCAGGATAAAGAAAAATCAAGAGAGAGAAGAGAAAAAAATGAATGTCTTTTTCACTCAACGCATTTTTTTAGCATCACTAGCGTCAAGTGGTCAATCAACAACGATTATTTATTGCCAGTTCGCATATGTTCTCCGGGAATCAACCGTAATTTAAAAAGAATTGGATTTTGCCTGATGAAGAGAAACAGAAAAGCTGTTGTCAGAAATATCAGGTTAGATTTGGTATTTTTCGCTTTCTACTTGGTATACTAAATGCTCTCAGTTGTATTTACTTTACTTTCTTCATATCCGGACCATATTTTCTCATCATATTTTCAAACCAAATGTTAACAAGTATACTTTAAAATCTTTAAAAGTCTCGTTAAAATACTAAGTCGTCCAACTGAGGAATCTAATAATCTGAATTTTAAACTACATTGGTTTCCAATGTACTCATTTGTACCGTTCTTTAAATTAAAAAAAAACTCCTTCATTATCATATAGCAATTACTTGTTCTCATCTCATGTAAATTGTTTACTTTCTGGAATATTTTATTCTTTTAAACTGCATTCACTAAGATCGTTATGACCAGAGTTCATGCTTTATTAAGGATAATTTAAAAAAATACTAATCGTAACAATTTCTTAGCTGTTAGCATTATTTTTACCTAAAGAAAATACCTGGAACGAACCCTGCTGCTATTAAAGTGAAAAAGAACAAGGACCATGACCTGTAAAATCCAATTAAGAAATTATTATTTCTAGCAAACTTACTCCTAATAATCCTATATTCTATACCATAAGATAATTTTCAAAGTTAAACACTCTTAACTACAAACTTTCTTCTTTTATACAACAGAATTTTAAATGACCTGAAGATAGTAACAAAACAGTAATAATTATATTTATTTCTGGAACGAACCCTGCTGCTGTTTAAAGTGGGCAAGAAGAAAGACCATGGACTGTAAAAATATACATACGAATTTATTGCTTAAAGCAAACTTACTCCAAATACCTATCTTGTACGTCATAAGATAATTTTAAGAGTAAAACGCTCTTCACTATAAAATTTCTCCATTTATATATCGCTGTATTATAACTGTCCTCAAAATCAAAGGGAGTAACAAAATAGTAATAATTATACTCATCTCTGTAACGAACCCTGCTGATCTTAAAGTGAGCAAGATCAAGGACTATGACCTGTAAAATCAAATTAAGAAATTATTATTTCTAGCTAACTTACTCCAAATAATCCTGTATTCTATATCATAAGATAATTTTCAAAGTTAAACACTCTTAACTATAAACTTTTTCCTTTTATACCACAGAATTTTAAGGGGCCTGAAAATCAAAGATAGTAACAAAACAGTAATAATTATAATTATCTCTGGAACGAACCCCTGTTGCTGTTTAAAGTGGGCAAGAAAAAATACCATGGACTGTAAAAATATATTTACGAATTTACTGTTTAAAGCAAACTTACTCCGAATGCCTATCTTGTACGTTATAAGATAATTTTAAGAGTAAAACGCTCTTAACTATAAACTTTCTCCATTTATATCGCAATATTGTAAATGTCCTGAAAATCAAAGATAGTAACAAAATAGCAATAATTATAATCATCTCTGTAACGAACCCTGCTGTTATTAAAGTGAGTAGGAACAAGGACCATGACCTGTATAATCAAATTAAGAAATTATTATTTCTAGCAAACTTACTCCAAATAATCCTGTATTCTATATCATAAGATAATTTTCAAAGTTAAACACTTTTAACTATAAACTTTCTCCTTTTATACCACAGAATTTTAAGTGACCTGAAAATCAAAGATAGTAACAAAACAGTAATAATTATAATTATATTTGGAACGAACCCTGCTGCTGTTTAAAGTGGGCAAGAAAAAGGACCATTTACTGTAAAAATATGTTTACGAATTTATTGCTTAAAAGAAACTTACTCCAAATACCTATCTTGTACGTTATACGATAGTTTTAATGCGTTATAAGAGTAAAACGCTCTTAATTATAAACTTTCTTCATTTATGTCGCAATATTGTAACTGTACTGAAAATCAAAGAGAGTAACAAAATAGAAATAATTATAATCATCATTGGAACGAACCCTGCTGCTATAAAAGAGGAAAAGAACAAGGAACATAACCAGTAAAAATCAGTTTAAGTATTTATTACTTAAAGTAAAATCCCACCAAACAATCCAGTTATCTCTACTTGTATGAAACTCTGCATTCGTTGTGTTAAACACATATCTTTTCACAGTAAGACTATTAACTATAGATTATCTCCTTTTTTTAACAAAATTGTAACTGACTTTTGGGAAGTAATCAGACTGTAGGAGATGAAATTTAATTACTGCTCTATTGATGCTCCAAATCTCACAGTTAGTGCTACTCATATCTGTAAGTTTTGCCATTATATTTACATTCTCAGTTACTCTAGTCATCGAGGCTAAATATTTTAAAGTTTCACCATTTCTGTAAGCAAGTTAAACGGTCGGTGTATTAGCTCCATTTGTTATGCATTCGTGGATTTTAATATTCGGTTCAAAGTTTTCCCGAAAGTGCTTTCATATTTTGCAAAATATTCAATTAAACTGGAGGAAAGCTCTTAAAATGCTTGCTGTATAAATAGAGACCAATTTACTGGAAGTTTTAAGCTGTTATCTACCGTAATCAGTGGTAAATATTTAATCATCTCATGATTGCAGTTTTAGCGTGTTACAATTTAAGATAAATAACCATGATCTCTTATGTTTAATAGAAACAACATTATTCGATATTATTCAACTGCTTGATGCCTCTCTACGAAATATTAAGAACTTAAATAATTAAGGCGACTGTACTATAACTATAAGGATTTAATATTTTTATTGTCTTTTAAATAATTTACTATCAATTTATTTTTTTGTTTGTTTTTTATGTGTATGTGTGTGCATTTTTGTTTTGTTTACAAGCTGTATTCAAAATCCTAAACTCAAACAAATATGAATAAAATTACTTTTCATCTACATATTTAAAATTATATATTTTATTGATTCGGGATGGATTTTACATTAAATTGGACAGGATTTTTTTAACTTAAAATATAGAGAAATACCTGTCTTTTGATCAAATTTTACGCATAAATTGACCTTTTTTTTCAAGAACCAATTATTTCATTGAAAATTCAATCTTTTAAGTCTTTTATATCGTGTCACAAAAAGTAGACCATAATTATCCTAAACCAAACCATGTCATTTATAATAATGTTGTGAGTAAAGAAAAAATGGTTGTAAAATATTAAAAATTGAATGAGAAAAAAACCTTTTTTAAATTCACAAATTTTTGAAAAATTTAATTTTTTATTAATTTACACAATAAAGTGTATGCTTGTTTTTTCTCAATATCACATATGTAATAATATTCTTTTAGAATTTGCAAAGTATTTAATAAAACAACTAAATTTAACCCTTTTACAGTTTCATTTTTTTTCCAGAATTCGGTCCAAAAAAATGTCACATTTTTATTGCATTTTTTTGTTCATTTTACATTTTTAAATAAAGATATGTTATTAAAATTAACATTTCTAATATTAAGCATTTATTACAACTTTTTTTTCTTTCTATGAAACCATCATAGAACTGAAGTTTACCTTTAGTCTCATCGATATCCAAGTTAATTTTTGGAATTCAAGTGAAACAAATCTAGGAGGCAAATCCGAAGGATTATCACAATTAATTTCAAAACATTGTCTTGCTTGACTGATTCCATCTGTACTACTATCAGAGTCACTACTATCCAGGTCATCTAGTAGACTTTCGCTACTATCCTTTACAGATAATTCAGTTCCTGATTCCGAGTTACAGTTCGAATCACAAGAAATTAGCTCCATACGCTCTGAATTATCCGTTATTTAAAAATAAAAATATATTATTTAACTCTTACATCAATAAAATTATCAGGCGGTTAGTAAAATATAACCAGAAAGCTATACACTGAAAGATAACAATTCGTCTTCTCATACAAAACATGCAAAAAAACCGCGCTTTTGAACCAATCGGAGTAAAAAATGTAATAAACTGCAAACTATCATTTACTGTAAATTTATACGAATAATTTGTTACTAAAATTGGAAAAAAATAAGGCTGAAACAGTGCAAGCGAAATAGAAATCAGATTGCCCGTACGCCGTACGGGCAAATCAGTAAATGCCTTAAGCTGTGCCCTTAAGGCTTACGGGCAAAACAGGGAAGGGGTTAAAAGAAAATTTCAATGGGTGCCAAATTCCTTTAAAAAGTCAGATACCTCTATACTTTGGGTTTACAGAAATAAACAGAATCCCCTTTTCATTTGTATAACAATTTATTTCCTAATCTACATACAGCGAAAGATTTCTGTTATTCTGTTATTCTAAAAAATGACAAAATGACAAAAGTAATTAAAATTCTTAAAAGTCTTCAAATGACAAAAGTCAATAATATTTTTAAAGGTAGAGGGCTATTAAAAAACTTGAAAAAATTAAGGAGTAAAATATTTTATTATATGATGAATATTAAAATAAAAAAACCTGTCATAATCAAAATTTTATGTCTTGAATTTATTATATTCCCTTTAAGGGTCATTTTCAAACAATTTATAATCAATATCTGTAAAAGTAATTAAATATTTCTTTCAATTTTATCTGCTTATAAGCTTTTAGTCTTTATTCTGAAATGTCGATAGTTAAACTATATTAATTACGTGTAAAAAGAACTATACATACTTATATAAAATAATGGGCAGAATATTTATTATTTTTAATGAAACGTAAAAATATGAATAAACTTAAATAAAAGCATTTGCTACTTCCTAGTTTTATAGTTTAATTATTAATTTTTAACAAATATTTACATAGTTAACGATAAGTTATTCTGCACTAAAAAGTGTATTGTGAGATTAGAGCATAAAATAAATTAGAATATTCTTATAAATAAGGATTATAAAATAGTTTATTTTCATAGGAGTATTTATTTAAATTAAGCATTGTAAGCAATAAAAAAATTCTTCATGTATTTAAATTTAAAAATGTACAGCGGAATAAAAATGTTTGAAAATATTATTTTAAAACTTTTAGGGATTAGGAAGCATTTTAAATGACACTGGGTAATATATTTTAATGCTGCTTAGTTATAATTAACAAATTTAAATAAATTAATCACATATTTTTTAATTATTAAGTCTGTTTAAGTCTGAAAAATTTAATATGACTCCAAAGAGATGTTTAGTTTTAAAATTAAAATAATTAAACGAATAATAAGATTTTATTATTTTTTAATATATATATATATATATATATATATATATATATATATATATATATATATATATATATATAATTTGGATAATAATAGTTTCAAAATTTAATTTACAAGAAATGGGACGACAAAGTATCAAGAAGTATTTTTTACTTACAAAAATAGTACTTATATTTTGATCCATGAGTTTTGTAAAAGAATAATTAAGAGTTTACAAGTATAATATTAATTTGTTCATTTAACTGTTTTAGAAAAATATTTTTATTTCTTTATAGTTTTTCATGAATTAAAACACAAAATGGGTACAGAAGAATTATACATTCTTATTAATGACGAAATTGCATTTCATGACACCAGATCCTGATTCTATAATTTTTTGCATCGCTATTCCTACTTTTGAAAAGAAATGCAAAAATAGTGGAAATACTTTGGAAAGTTTCAGGAGCTCATACAATTAAATGGACTTTTATAGCAGGACAATATTTTACTTATTGCATAATGTGAAAATAGTGAAAGATATTATACTTGTATTTCGAATTTTTAATTTAATTAAAAATTTCAGGCAACGATTGTTAAAAGTTAAGTAAAAACGATCTAAGTAAGGTGTAAAGTTAACTTCTCCGCAATATCCCGAACTAAGCTGATCGTTGACTGTTAAGCCCGAAAACATCGAAAAAAAGTCCTTTTTCAACCATGATGGCAAAAAAATCGGTAACAAAGTTAATTAGACTTATCTATTAGTACTTAGAGGTTTGCATGTTACTTCAGACCTTAGTACCCTTCTTCTCTTAGACCATATATGAAGGCCAGAGATCCCTGTCAGTAAACGAAAAAACCGACGGCTACAGTTAAGCTTCCCGGAGGTAAACATTATTTATGCGGTAACCACCTACGATTCTTTAGCTAAAAGCGGTAACCCTCTGTTAAGAGTCTCCTTCTAGTTCTGTGATGCTTTTTTTCTCCCCATTGTCTTTAACATCGTACTACAATTGTTTTTATTCCAATTCTTATTCACCGACAGCTTTCTGTTCCTTGCCAAATTGGAAAGTTGGAACTCTAGGTAAGATTCTAATCGAATCCTATTTAGCCAATCTTAACCCCTTCCGGTATGATTTAATAATGAAAAACTGTGCATGAAATAACAATTTAATTTTTATTTAAAAAACTTGTTTCATTTTACAATTCTTACATATTCTTAATTAAAATCCACTTTTTACATAGTGTTAAATAATATCAGAAACAGTATAATTAAGAAAATATCAAAGCAAAACATTAATAAGGTATACAGATAATAGTCTTCAAGCTAGTGGTACTTTTCAAAACAAAGTGCAAAGGAATTCTTAATTGTTTACACCGCCAAGTAGTCTCACTTTTAATTTGATTCTTGTAACACACACGGCATTTCTTAGTAGGTTTTCTTTTATTCTGACTCATTAATTTGGCAATGACTTGTACCAAGAAATTCTAAGTAAACAATATGCAATAGTGACTTGTGATTTTCACAAGTGATAAAAGTGTTGCCAAATTCAGTACACTAGAAATTTTAAACTAAATTAATTATCATATTTAACAGTAACTTTAATCGCATGACGAGTGAAGCTCGTCATTGTGCGGTATGAAATGAAAAACTAATGACGAGCTAGACTCGTCATTTTACCGGAAGGGGTTAAGTCAAATATTATTCATTCTCTCACAGCCGTAACACCTTACAGTAGTGTTATATATTGCAGTCTATTCAGAGAAAAACTTTATGTAGATACACAAAAACAACAGAATATTACCAGATACACAAAAATGTAGTAAGGGAAATTGAACTACAGAGTGTTTCATATTGAATGGGACAAAAAATAAACATGATCGTGACTGTTGTAATTAATGTATTTAGAAAATTCAAGTTTACCTCAAAACTACATTTATTCAAGTTTCTACAGGTGTTCAATATGTGACCCTCCGGTGACACGACAAATGTCTACACGGTAATCAAGCTCTTGCCACCCTCCTGATAGCATGCTCCCTGTGATGGAGTTCTTGCATAAGCAGCCGGTATCCTGGAACTGCTTCACCCACCTCCTGTTATGCCGATGCGGTGGTTCTTTACGAAATTTTGTGCGAAAATGTCTTTGCACAACATTTACCGAGGAAGTTTTGGCATATTCGAAAAAACAGTAAACTTTCTCCTGCATGGACGACATATTGTTTAACAGCGCCTCTAGCTGCGAGTTCGTCATTCGATAATTTTTCCCTGTTGCCAAATAAAACTTGTATAATTGTAGTTGCAGAATAAATTTGTTTTGGCTGAATAAATCCATTACGTCAGTCACAGAGCTATTATTTTTGTCCCATTCAATATGAAACACTCTGTACAAAGAATTAAATGAAATAGCAAAATGCCAATATAATTTAAAACCGTAATTTAAATCGTATATAAACCTAAAAAATGTTAAATTGCATATTGAGCAAATGTAAAGAACATAACTCTTGTATGTTTTTAAGAGTCAGTCAAAACATTTTAAAGTTATAAATGTATTAAAAAATGAGTCAAATGAGAAGAATTTACAATAATATAACATAACTAGAATAAAAACAATTGCTAAAAATTAACAATTTCCAAAAACTTCAACTGGATTACATTTGAAATATAAATTATATTTGGTCAAGGAAATATTGTTTTTTATATTATCAGTATAAAAGAAAGTTATATAGAAAAAACAAGATCAAAATATAGTAGTGCATTAAGAATTCTATAAGTTGAAAGTATGAAAATGTGAAATTATCTCTAATAATACATCTAAATCTGATAACACATCTGACTAAACACATCAGAAATGTAAATTGAACTTAACTAACAAGATTAACAGACTTACTGATAGATTTGAAATAGATCTATAATACTCAAGGCTAGACAAATGCATAAATTATCATAATCGATTATTTTCGCATAATTTACAGTAAGCTGTTGTTCAGTTTGGATTCATATAATGCTCTTTTGTCTGGTCGAGTTTGTTTTTATTTTTTATGTACCAAAACTAACTTGAAAGTACAGAAAATATTGTCGAAAAGTTTGTTCTTAAATTTTGACAGTTTAGTCATTTCATTTTTACCAGTTGTCTCCAGAAAGCATTTTAGAAATTTCAAAGTGAGGTGGGTGTATTTTACGGTTAGTGTAATTGGATGCTCTAACAGTAATTTTAACAGTAAATGGGGGTAATGGGAGAAAACTGACAGCGATATACAAATAGTGACCATTAATTAAAGACCATAGATCAATATTTTTTAGACCTAGGTCTTGTTAAATATAAGATTTTACGAGTTTCAGGAATTTTCAGATCCTATAAATGGATGTCAAAGAAGAATTCTCTCGAGTGGGCCTTTACATTGTGACTTAAACATTTAAGATTGATGTTCTCACATTTCATTATAAATGTACTACGATCCACGAGAGATTTGCCCCTTTTAGAGAGAAACTGAACAGCTTGAAATGTTCTTTGATCTACCAAAAAGATTTGTACTTCAAGGTTGCATCGAAACTTTCAGAAACATTATAATCTTAATTCTGAACTTACAGCATACTCTCAAAAGGATGCTGTCAGACACTTAAGCTGTAAAAATAAGTAGGGATAGATGTGCAAACCTTGTCTTATTTTGTAAACTCCACTCCTTTTTCGGTGGAAATTCTAACCATATCCTCCTTCCTGATCCTCAAAGTTACCATTATATTATCTTCCTCGATACTACTTTACACTATCTACCGAAATTTTTCCTCATTAGCTAACATTCCGCTACGTATCACCTGAAATGTATTTCGTATTTTTTGAGCTTTTAAGATTTATGTTAGTTTCAGAAGAATGGATGTATTTTCTTTCACATAATCATTTTAGTCAACATGGATCCTCAGTTAGATTGTTTCGACATTTATTTCTATTGAAGAAGGGTTCTAAGTGCCGTTTACGACTTTTGAAAGTGTTTGACATAAAATCCTTCAATAATTTTTTTCTCTTTGGAATTGGGTCTCCTGCTAAACAGGTACCTGCGGTAAGTTCCTCAAAGTTTAAAAGGTATGTCTTTATCTTAATTCATTTTTTGTAAATGGAACATAACTCCATTACTTATATTAACATTTTGATTCAATGCGATCCATATCACAAACTTACTCGGTGTAACCACAGTCGTCAAAATCGATGTGTGCTTAAAAAAACGTGCTGTATTTGATTGTATGATAGTTAAGTTTTGAATTAATACAAAAAACACTTAAAATAATGCAAAAAATATT
This sequence comes from Pardosa pseudoannulata, assembly GCA_032207245.1. Classification (NCBI taxonomy): domain Eukaryota; kingdom Metazoa; phylum Arthropoda; class Arachnida; order Araneae; family Lycosidae; genus Pardosa; species Pardosa pseudoannulata. The sequence continues at coordinate 143,727,649 of CM063498.1, read as the reverse complement.
AATTTTAATTATTATTCATATTTTACTTTAAATTCATAAATGTTCTTAAAAGGTTATTCTATTTGCAAATCTCAATTCTTTGGTTTATGTATTGGTGAATGTTTTCAAATATATTTGCTTCATGAAATATTTAAATATAACGAAGATGTACATGTTGCCAAATTACTATCAGTTTAATCAGCATTTTTTTTACTTGGACTGCACTGTTATACTTCCTAATATTGTAGTAATGGCTTACCATTTATAATCCACTAACATAATATCAATACTGTTGTATGTTATTTTCTTTCCTATACCTTGATTTTTACTTTGCCTGATTCAAAATCATATGCTGATGTTTACTTAAATAAACAACTTCTTTCCTGGAACGCAATGTTTATACCTCGTAATAAACTGAAAATGGCACGGCATTTATATTCAACTAACCCAGTGTCAATTCTTGATTTTTGTTACGTTATTATTATTTCATGTCCATTATCTTCATTTCTACATTAATTTTTTAATATTTTTAAATTTAAAGTGTAGGACGTTTCTTAAATTCCATAATATTCCTAGATATTACCTAGCGTAATTTCTTTTGCACTTTCTCCGGGAAACTTCTTTGAAACGTTTAACACTGATATTTTTCTGAATTTCACACAAATTGATTTCGGCTTACAAACCTCATCAGGTCGAAAGCATAAACCTTAAAATAATTTCTGTTGTATATTACTGTCTTTCCATTACCTTGATTTTTACTTTTCCTGATCCAAAACCATATGCTGATCGAAATTCATATTCTGATGATCACTTAAATAAACAACTTCTTTCTTGAAACGCAAGGTTTATACCTCATAATAATCTGATAATGACACAGCATTTATATTCAACTAACACAGTGCTTGATTTTTGTTACATTATTATTATTTCATGTCCATTATCTTCATTTCTACATTAATTTTTTAATGCTTTTAAATTTAAAGTGTATGGCGTTTCTAAAATTCCATAATATTCCTAGATATTACCTAACGTAATTTTCTTGGCACTTTCTCCGAGAAACTTCTTCGAAACGTTTAACACTGATATTTTTCTGAATTTCACACAAATTGATTTCGGCTTACAAACCTCATCAGGTCGAAAGCACAAACCTTAAAATAATTTCTGTTGTATATTACTGTCTTTCCATTACCTTGATTTTTACTTTTCCTGATCCAAAACCATATGCTTATCCAATCATGAATATACATGATTTCTGTTGTATATTATTGTTTTTCCATTACCTTGATTTTTACTTTGCTTGATCCAAAACCATATGCTGATGATCACTTAAGCAAATAACTTCTTTCTTGGAACACAATATTTATACCTCGTAATAATCTGATAATGACACAGCATTTATATTCAACTAACCCAGGGTCATTACTTGATTTTTATTACATTATTATTATTTATATCCATTACCTTCATTTGTACATTAATTTTTAATGCTTTTAAATTCAAAGTGTATGACGTTTCTAAAATTCCATAATATTCCTAGATATTACCTAACTTAATTTCCTTGGCACTTTCTCCGAGAAATTTCTTTGAAACGTTTAACACTGCTATTTTTCTGAATTTCACACAAATTGATTTCGGCTTACAAACCTCATCAGGTCGAAAGCCCAAACCTTAAAAACTAATTACACAGGCAAAGGCATAAAATCTATAGAAAGGTAAATTTTACAAGAAGGAACGTTTGCTGGAAATATATCAATAAAAAAACTGGCAATTACCTCCTTAATTACGTTCCTTTATTTCACATATTCGTTGACAAAGAAAGCAAAGCTTCCCATAAATTAATATTTTTATTACTCCAAAACGAATTAACTTATTTCCTCTAATCTTTTCCTTCTTTCCATTTAAAAAAGAGAGGAATTCTTAATATGCTGATCATTGATATAATCAACGAAAGAGGTTCCCATTTATCCAACAGCCTATGTTTGATGTCTTTAAATTGAACTGGTTATGACTAAAATTAGCTCTGGAATATTCCCGAAAATTATCACCGAATACAGCAATCAGCTAGAATTCCATTTAGTTAAAATGAACATTAAAGACCCTCCTAATGTCTGATGATTTAATTCTTTCCCTCCTTGAGACTCCTCCATTTACCGAAAAAGTTAAAGATTAAAGCTTATGAGGGCGCTGTTAGAAATCCGGTTCGTTAAGTCATTAGAAAGATAAGTTTGCAGTATTTTTAATTTGATAATATTTTTTTTTCTATCTGGTTAAGTAATTTAAATTTGCAAAATAAAGTATATGCTCGTAAATTGGAAGAGAATGTTCCAGCAGAGACACATTAAAAATTTTGTTGCATTTAATTTTGCTTATGAAATAATTATGGAAGGGGAAGAAGTCAATGCGAAAGTTTAAATCTTAATTACCTGGAAATGAATCATCAATACGGTTAAAATATAATTCAAGATAATCATAGAATCTAATTTATTTCATTAACCCTTAATATTTCCAAAATATTGAATTAATACTTTAGAATTAATGGTTTGATATTGGAATCTTCTTTTAAATAAATTGAAAACTCATACAGGATATTATTATTATTTGTTCAGTGTATTTTTCATATTTTTATTTATTGATTTCGAATAATGCATATTTAACAAAACAGTTGCATTATATAAACAAGTAAGGATTAAAAAATGTAACAATTATACAAATCTGAACATGCAAAATATTGATATTTTAATTTTTTATTATTTTTGTACAAATATTACTTGTTTGTTGTTATTACTATTATTATTATCATGTTTGCTGTTACATTTCCTGTCTAGACTTTCAGTCTATGCTAGTTAATATATTTGCACTTTCTTAACTAAAGAAATATATGCATTCTTAAAAGAAAACTCCATAAACCAAAGTCAATGCGAAAGTTTAAATCTTAAATACCTAGAAATGAATCATCAATACGGTTAAAATATAATTCAAGAGAATCATATAATCTAACTTATCTTATTAACCCGTAATATTTTCAGAATATTGAATTAATACTTTAGAATTAATGGTTGGATATAGGAATCTTCTTTTAAATAAATTGAAAACTCATACAGGATATTATTATTATTTTTCAATATATTTTTCATATTTTTATTTATTGATTTCCAATAATGCATATATAACAAAAAAGTTGTATTATATAAACAAGTAAGGATTAAAAAAGTAACAATTATACAAATCTGAACATGCAAAATATGAATTTTTTTATTTTTTATTATTTCTGTACAAATATTACTTGTTGTTTTCGTTATTATTGTTATTGTTATTATTGTTATTGTTAATATTGTTATTGTTATAATTATTTTTATCGTTATTGTTATTTTTTATTGTTATTACTATTATTATTATCATGTTTGCTGTTACATTTCCTGTCTGGACTTTCAGTCTATGCTAGTTAATAAGTTTACACTTTCTTAACTAAAGAAATATACGCATACTTGAAAGAAAACTCCATAAACCAAAGTCAATGCGAAAGTTTAAATCTTAATTACCTGTAAATGAATCCCCAATACGGTTAAAATATAATTCAAGATAATCATAGAATCTAATTTATTTCAATAACCCGTAATATTTCCAAAATATTGAATTAATACTTTAGAGTTAATGGTTTGATACAGGAATCTTCTTTTAAATAAATTGAAAACTCATGCAGGATATTATTATTATTTGTTCAATGTATTTTTATATTTTTATTTATTGATTTATAATAATGCATATTTAACAAAAAATTTGTATTATATAAACAAGTAAGGATTGAAAAAAGTAACACTTACACAAATCTGAACATGCAAAATATTGATTTTTTGATTTTTATTATTTCTTTACAAATATTTCTTGTTTATTGTTATTACTATTATTATTATTATGCTTGGTGTTACGTTCCCTGTCTAAACTTTCAGTCTATGCTAGGTAATAAATGTGCACGCTCTTAACTAAAGAAATATATGCATTCTTGAAAGAAAACTCCATAAATCAAAGTCAATGCGAAAGTTTAAAACTTAAATACTTGGAAATGAATCATCAATACAGTTAAAATATAATTCAAGATAATCATAAAATCTAATTTATTTCATTAACCCATAATATTTCTAAAATATTGAATTAATACTTTAGAATTAATGGTTGGATATAGGAATCTTCTTTTAAATAAATTGAAAACTCATAAAGAAAATTATAATTATTTGTTCAATATATTTTTCATATTTTTATTTATTGATTTCTAATAATGCATATTTAAAAAAAAAGTTGTATTAAATAAACAAGTAAAGATTAAAAAAAGTAATAATTATACAAATCTGAACACGCAAAATATAGATTTTTTAATTTTTATTATTTCTGTACAAATATTACTTGTTTGTTATTATTGTTATTGATAATATTATTATTGTTATTATTGTTATTGTTATTATTCTTATTGTTATTTTTTATTGTTATTATTATTATTATTATCATGTTTGCTGTTACATTTCCTGTCTAGACTTTCAATCTATACTAGTTTATATATGTGCACTTTCTTAACTAAAGAAATATATGCATTCTTGAAAGAAAACTCCATAAACCAAAGTCAATGCGAAAGTTTAAATCTTATATACCAGGAAATTAATCATCAATAAGGTTAAAATATTATTCAAGATAATCATAGAATCTAATTTATTTCATTAACCCATAATATTTCCAAAATATTGAATTAATACTTTAGAATTAGTGGTTTGATATAGGAGTCTTCTTTTAAATAAAGTGAAAACTCATACAGGATATTATAATTATTTTTTCAATATATTTTTCATATCTTTATTTATTGATTTCCAATAATGCATATTTAACAAAAACTTTGTATTATATAAACAAGTAAGAATTTAAAAAAAAGTAACATTTATACAAATCTGAACATGCAAAATATTGATTTTTTTTTATTTTTATTATTTCTGTACAAATATTTCTTGTTTATTGTTATTACTATTATAATTATTATGCTTGGTGTTACGTTTCCTGTCTAGACTTTCAGTCTATGCTAGGTAATAAATGTGCACGTTCTTAACTAAATAAATATATGCATTCTTGAAATAAAACTCCATAAACCCAAATCAATGCGAAAGTTTAAAACTTAAATACCTGGAAATTAATCATCAATACGGTTAAAATATAATTCAAGATAATCATAGAATCTAATTGATTTTATTAACCCGTAATATTTCCAAAATATTGAATTAATACTTTAGAATTAATGAATGGATATAAGAATCTTCTTTTAAATAAATTGAAAACTCATACATAATATTATTATTATTTGTTCAATATATTTTTCATATTTTTATTTATTGATTTCCAATAATGCATATATAACAAAGACATTATATTATATTATATAAACAAGTAAGGATTAAAGAAATAACAATTATACAAATATCAACATTCAAAATATTGATATTTTGATCTTTTATTAGTACAAATATTACTTGTTTATTGTTATTACTATTATTATTATTATCACTTTGCTGTTACATTTCCTGTCTAGACTTTCAGTTTATGCTAGTTAATAAATATTCCTTTCTTAACTAAAGGAATATATGCATTCTTGAAAGAAAACTCCTTAAACCAAAGTCAATGCGAAAGTTTAAATCTTAATTACCTAGTAATGAATCATCAGTAAGGTTAAAATATAATTCAAGATAATCATAGAATCTAATTTATTTCATTAACCCGTAATATTCCAAAATATTGAATTAATACTTTAGATTTAATGGCTGAATATAGGAAACTTCTTTTAAATAAATTGAAAACTCATACAGGATATTATTATTATTTGTTCAATATATTTTTCGTATTATTATTTGTTGATTTCAAATAAAGCCTATTTAACAAAATATCTATATTATATAAACAAGTAAGATTAAAAAAAGTAACACTTATACAAATCTGAACATCAAAACAAATATTACTTGTTTATTGTTTTTTTTATTATTATTATCATGCTTGCTGTAATATTTTCTGTCTAGACTTTCAGTCTATGCTTGTTAATAAATGTTACTTTTTTAACTAAAGAAATCTATGCATTCTTGAAAGAAAACTCCATAAACCAAATTTTCATCCTCTATAAATTCAATTCTGTCCTCTTAAAGAGTAAGAATTTCCAAAAAGTGCAGAACTCAGTAATTCTATTCCATGCATCAAAAATAAGAAGTATTGTGGAGCATTTAGAATGCACTTAAATTCTATTTCTTATTTAAACACAAAAGCATTGAAAATTACTTTAAAGGAATGATAGATTTTACATGACATCCTTGGAAATTATTAATCTAAAGTCTTGAAATTTTGGATAAAGTCATAAAAACACATATACATTGACCTAAAGCTAAACAAATCTCCTTCAAAATTATTTTTATTTCAGAATTTTAATAAATTCTTTGTAAAGTTATATGATATTACTTGATAATCAATTTTTATTTGTTTATTTAATTATTGTTATTTTTGCTTCCTTATTACGCAAATAATGTCTTTGGATCATGAGTTTATTTTATTGATATGTTTAAGAGTACATTCCTGAGAAATGTTTTTAAATCTGTGAATACAATTTTCAGGAAAAATTTAGATTTTTAAGTTTAAATTGTATTTTTATCTTCTAACTAAATTTTAAATTTAAAGTAGATCTGTTTAAAGCAAACTGGTAGTATTTGGCATACATTTTGCAGCAATTTATGACAAATTAAACTGCGAGAAATACTTTAAAACGTAGCAAAAAGTTTTAAACAAAATAAATTGTTCAAAATTATTAATTGTTTTTATGGTATGTTTTAACCCTCTGACTGATCAATTTGTAAACCGAAATCTCTTTAAAAATTACGTATTTTTTTGTTCCATAGTTAATATATATATATATATATAAAATATATTATATATATATATATATATATATATTTATATATAAGACTATATATATATATATATATATAAATTAGAGAATTGAAATACTAATTTTTCTGCTAGAAAAGATTTTTTATATTGACTTTTATGATGAAAACTAAGCTTTCAGAAAAACTAATTTCAGATATTATCGCATAAAAAAATTATTTTTAAATAAATTTCATTTGAAATACTTGAAGTACTTGAATTAACTGAAATATTAAAATTTAGTCGGTACTTAGTAAAATTAAGTGGATACTTAGAGCAGTCATACAATGTGAGATTATTCCCTTTTACAAAAGGGAATCAGCAAGGAGAATGTTGTATGCAATCATATTATCAGCATACATTTTTAAATTTACTATGAAATTCACTCCTCGTCAACTAAAAATCTTATTCTCTTTTATTCATTTATTATACCCTAATCAAGGCAGAACTATTGCGGAATGGTAGGACGCTGCTCTTCGATACCGGAGTTTGTGGTCTCAAATACCCTTCTGTTATGGATGTTCATAACCCTTTGAAATTGGCTTTAAGCAGTAGGTCACAGTCACATTAGTCCTCATTTGGTTATTAGTAGACCAAGCTCTCTGATCCAAACAACTCTCGTCAAGAAATTGTATATATATATAGATATATATATATATATATATATATATATATATATATATATATATATATATATATATATATATATATATATATAAATATATATATATATATATATATATATATATATATATATAAATATATATTATATATATATATATATAAACATATATATATATACATATATATATATATACATAAATATATATACATAAATATATATATATATATATATATATATATATATATATATAATTCAGAAAAAAAAATTCAAAATAATTATTTAAAGTTTTTAAAATTTCCTTACAAAAAGTTATAAAATTTAACAAAATCTTTTGGTGAAAATTGTAAAATTTGACCTAAAATTTGTCACAGCAATTTGGAATAATACTGTGAGATGAAGATTAATCTAACAATCTATAAACCTTTTCTTCGATTTCGCCAATTTTAGTAGGAAAAGTAAGGTCTCATACCAAAAGATTGCACAAAAATTGAACTTATCATAATATCTCGAAAGCAGCTTTTCTAAAAACTATTTTGACATTAAAAAATAACCACATTATTAAGCCTTTATAAGAAGATATTGATTATTTAATCAGTTTAACAAGATTCCCTCGAAAAGCTTTTAATGGAATAAAAATTAAAAAATAAATACTAAATTTGAATTTAAAATTTTCTTTGGGAAAAATTCAATCTTTAAACAAATATGTCATTTTTTCCTTTATAAATAAAAATTAGCAAATTGAATTGATAATTTCAGTTCTCCTAGCAATTTTATTTTCTATTACCATTGTATATAACCGATTTGAAGATAGTAGTTTTTATAAAATTGTTCTTATTTTCAAACTCAATATCAAATTTAATATGTATTGCCAAATTGATTAACAGACGTTAGAATTTTAAAACTCTCACTATCTCAAATATTTTACTTTATTTGTAACACTATTCTGCAAACTCAGTATATTATTTTTACTATAGAATATAATTTATTGTTTTTTGTGTTAAATAAAATGCTTTAATATCTTTAATATTCTCAAGCTTATAAAAATCATTCTGTTTACCAAATAAAATTTGCTAAAGCTTAGTATATTACAATAATGAAATTATATTTATTCTAGTGTCAATAACCTTTTAATTTTTTAAATTACATTATTTTATTTTAAATCGAGTATAATAATCTAATCTAATATAATTTACTTGTTCAGATCAACAAGAATCTTATTTAAAATTAATTAGGTTTGTTAGTTTAACTACTTCATACTTACTAAATATGTTAACCATGAGTAGTATCATCGATTACTTTAAAAAAAAACCTGGAGTATATCACATTGTATGAGTTTAACGTTATTTACTTTTCTCTAATTAAATCTTTCTTTATTTTACTGCATAAACATATTTGTCTAAACACTGTTTGTTTTCCTTACAATTTATTAATGGTAAAACTACAAAAGTTTCAATTTACTTACTCATCTATCCTTAAGCCTTAAACAAACCTGAATTGTGGTAATTTATTCACGAACGTCTTTATCTGTTTCGAACTTCTTTTTCTGATTATTTACAAAGCGGAAACAATAACGGCTAAAAATGTTTTTGTGATAAACAACAAAGATTAAGACCAACTGTTTGAATGTTTTTTAAGTTCAGATTATTGCTTTTCTTATTTTCGTCACTTTTTTAAAAACACAAAACATGTATTCAATAAAATATTTAATATTTTTGTTTATCTGTAATTTCTTATAATCGAAAGTATAAGATGAGTTTATATTTGTAAGCGCACACATACACATGATATATATATATATATATATATATATATATATATATATATATATATTTATATATATATATATATATATATATATATATATATATATATATATATATATATATATATATATATATATATATATAAATATATATATATATATATATATATATATATACATACATACATATACATACATACATGTACATATATATACATATATATATACATATATATATCATAGTTCATTTAGAATATCGATATTTATTTCATAGATATAAATTATTAAATGGTGTCATTCTAAAACTTTTAAGCTTTACTTCAATGGTTTCTAAAAGAAAACCATGTGTAAAAGGAATATCTGTTTGCCTCCCACGCTTAAATGAAAGTAAAATAAGAAACATATTACTACACCATGTAGTTTCGTTTATTATCCAAATTCTTACTAATCCGAACAGCATTGGACTTATCACCCTCAAACATCAACGTTTTAAAAGAATACCGTTTTACAAGACGCCGTTTAAATGCTCCAAGAATGAAACTGCGAGAGGCATTAAGTCATGATTTCCTTAACAGTTTCCCTTCCTTACTTGCTCTGTCATGATGCGAATTTTACATTGGAAGGAGAAAAGTGAAACGCGAAAGGAAATTATTTGTAATTACGAAGATTAAATTGGATTACTCTCTCAAGAAGCTATGGAGCCGTTAAAGGGAAATTGCTAGTTTACCGCATAATTCGCGTAAAATGACTTTCGTTGATAATGTCAGAAGTTTTATCTCGTTGCCCAGAAAGTCGTGTAAATTAAATAATCAAAACAAAAAGACTAATGTATATGGTTTCGATAGATTCCGCTATTCCCATCTTGATGCTAGATTAATTTTAATTGCCGAACATGCAGCGTCATTTTAACTGACCATAGATAGATTAAAAGAAGATTAAAAGGCAAGCGTGATAGGCTGTGTACTGGTTTCCAGTTGTGGAAATCCGACATAACGAATAAACGGAATGTGATTAAACTAATGTATTCCATAGAAACAATGAATTAAATTATTAGCCTTTCTTCCGGCTCAATGTTATTGTTCTCTTATTGTATATACAAAAGCTTCAATAAATTAAAACTAAAATGACTAGCTTTTGTTTTTATACATCATGTTAGGATCATTAGTGAATTCGCTTTTTTGTTGCTAACTGCTGGTGAAACGAAGGAAAGATTTTTACAAGCTTTGATTTAAATAACATTGTATATCTGTGGACGGTGACATAATGGGATCTGTTCTGAAAGGTACTCTTTAACACAGACTAATTTTCATTCATTTTAAAATAAAACGTTCTGCTTTGTATAGAGTAGAATTTTTAGGTCATTAATTACGATCTAACTTTATAAAATATAGTTAGTTTTCTTATATGAAGCAATGATTTCTTTTTTAAACAGAACTTAAAATAGATGCACCAAGCTAAAAAATAGAAAAGAATCAAAACAAAACTTGAAATTTGAAAATTAAAAACTAGTTCTTGTACACTAAATTGAAGCTAATTATCATTTTTATTCTACGAATCTCAATTATATTAATACGAGGGAAATTTTAATTTATAATGTGATGAAGGATAAATTTTTATTGAAATTTGAAATTACTAAAGTTTTTAATTTTTTAATCTTAAAAAGTCAAAAGTATTTAAAGTTTGGATTAACAGAACAAAATGCATATTTTACATCGATTTCACATAATGTTTTTCCTAATATATATATTTAAAGAGTTAACTTGATGGTAAGTCAATTTCATTTTTTCATTTGGTCTATATCTTTCGTATTATAAAAAAAAACTACTTGAAGTTATAAAATTAAATATTTTTAAAGGTAGAGTGTTATAAAAGAACTATAAAACATTTATTCTTAAAAGATTTTATTTAATCATGGATCTAAAACGGCTGTTATAATGAAGATTTTATGCCTCTAAATTAACTGAAATTTTTATGTACTCTAAATTACTGGTGTATATTTTAGATAAAATTACTTGAATCCATCATAAAATTATATCATATCTAAATCATTTTATGTTAAATAAACATGAATTTTCTAATATTTGTTACTTTCTCTCTTTACCAGATAAATATGAGTTGCTGTCTCTCTTGTAAAATATTTGGCCTTCATTTGTCGGCTCGTGGTTAGTGGTAAATATTTTATTCTACTTATACATGCATATATCTTCAGTTTTTGAAAAACGGCATCAAATATATTACCTATCATACTATAGGCAATCAGGCATTAAGAGATTTTTTACTTTCCAATTGCTGTAACAGTTTGCAAAACAAATTTTATTTTCAAGTTGTTGGAAAATAATAGTGGAAAGCACAATGTTGTATGATCTCGTTGCTTTATCTTAAACATACAAAAAAGGAAATATGAGTAATTAACAGGTTACACCATCCGGAAAATTTTGTATGGCAAGGAAAAGATATTTCACACCTTCTTCCTGAGTATAATTTATGAATAATATGAAAAATTTGAACACACCGTTTATAACCTTAAAACAAAAAATACTTGAAAATTATACTCCTGTAGTAGTTGCAACATTTCTATCGACCACACACCATGCCTACAAAATGAAAACAAAATCATTAAATTGTCTACGAATCCAAAATGGTGCTTTAATGGAGAACATAATTAGTTTTACATCACAAATTGTATAGACAAATGTTATTTTCCAAAATTATAATATTCGATAAAAATGCATAAGATTGTTGAAAATTTGTCAAAACAAACATAGTGACGATGCGAAAATACAAAGGCTGTGCTTACATTTTTAGACTATGTATATTGTAGTCACAACACTAAATTACATAAAATTCTTGTGTTTTAAATGCTGAATTTGATAGCCCTTACTCTGAAATATCTTGTGATGCCGTAATTACCAGGATAATAATGCCTTTTGAAGTGTCAGAAGAGGTATTCTAACCCATTCCTCCTGAACAGCTTTCTAGATTCTTGTAAGGGTTGTGGAACGACGTTTGGATAATCCAGATTTTAAAAGTCCAAAAGCACAAAAATCCATAGGTGATATATCGGGAGATTTAGTAAGGATATCAGTGAAGGGTATGGCCTTGATACCGGTTTTTTGTTCCATTTCTAATAGGAAATTTACAGTGATTTTTTTCTCTCCTTTTATATTAATAAATGGCTTTTTTTGTTGCAATCATTTAAATACACCCGATTCATCTACTGTGACAATTTTTTTCCATTTTTCTTTGGATAAATGTTTTTCACACAGAATTCTGCAGCGTGTCCTGCTTTCAGCAATATGCTTTACAGAAAGACGATGCATATTGCGTTTTTTGCTTTCTTAAGATTTAAATCAACGTTTATCATTTTGTTTACAGAGGACACCGAACATTTTAATGATTTTGCAACTGTTCTTTGATTAGGGGGATTTTCTTTTAACATTAAACAACGTACCTTTACAAAAGTCGAAGATGTTCGTTTTTCCTTGGATACTTGTTTGAAATTTTCGTCCCGCTTGAGGCTCCAATTTGACGGGTTTTTTTTTCCTTTCTTTTCGGTGATATTACCTATCGACGCTTTAAATATCACATACCCATGACTCTCTCATCGTTTTGGGATAACGGAATATTAATGTTTCTCTTCGGAAAGAGCATAAATACAGCCTTCTAGCCACTGTTTCGTTAAAATCCAAATTTTGAATAAAAACAAACCTCCCAAGCCGTAGACGATAATTTTGACTTTAAAAAACATAGTATAATTGCAGTTATTTATTTTGCATCAAATGATTTTTTAATACCGCTAACCAAAATCGTTGAAAAAATGTGCTAACAGCCTCTGTATATCCATTTTGACTACACACACACTACATTGTCGACTCCCAGTCCACCAGCACACACAGTCATCCAGCTACACAGATGACGTCGGAGAGAATACAAAAATCTAACCCCCGGTAGCTGGTCTTTTTATTTCTCAATCACAGTATCAAATACTAATGAGAGTGATTCGCTGTGAGTTTGAACCAGGAATAACCTGCTGAAAAACTACAGTTCTTAAGCTGCTAATCTTCCTTATCATGCTTCATCACACTTTTATAACTTAAAAGATCGCTTATTTATTTGGATTAAAAGTTTGTATTTTAAGCTGTCTTTCTTCGTTGATTAGCTAAAGCATTACCACTGGGATAAGGTGCTGCTCTTCGTTATTAATTTAAGCTGCTGACAAAGCAGCAGTAAGTCTTGGATTCCTTAACCATCAGGTAGCAAAAGAGTTAAATAAATCACTCAAAACAAATTGAGGCCAAATTCTTTTTTATTATGTGCCATTCAAAACTCTCTAGATTCAACGAAATTTTATCAAATGCCGAAGTTTTAATGTTTATTTTAGCTATCTGATTACACACAAAATGTATTCCAATAAATATTCACAATTATTTAATTGAAGCTAAAGAAATGTGTATATATGTAATACAGCAGAATGACGACTGACTGTCCCAATAATTATGTAGCCCCTATTGTTTTTATTTTCCCTGGCTACTGAACAAGAAGCCTAATTAGCTAACAGTAATAAATTAAGATGCAGTCGGGACACAGTGAAGAGAAAGGCACACAAGTCAAATTGAAATTTTATTTAAGAACTACTAGAAAAGGACATATTCACTAGTCAGCGGCAGACAAGAGAATGTACATGAAATAACATGCTGAAATAGGTTTGGACCCCAGAGAGAGAAGCATAGAAGCATCAAGGGACAAGAAACGTAATTAAGCGAACTTAGATCATTGTAGGAGTGAGCTATTTTATTGAGACAGCTCTAAAATGTGTTGAAAGGACAGAAAATGTATATCTAGTGAACAGAAAGCTTTGGATAATGTGTTGAATAAATTTTAAGTCGAGGACACTCCTTTGAGTAAGACATTTTGTGGCTGGGAAAATGGATTTTAAGGAATTAGAACGGGAGAGAGGAGGTTTTTAAAGATATATTAAAGTGAAATAATATTGATATATTGCATATATATATATATATATATATATATATATATATATATATATATATTTCAAATGATGAGTAATAAAATAAATATCATAGATTCTTTCTTCATAGAGAAAAATAAAATACTTTAAAAGAATATGTCTTTGCATTAATTGCTATTATGACTTTTTATTTTTTATTAAATGTTATGACTCAGTGTGTTTTTCATTATCCAAACTCATAAAGTAAATACACTTTGAAGCATACATTTAGAATACATATATATCACAAAACGTTGAAAGTTATTATTTTCGAACCTGATACATATTTTAATGAAAGTTCCTGAAAACAGGAAAGCTTGAAATACTTTATTTATTATACCATAATTAAATTCTATTTAAAAGTTATATATTGAATGATTTTTATTCTTCTCGGTAAAATTCCGCAGTAATACTTAAAAATAATTGTCCGTAATCTCATAATAAAATTAATCTTCACGCATTTCAATTATGCATTAAAACTTTAATATGTAATCTAATTCATCCGCCTATAATTAAATTATATTTAAATATTTGATGCTTTTAAACGATTATTTTATAACATCCATTTTTACACAATATTAAAACTTCTAATTTTATACATCTTAGAAGTTAAAAGAGTAATTTAATTTTGATTGACTTAATAAAAATTTTTAATTTTGTAAATACTCTTAAATCTACTTAAGATAAAATCATTTTGCTTAAATTTTAATGAATAAATTATCGATATTATCTCTAAATCGGAAAATAAAATAACACGTTTAATAAGCTTTCAATATTTCTCCCACAGCGTTTTTATCTTATCTCCAAATCTAACTTTTTAAATATTTTATCTAAGCTTTAATGTTGTCATAATATTCTTTGTCACTCTAAAAATTATCTAAACTGTTTAATGAGTAATTAAAACAAAGTATGATTAAACTTTCATCTTATTATTACGGTATTTTTATGTTGCTTATTTTTATGTTTTAATCATGGTAAAAATTACCTGCTTACTAATATATGAAATAATTATACATAAAAAATATAAATTTCTTTGTATTGACTTTCTGATTAATTTCGTTAAACTCTTAACCCTAATTCCAAATCACATATACTGATCTTAATCGAACGTTAACTCAAAGTTCCAGAAATGATATTACACGTTTGAAGAAATTTGAAATTCGCCGAACCTTAAATTCCCAAATATCTTCTAAAGCGAGTGCATTATTAATAAGCAGCTCGTATCATAATTATCCTTTAAACAAGTTTTATCGTCAATATTTATCAGTTTGTTGCTAATGAAAATGATTTCATTTTCAGACTAAATTTTAAATACCGGAAAGAGGTTTCAGAGAAATTATCGATAAATCCAATGTTTAGTGATGTATGAAGATATTTCCTAACTTGTTTTCAGGGGACACAATACCTTTTGAGTCGAAAACTCGTCATTTAAATAATATTTTATTTATTTATCACATCATAAAAATATCTGATAATTTCAAAATATTATTTTTATTAATATCTTATAAACACTCTAACTTATTTTAAATAATCTATTTTTGATAAATATAACTATATATGTTAAAGACAAAATACTTTGTGGAATCGTGAGAAGCTAAAAATTATCAGAACTTTAACGAATTGTTACATATTCACATGCAGCAGAATCTAATACAGCCAGTAAAGTTAATGAATTTATTTACAAATGGGGAGGAAAAGAATACATGGAGGCTATCATAGACTACATAATTTTAAAAATGGGAGTGACTTGGAGCCTCACAGAATTACATGGTTGATTAAAGAGGAGATGAAAAGATATAAAAAATTAAATAATGTACGACGGTAAAAGAAAACATATGTTTTCTTGATTCTACATTCGATATGTGATACAATGTACATATTTAATACGTACTCATAACACTGAGCTCCCCATGGCTCTAACCCATGTTATGTGTTTGGCCAAAATAATGCTTAATACCTAATTCTATGAACTTAACATTTTATTATTCGTAAACATTATTTGCAGTTATGGGCATACAATTTGCTGTTATGAGCCGTATAATGGCATAATTAAACGATTTATTTTATCCAATAACCTCAACTAAATAATCTTTAACTATGAGGTGGTGACTGTATTATTAAAGGCAGTGACTTTCTTGGGACGCAGGAATTGTTGTCAAATACTGACAACGGGGATCTGTAGAAGGTGACACAGGGTGAGTTCTAGTATCGCTGAATAGGGTAGCTCGGGCTTGACGCTGGGGAGATCTTGATAGGAACGGAGCTGGGTCTTCCCGCCTGGACTCAGGAGAATGGGCACACAAAATCACAGTGACTGGAAACTGTCGAAGCATGACTGAGCGAATCAGCAGAGACCTTACTCTCGGACTCCTTGTCTCTTCTCGTCTTCAACTGCTCACTCCCAATCGTTCTTACAATCCAATAAGATTTGCCCTTAGCAATAAATATTGGGTGTAACCCTTTTTCTATGAGAATATGGATACTCCTCCAGATGCACTCCAGGGTCCTATATAACTTTCCCGTGGGAACCTCTTCACGTTGCAGGTGGCCACAGGTACTGACCTTAGCCTTAGGTGACCCATGTCTACTATTGCATCGTAATGGGCCTTTAACTTAGAAGAGGTATTCTATCTCATTCCTCCTGAACAGCTTTCCTGTAAGGGTTGTAAGACGACGTTTGGATAATGGAGATTTTAAAAGTCCGGAAGCAAAAAATACATAGTTGATACATCGGGAGATTTAGTACGGATACCAGTGAAGGGTATGGCCTTGATACCGGTTTTTTGTTCACTTTCTTTTAGGAAATTTACAGTGGATTTTTTTTCTCTCCTTTTATGATAATGAATGGCTCTTTTTTGTTGCAGTCATTTAAATACACCCATGATTCATCTATTAGGACACATTTTTTTTCCATTTTTCTTTGGATAAATGTTTTTCACACAGAATTTTGCAGCGTGTCCACCGTTCAGCGATATGCTTTAGAGAAAGACGATGCGCATTGCGTTTTTTCTCTTTCTTAAGATTTAAATGAAAGTTTATCATTTTGTTTACAGAGGAAACCGAACATTTTAATGATTTTGCAACTGTTCCTTTGATTAGGGGATTTTCTTTTAACATTAAACAACGTACCTTTACAAAAGTCGAAGATGTTCGTTTTTCCTTGGATACTTGTTTGAAATTTTCGTCCCGCTTGAGGCTCCAATTTGACGTTTATTTTCCTTTCTTTTCGACGATATTACCCATCGAAGCTTTAGATATCACAAAACCATGACTCTCTCATCGTTTTTGGATAACGAAATATTAATATTTTTCTTCTGAAAGAGCACAAATACAGCCTTCGAACTACTGCTCCTTTAAAAACGCCAATTTGAATAAAAACAAACCTTCCAAGCAGGAGACGATAATTTTGACGATAAACGTAGTACAACTGGAGTTATTTATTTTGCAACAAATGATTTTTTAATACCGCTAACCAAAATCGTCAAAAAAATGTGCGAGCAGCCTCTGTATATCCATTTTGACTACAGCACACTATATTGTCTACTCACAGTCCAATAGGACACACAGTCATCCAGCTGCATAGCTCACGTCTGAAAGAAGACAAAAAATCTAACCCCCGGTAGCTGCTCTTTTTATTTCTCAATCAAAGTATCAAATTCTAATGTGAGTGATTCGCTGAGAGTTTGAACCAGGAATAACCTGCTTCAAAACCCTAGTTCTTACATTGATATCCTTCCTTGTGATGTTTCGTCATACTTTTATAACTTAAAAGATCGCTTGTTTATTCGGATTAAATGTTTGTAATTTATGCTGTCTTTATTCGTTGATTAGCTAAAACATTGCCACTGGGATAAGGAGCTGTTCTTCGTTATTAATTTACGCTGCTGACAAAGTAGCAGTAAGTCTTGGATTCCTTAACCATCAGGTAGCAAAAGAGTTAAATACATCGCTCAAAACAAATTGAGGCCAAATTCTTTTTTATTATGTGCCATTCAAAACTCTCTAGATTCAACGAAATTTTATCAAATGCCGAAGTTTTAATGATGTTTATTTTAGCTATCTTATTACACACAAAATGTATTCCAATAAATATTCACAATTATTTAATTGAAGCTAAAGAAATGGGTATATATGAAATACAGCAGAATGATGACGGCCTGTCACAATAATTATGTAGCCCCTGTTGTTTTTATTCGCCCTGGCTACTGAGAAAGAAGAAGCCTATTCAGCTAGCAGTAATAAATTAAGATGCACTCGGGCCACAGTGAAGAGAATGGCACACAAATCCAGTTGAAATGTTATTTAAGAACTACTAGAAAAGTATATCTTCACTAGACATCGTCAGACAAGAGAATGTACACGAAAACACATGCTGACATGGAATAGATGTGGACCCCAGAGTGAGAAGCTTAGAATTTTCCCAAGGGACAAGAAACTTAGTCAGAGAACTTAGATCATTGTGGGAGTGAGCTATTTTATTGAGGCAGCTGTAAAATGGGACGAATGGACAGGAAATGTACAACTTATTGCACAGAAAGCTTTGGGATATGTGTTGGAAGTATTTTAAGTCGGAGACACTTCTTCAATTAAGACGTTTTGTGACTGGAAAAATAGATTTTTCGGAATTAGAATGGGAGAGATAAGGTTTTTGACGAGATATTAAAGTGAAATAATTTTGTATATTGCATGTATATATATATATATATATATATATTTCAAATAATGAGTAATAAAATAAATATCAAGATTATTTCTTCATAGAGGAAAGAAAATACTTTAAAAGAATATATCTTTGCATTAATTGCTATTATGACTTTTTAGTTTTTATTTAATATTATGACTTAATGTGTTTTTCATTATCAAAACTCATAAAGTAAATACGCTTTGAACCATACCATTAGAAGGCACATATGTACAAAACGTTGAAAGTTATTATTTTCGAACCCGATACGTATTTTAATGAAAGTTCCTGAAAGCTTGAAATACTTTAATTGTTACCATAATTAAATTCTATTTAAAAGTTATATATTGAATGATTTTTATTCT
Organism: Pardosa pseudoannulata; assembly: GCA_032207245.1. Lineage (NCBI taxonomy): Eukaryota > Metazoa > Arthropoda > Arachnida > Araneae > Lycosidae > Pardosa > Pardosa pseudoannulata. Next base: position 143,708,296 of record CM063498.1, on the reverse strand, counting down.
TCTCAGTAAAATTCCACAGTAATACTTAAAAATAATTGTCCGTAATCTCATAATAAAATTAATCTTCACGCATTTCAATTATGCATTAAAACTTTAATATGTAATCTAATTCATCTGCCTATAATTAAATTATATTTAAATATTTGATTCTTTTAAACGATTATTTTATAACATCCATTTTTACACAATATTAAAACTTCTAATTTTATACATCTTAGAAGTTAAGAGAGTAATTTAATTTTGATTGACTTAATAAAAATTTTTAATTTTATAAGTACTTTTAAATATACTTAAGATAAAATCATTTTGCTTAAATTTTAATGAATAAATTATCGATATTATCTCTAATAAAATAACACGTTTAATAAGCTTTCAATATTTCTCCCACAGCGTTTTTATCTTATCTCCAAATCTAACTTTTTAAATATTTTATCTAAACTTTAATGTTGTCATAATATTCTTTGTCACCCTAAAAATTATCTAAACAGTTTAATGGGTAATTAAAACAAAGTATGATTAAAATTTCATCTTATTATTACGGTATTTTTATGTTGCTTATTTTTATATTTTAATTATGGTAAAAATTACCTGCTTACTATTATATGAAATTATTATACATAAAAATATAAACTTCTTTGTATTGACTTTTTGATTAATTTCGTTAAACTCTTAAACCTAATTCCAAATCAAATAAACTGATCTTAATCGAATGTTAGCTCTAAGTTCCAGAAATGATATTACACGTTTGAAGAAATTTGAAATTCGCCGAACCTTAAATTCCCAAATATCTTCTAAAGCGAGTGCATTATTAATAAGCAGCTCGTATCATAATTATCCTTTAAACAAGTTTTATCGTCAATATTTATCAGTTTGTTGCTAATGAAAATGATTTCATTTTCAGACTAAATTTTAAATACCGGTAAGAGGTTTCGGAGAAGTTATCGATAAATCCAATGTTTAGTGATGTATAAAGATATTTCATAACTTGTTGTAAGGAGACACAATACCTTTTGAGTCGAAAACTCGTCATTTAAATAGTATTTTATTTATTTATCACATAATAAAAATATCTGATAGTTTTAAAATATTATTTTTATTAATATCTTATAAACACTCTAACTTATTTTAAATAATCTATTTCTGATAAATATAACTATATATGTTTGAGACAAAATACTTTGTGGAATCGTGAGAAGCTAAAAATTATCATAACTTTAACTAATTGTTACATATTCCCATGCAGCAAAATCTAATACAACCAGTAAAGTTAATGAATTTATTTACAAATGGGGAGGAAAAGAATACATGGAGGCTATCATAGACTACATAATTTTAAAAATGGGAGTGACTTGGAGCCTCACAGAATTACATGGTTTATTAAAGAGGAGATGAAAAGATATAAAAAATTAAATAATGTACGACGTTAAAAGAAAACATATGTTTTCTTGATTCTACATTCGATATGTGTTACAATGTACATATTTAATACGTACTCATAACACTGAGTTCCCCATGGCTCTAACCCATGTTATGTGTTTGGCCAAAATAATGCTTAATACCTAATTCTCCGAACTTAACATTTTATTATTCGTAAACATTATTTGCAGTTATGGGCATACAATTTGCTGTTATGAGCCGTATAATGGCATAATTAAACGATTTATTTTATCCAATAACCTCAACTAAATAATCTTTAACTATGAGGTGGTGACTGTATTATTAAAGGCAGTGACTTTCTTGGGACGCAGGAATTGTTGTCAAATACTGACAACGGGGATCTGTAGAAGGTGACACAGGGTGAGTTCTAGTATCGCTGAATAGGGTAGCTCGGGCTTGACGCTGGGGAGATCTTGATAGGAACGGAGCTGGGTCTTCCCGCCTGGACTCAGGAGAATGGGCACACAAAATCACAGGGACTGGCAACTGTTGAAGCCTGACTGAGCGAATCAGCAGAGACCTTACTCTCGGACTCCTTGTCTCTTCTCGTCTTCAGCTGCTCACTCCCATTCGTTCTTACAATCCAATAAGATTTGCCCTTAGCAATAAATATTGGGTGTAACCCTTTTTCTATGAGAATATGGATCCTCCTCCAGATGCACTCCAGGGTCCTATATAACTTTCCCGTGGGAACCTCTTCAAGTTGCAGGTGGCCACAGGTACTGACCTTAGCCTTAGGTGACCCATGTCTACTATTGCATCGTAATGGGCCTTTAACTTGTTTGCCTCCATTGCCATAAGCCTCCCGTTGGTGTAATGGTTAGCACTCTGGACTCTGAATCCTTCAAATCTCGGTGGGACCTTAGCTTTTGTTAGCATAACCTCCCGTATAGTCTCTGAATTAAGTCATTCCTTCACAAATCACTTTAATAGTCACAACTTGCTATACACAGATCATTGTCTTTGGCAGGGTTAATCTGCCAAGATTAACTTACTGCAGTATGAAAAAGTAATACAAAAAAGGGTATACAATCCAGTGTCATATCAGTGTTAGATGTAGAGAGGGAGGCAAAGGGTAGTCTGAAATGTTCAGAGAATGTTGAAGAAGTAACCACTACCCGACTCCTTGTTAGCGATCAACTCCATAATACCTAGACAATGCGCAATTCCTCAAATTCGTTAATTCCAAATGATAAGAGTCTCTTTCTGTTCGCTAACTTTGTAATTTCTCCCCTGCCAGTTTTATCTTTGAAAGAAGGCGTCAAGCGATCACCAAATGAGAGACGCAGTTTTTAAGTGCCGGACTTAGCGAGTTCGAATTTCGCTAAGGCAAGGGTATACGAAGTCGTTAAGAATCACCTTTAAGCCATATGTTCAGATTTTATTAGTCCTTGTGTAACAAAATAGTAGAACGTAGCACATCTTTAAATTAAATTAAATTGTGTTTTGAACAGATTGGTTAAAGTTCTTTGTAAGAGTTGTAAAGGTGTTTTGTAATAACAAATAAACTTTTTAAACTGTACTTGTAGATGTATATATATATATATATATATATATATATATATATATATATATATATATATATATATATATAAATATACTACATGGTATATATATACATAAATAATATATTATATATATTGTGTGTAATGTATATAACTACATATATATATGATATATATATGGTATATATATAATATATATATATATATATATATATATATATATATATATATATATATATATATATATATATATATATATATAACTACATATATATAATATATAAATGTGTGTTTGTAAAGTTATCTTGTGGGTAAGTAAGTTTCTTTTTTCATTTACTGTGTTTAAAAATATTGCTTAAAATTACAAAAGTAAGTTATTTTTTTTATTTTTAAAGATCTTTGTTTTAGGTTTTATTCCAAACAAAGCCAAAATTTTTGTTATATGATGAAACAATAAAAATTCGTAAGCTTAATCCTTCTTCAGATTTTTTTATAAAAAATTCTAAGAATTAAGTAAGTATTTATTAATTAATTAGATATTAAACAATTCTAACGAAATCAAAATAAACATAATTATAGTACTATTCTATTTCTCTATTGTTGATAATTTTCTGACTTTACTAATATAATATTTGAGCACACTAAACTGCATCATCACATGCCTCAAATTAGGTCCACTGATCTAGAAATACTACTATGCCTGAATATTTTTTCCAATAACTTCAATCACCTTTAAAAATAATTTTTACCTAAACTTCTAAAAGAATTTTAATACACGTCCTAGTTAGAGCAATAAACTTGTTATTTTTTCCATGCTTTAGAAAAACAATGAAATTATTGTCATGAATATTAAACTTTATGATTAAATCTCAGACATGCAACTAACTTCAAACACGGTATAAAAACACAACAGTAATTGTCTAACAAAAATAAGTTCATTTCCTTCACAGCTGTTTTTTCGAGTTTTTTTTAATTAAAATTTTTATTATGCCTTTTAATGCGTTTTATTAATATACATTGCATAAAGTAATATTAATTGTTAGCTAAATAAAAAAAAAGATGAAAGATAAATAAATCATAAAAAAAAATCTTAAAATGAGAATGCAAGTTTTCAATCCGAAACAGATTTTTTTTTCAGTACCGTTCTTAATTCAAGAAATAAATAGAGAATGGAGTCAGCAAAACTTTTTACTTTGAACAAAATGGTAATAGTTTTAAAAAAATTAAATAATTATATTTATTTCTGACGATATTAAAGAATATGAAGCAAAACTTTACATCTTTATTAAAAAGATGCTGTTTAATTAGCATTATCATGCCTAAGAGATTCCACTATATTTTTATTGGATTCCAAATAATATGAAAAAATTTAATTAGTCCCCAAATTTTAAAGACCTCGTCCAAAATTATTTTTCCTTTGTAAAATTCTTCTTTCTTTTACATATTATGCCTTTTAGGAAAAAAAAAACTTTCATGAAATTCATTAAGGAAATTGGCTTCATGGATGTTTCCCCTTTCTTTTAAAATGATTAAAAATATTCCTGTTTAATGCTACAAAGTAATAATTTTTCAGGCAAGAGGTTTTTAGAATTAGTATTGAAAGAATTTTATACTAAATTGAGTAAAACATATTAAATTGTATTAATATTTTTCAACAGAAAACAATTTCTTTTTTTTTATTTCTTTTTAAATTTTTATTCATTTCATTTATTTATTTATTTATTGCTGTTGTTTTGTTTTCAAACATACCTTAATGCTTAAGGATATATACCGATTACATACCTATGCTTGTCGCTATGCATAATGATTCACTTTTCTTTAAGGTAACTACTGGATTGGAGTACCATATTTTGAAACCAGCAAAAGTTAACAATCGATTCCATATTATTTTTACAAATAATAACATATAAAAAAATATTTTCAAATTATACCAAAAATGTTTTTGGTATAATATCTTTTATACTAGATTGAGTAAAACATATTAAATTGTATTAATATTTTTACACAGGAAACCATTTCTTTTTTGTGGGATTTCTTTTAAAATTTTGGATTGGAGTACCATACTTTGAAAACAACAAAAGTTAATAATCGATTTCATATTATTTTTACAAATAATAACATATAAAAAAAATCTTTTCAAATTATACCAAAAATGTTTTTATATAATATCTTTTATACTAGATTCAGTAAAACATATTAAATTGTATTAATATTTTTCAACAGGAAACCATTTCTCTTTTGTGGGATTTCTGTTTAAATTTTGGATTGGAGTACCATATTTTGAAAACAGCAAAAGTTAACAATCTATTCCATATTATTTTTACAAATAATAATATATAAAAAAAATATTTTCAAATTATACCAAAAATGTTTTTGGTATAATATCTTTTATACTAGATTGAGTAAAGCATATTAAATTGTATTAATATTTTTCAACAGGAAACCATTTCTTTTTTGTGGGATTTCTTTTAAAATTTTTATTTATTTCATTTATTTGATTACTTATTTATTGCTGCTGTCTTGTTTTCAAATATACCTTAATGCTTAAGGATGTATACCGATTACATACGTATGTTCTTTGACATGCATAATGCTTCCCTTTTCTTTAAGGTAACTGACTGGGTAGGAGTACCATATTTTGAAAACAGCAAAAGTTAACAATTGATTCGATATTATTTTAACATTTAATAACATACAAAAATAAAATTTATTTTCAAATTATGCCAAAATTATATTTTACACATGGGGAAAAAATAAGAAATTTTTAATAATACTCACTAGCGTTGTTAGACTACATATATCAATCAAAAAATACTATTTAGAATTATATACACACTTCAGGTATTTAAAAATGTAATGGAATTAGATCTTATAGTTTTATAAAAATTTATAAGAGATATTCATCATGGAAGCAATAACTCAGCCGCTTTTTTAAAAAAATTCTAAATATTATTTTATAAAATCATCTGTAATTTTCCAATCATTGCTTTCATAATCAAATTTTTAATTCATTAAACATAAAGTGTTAAATCATCTCTTACAAGTTTTCTATTTTAATAATAAAAGCTTTTTTACGTCTTTATTCCTGATTTATAAAAGGTCAAAACATAATGTCTAAGAGTTTTTTATCTTTACAGAGTGTTTATTGTTGCCATTTAAAAATCTCCAGCTTTATAAGAAGGACTTAAACTGAAATCATCGACAAAAGTCTATTTTAAAATTAAAGACATAAATTTAGCTACAAGTTTGTAAATAAAATTCATTTTAACTATAACTTTCAGATTTTAATATAATTAAACGCAATTCCCAATTAATCGATAAAACACAAAAATTGACATAACTTCTATTTCGTATATCGAAAAGATAAATGAAAAAATTCTTTTCGAAAACTAACATTATGGTCTTACAAACAAGTTTAAAAAAGAAATTTTTAATATTTCACAAAAAACCGTCTTTTAAACTCAGTTGGATACCTTAAGATTAGTTATTACGTTTAAGTGAAGAATTACTGGATCGCATACCTTTTACCTGATGCAAAATCAAAACAAATTCGAGGAGCCACGGTAGCTCAGTCGGCAAAGGCAACGATCTAGTAACTGAGAGGTTGAGGGTTCGGAACCCGAGCCTGCCTTAGATCCGCCGTGTTCTTTAAAGATGTACAATATGTACGTGGTCACAATGTTCAAGTTCTCAATCGATACCTCTGGTGGTGGCAGGCCAAGTCTAAAGGGTCTTCTGCTTGGTCCCTATTTAAAAACTACGAGGGTTCACTTGAGTCGTGCTTTCACCTTTGTGCTCGTCATAAACGAAAGGAGCATCCCTTTGCCTTAAAACTCCGGCTCAATCGTGCTTAGTTTCATCAACTAGCATAAGTCAACAACACTAATTCACTCTCCTTTAACTGAATTTCATATTTAGAAAAACACTATAGTGACCTCTTACTTATATTAACCCTTTCCGGTAAAATGACTAGTCTAGCTCGTCATTAGTTTTTTATTCCATACCGCAAAATGACGAGCTGCACTCGTCATGCGATTAAAGTTACTGTTAAATATGATAATTAATTTAGTTTAAAATTTCTAGTGTACTGAATTTGGCAACACTTTTATCACTTGTGAAAATCACAAGTCACTATTGCATATTGTTTACTTAGAATTTCTTGGTACAAGTCATTGCCAAATTAATGAGTCAGAATAAAAGAAAACCTACTAAGAAATGCCGTGTGTGTTACAAGAATCAAATTAAAAGTGAGACTACTTGGAGGTGTAAACAATTAAGAATTCCTTTGCACTTTGTTTTGAAAAGTACCACTAGCTTGAAGACTATTATCTGTATACCTTATTAATGTTTTGCTTTGATATTTTCTTAATTTTACTGTTTCTGATATTATTTAACACTATGTAAAAAGTGGATTTTAATTAAGAATATGTAAGAATTGTAAAATGAAACAAGTTTTTTTGAATAAAAATTAAATGGTTATTTCATGCACAGTTTTTCATTTTTAAATCATACCGGAAGGGGTTAATGTGCAGAGTTTATGCGGTCATTTTGGGACACCTGTATATTACAACACTCTCATACAGAGACGACCCGTTTTCAACAGATGATCATGAATACACTGAACTCAAAGGTTTTAAATATATTCATTTTGATAAGAGTTACTGACCTTATAGAAAATAATAATTATTTAATTATAACTTTTTTCTTCCTCTAAAATTTGGTTTATTTACCTTGAAGTCAACCTATAAAAGAAAACATTTTATACATTAATGGATTTCGTTAAAATAAAATCTTTAAATAACTCAAGTTATGCAATCAAAAGTTTTTACCGAGATACTGCTATTATATTTTTTAAATCATAAAAGTATCTTATAGTTTAATACAGCTGAAAAAAATTACACTCACCTATTTAAGCTCGATTTCACCTTTTGTGATATGAGTTTAGAAGCTGGAAAACTCAGTAAAATTGAAAATTTTCCAGATATTCCAAAAAATGTTTTTGTAAGATCATGATTGTTCCCAAAACTATAAGGGAGTGAGTGAACTAGATTCAATAAACTAAACCGTGTTGAAATTTTCGTCTGTTTCGCGAAAGAACGGAGTGATTGATCATTCTGTCTGAACCACCCAGCTAAGAAGACAGCAAGAGCTGATATTCTCCCCATGCACTAAACTCAGACATATTCAAATCTTTTTTTAACCGGCCACAACAAGTTCTGTGGTTAAATATAAACGCATGTGTTCCTAAAAGGGATTTGAAAAGTTTCCTTTCAGTTAAGTTAAAATGGTTTTCCCAAAATTCAAACTTTCATTGAAATATGAGCATAAGTGTAAATTTTGTGTTCTTCTTTGACGGGAATTCAGAAGACTTCAAAAGTAAAAACTAGCATGAAAGTTTTCTGTAGTTCGAATATTTTTGTTTCTTTCTAGATCAGGAAACTTAAATGATTTTGGTTCCATAATCTGTTAACCAGATTTAATTGTGTATGAGAAGGTAAAACGTTTATCACAAAACGTAGCTATAACTGAAGCCCTTATAAATAACGATAAATAGAAAGAAATGAAAGTAGAGATACGGTTTACAGCTACATTATCAATACTAGTACATGAGCTGCATTATCAATACTAGTGAGATCACTAGCAAAAAACACAGACTTAGGTAAAAAAAAAATAGATAATAAAAATCTTACATACGTCACTCGCCTAACCAAACAAACCACATGCATTTCAGGGCCAAACAAGTAATGGTCATAGGGGAAAATGTTCAAAAAAAATGCGAAAAAGCTAGCGGAGTCCGATAATTTTCCTTTTTTACCTCACGTTGGTTTAGCATTTATTACTACACATTGAAATAATCCATAAATTCTATTTAACCCTCCGAGTGGAACACATCGAATAAAAGAAAGTCTCCAAAAATACGCTAAAGGTTTACTGTGTCAGTGGCTAAAGCGTTCTATGATTCTTTACTTCACCCTTAGTCGACTAGAATGGAATACGGGAATCCCACCCTCGTTATTGTTCCTTTACTTCCGGTTATAAATAGATATATAAATAGATACTATAGATTTTAATTTTTAATACACAAAGCTCGTCAAGTCTCGAAGATCATCCCATAAGAAATAATGGATTCTAAAAGTACAAATAAAAATATTCTTATACTTGTTTATATTTTTTACGAAAGTCATCCAAGATATTTAAGTGGTGCAAATAGAGATACATCTGTTACCGAAAACGAAATACTTCGAAATAGAGATTTACCAAGCCCTGAAAAGCTATCAGCGTCTTTGTGCCTCAGGGGTAGAGGTGCATCCTCAATAAATGTTAGTCAAAGAGGGTGCAGTCCCTAAACAATCGACCCGACTCTCCTACGCAAAACTCCATGTGGGAAAACACTGGCAAAAATGCACACTACATCCATTTTCAGAGCGTTTTTGGAGGTCGAAGTTGTACTTGACAACCACTTTGTAGACATCATCGGTTTGGCGGAATTGTACCTGCAAACCGCTTAGAGGGTTAATGTAACACAATTTTTAATAGAAAAAAAATGGCATTTTGATGCAAGAAGTCAAACAATTTCAGGTTACAGAGGGTTTTCCAATGGTTGAAACTTGGCTGAAATCTGATATTTATATGGATTTTTTTGTGAAATATGAGACGCTAAAAGATTTGTATAGTACCCAGCATTCTATAACACATATAATTATTATAAAATGCAAAAGAATAATTCATAATAATATCATTTAATGTTTTTCCTTATTGTTGTTGTTGTCTTATGCCACTTGGTCAAACCAAGCATGTCTGAGCCGGCGGCTACTCGTATTAAGGCAAAAGGGTGAGCCTTTCGTTTATAACGAGCACCACAAGGGTGAAAGTACCACTTATTCTCAAGTGGGTCCTCGTAATTTTGAAGCAGGGACTAATCAGAAGATACATAGGTTTGGCCTGCCACCGCCAGAGTTACTGATTGAGAACTGGGAGGACATTGGGACCAAGAACATATTTTATGTGTCCCAGTCATCTTTAATGAACAAGGCTGATCTTAGGCCGGGTCGAGCCTGCAAATCTCCAGTTACAAGAACGTTGCCTTTGCAGACTGATCTACCTTATATAAATACTGAAGTTTTTTAATAATTTGAAAAGTATCCTACATATATAAATTGTTTTATTATATATGAAAAGTGGTCATTTATCTAATTTTTTCTATTTTTCAATATGTATTACAGCCTAATTGTACAATAACTTTAAAAATGTTCTTCATGAAACCTGATTTATATTTTTTACTTTTAACGTGGCTAGAATTAAAAAAAATGCTTAGACAGCATTTTTGGGAAGTCACTTTTGATATAGTAACATATTAATAACTTTTAATGTAATTAATATTTTCCTTGAAATGTTAAACAATTTTTACTCAGCTATATTGATTATGTCATATTACTTTTCAATAATATTGATTACAGAAGAAAAGGAATTTGTTTTCAAAGTCCACTGTTACCTTAACTAAATACTATTTTAAGTTACTTATTAATGTAACAAAATTAAATACACAGTGCATAATTATTTCAAATCCCCCCAAAAAAGTTACAAATTCTAAAAATCCATAAAAAACACAGAAATTTTACACAAAAATTAAATTCTAGATGAGAATTTTATTTTAAAAATTAAACATATTCCAATACGTAAAAGTTTAAAAATTTCCTGACCAGCACTTTTAAATATCCCCATTCCCTAGTGAATGATATCGATTTACTCGAATTTAAAAAAGAATCTTCATTGTAAAGGAATTACTCTGAAAGTGGGTGAGATTAATTTTTTAATCTCTACTGTACATAGTAAACTGCATTTTTACACTTTTTGCTCTTATTCACTTACTCGTGTATTACATAAAATTCTTCTGGATTCTTTTATGTCCGCAAAAATGATTTTAATTCAAAGAGTAAATAAGTACTTATTATCTCCATTGGTAGCTTAGATTCTATAGCATATTTTCTGTTTAGAAAACGAATAAAATGATCGATTGCAAATACACATTAAACTTGATATTAGAGAGTACTTCATATTAGGAATATAACATCACTAGAATTCATTTATAAGAATTCAAAACTATTGTATATGCAGGTCTTTAACACCAAAACTTACGAATTCTTGTGAATATTTATTTTTTTGAGGCATCACAATTACACAACAAAATAGTAAATATAAAAGGGCAGATGCCGCCAATCTTTGGGAGAACTAAGAACATTTTCATAGGCTAAAAATTCATTCCAAGATGCCCTTAAACACTGTCATCAAAGGCTTACATAATACGCACACAACACAATTATAAAACAGAACTCATTTCAAAAATCGGTCAGATGTTGTCATCTGTGATTATAAGCAAAATAAAAACTTTAATACAATTTAAACACACAATATGACAGTCCAAGCAACTATTGGTATCAACATTTTATTGAGTTGTATAAATATCGGATTCAAAGAATTTTGTAAATTTTGTTTTTTAAGCTTTTATATAGTCGTCTTACTTTAGCCTTCAAACTTACGTACGTTAGTATTTTCAAAATGTAAGAAATATTATCTGCATTTCACATTATATTTAAGGGGATAAAGATCTATTCGGCAAGTTAAATTAAAAATATTTTGTTTCTTATTCTATTTAGCCATAACTTCTTTATATCATATGTCAATTTATGTCTCCTTTATACTATATGTGACGTATATGTCTTTTGTGTCAACATAATTTTAACCAGACATTTGCAATATACTTATGAGTATTTTGATATAAAATAAGCATATAGCTCTGTTAGTAATATGAAGTATCTGGCACTATTTTTATTTTATTCTTTCCATCCAAATGTGCATTCGACTTTCTTTTTATTTGAAAAGCAATAAAATAAAATTCTGTTTATGCGAATATATTTCAGTGCAAATACTTACTTTAACTGCGGAATAACTGAGTATAAAAAGCCCAAGTAGTGTGTTGATCGAATGTAAGCACGGTGATGTTTTTGGTTAGCTGTAGCAAGTGTTGCTTACAGCAGTGCTTTACATTAATTTGTAAGTAACATAATTATGTTTTGTTTAAATATAAAATAGATGTTTTTAACGAAGCCTTTTGCACTTATCATATTTTTATGCTGCACCTAGTCACATACATCAATTCCATTGCTATCATTTATATAAATGAACTCTGTGTCACCAGTAGGAAAAGTAACAATTTGTTTATAAATATACACTCTTAGACAAAAAGAAACGACTCACCAAGAAGATGTGATGCAAATTGGGCGCTAATTGATAAGCATACTGGTTTCGACGGAAAATGCAAAATTTTAAAGTTTTGTGGCCAATGAACGAACATCTCTTCTGAACCAAGGCCGAAAAGAAAGTCAAGAAAGGAGCAGTCGACCTAGAGAAACAATAGATCGTGAGGACCGAGTAATAGTCAGAGTGACATTTACAGCCCCAGATGCATCATTATCATAGATTGTACTTAAAACTAGTGCTTCAGTGACCACAAGGGTCATTCACAGGCCACTCACAGACAGGGGGCTGAGGTCACTGAGTCCCCTTCTCCGACTACCATAGATCTCTGTGCAGCGACAAGCCCGTTTGCAGGGGTGTTGGGCTCATTTGAACTGGAATGTCATTAGCTGGAGTAGAATAGTCTTCAGGGATGAGTCCCACTTCGAAATGAGCCACCATGGCCAGTAAAGATGTGTCTTGAGACACACACACCCTCGGACATCGGTGGGATACCAACTTGACTGTCTTCTTGCATACAGGCCGACAACCAGGAGTGATGGTTTGGTGTGACATTTCATTTCATATTAAGACCCCTTTGATTGTCATCCGTGGCAACCTTACAACACAGCCTTACTTTAATGAAGTTCTATACCCAGTTGTGTTGTCCTTCCCGTCAAGCCATCATGGGCTTACATTTCAGTAAGATAATGACCGGCCCCACACTGTACGTGTTTCTACTTCTTGTCTTCGTGCTTTCTGAATGTTCTCTTGTCCAACAAGGTCGCCAGATCTTTCTCCTATTGAGTGCGTTCGTAGCATTATGGGCAAGGCCCTCCAACCAACTGGGGATTTTGGCGACTAAGCGTGCGAGTTGAACAGAATTTAGTATGATATTCCTCAGAAGGACATCCGCCACCTCTATTAACCTATAACAAGAGGAATAACTGCTTCCATAAAGGCCAGAGCTGGACAAACGTGTTATTGAGTTTTTCACTTTGTGAAGCTGTGTGTACATCACATCTACCTATTTTCGTCCCATTCGGATAACTTCTTAATATTTCTATTCAATTGAAATCTCTTTATAAATGTGTTTCAAATTTATCATAAATAAATAAGAGTTCAAAGATTTCATAACTCTTTGAAGTTTCTATTGCATTTTTTTCGAAAACACCGATCCTGTATAGTTTATTTTAGGATATAAAGATGCATATGCAATTATAATCCATAATTATAAACTAAATATAAACACTTTTTAATTTATAAAATTTATTAAAATCATATAATGAATAAAGAGTCTTGATAATGTAAAAGAAGAAAATATTACTAAACATACTTAGCAGTACTGATTCCTCTTCTGATAGTAATTTAACAACTAAATGTAAATAATATTCGAAATCCTAAATTCATTAAAAACATAAAATGAATAGAGTCAGATACTATGAAAGAATAGTTTATTTCTAAACATACTTAAGATGTTTCATCTCCGATTATACTTCATCTCATAGTACGTTAACATTTCTAAGAATTATTCAACTATGTGAAATATTTTTCTTCTCCTGAAACTTTTTTTATCTAAAAATAATACACATCAGAACTGTTGATGAAAATACCATTGAATAAAATTAATAAAATATCTTAATCAGCAATTTTTTTTTTACAATTTCTTTAAACGCGAATTTTTGTCTCGAATTTACGTAAGAAATGTTTGCTTTCATTATCTTCAATTTTTCTGATTAATGATTTATTTTTTTCTGTAACGTTTTTATTACCAAATATTTCTCTGAATTTAAAAAAAAATGTCTCGTTTTAGTTTTCTTAGAAAAAAAATGTCAACTTCCTTTAACAACATTAATGAAGCATTTCAAAACATTTCTTATACAGATCATTATAATTTTTTTTTATTAGAAAAATTTTAACTCCTTCTAATGAAATCTAAAAATACTCAAAACATAAAAATCTATATATTTTAATCATATTTATTCAAAATAAAGTTTCCTCTTTTCTATATGAAAGAAAAAAAACTTTAATTTGTATCTTTCCTCTATGAATATAATTAACTCTTATTGCCAGTTCAAGATTCGGGTAGTTTTCGAATTCTGTGAGTTCTAACTACCGTTAGAGACTCACTAATTAAAAGTATGTATGTTTTATAGAACATTTCAAAAGAAATTTAAGTGTCTTGGAAAAGATGTTTTGCCATTTAAAGTTAATTAGTTTCCCCGTTGAACTTCAAGGCAGATATTTTCCCCTTTAAATGTATAAAAAAATAATGCTTATTAAAATTTCAAGGTTTTTACAAGAGTATCTAACGAAGATATAGTGAGAAAATTTAAAATGGTAATAAAACAGATGAAATGAAATCAAATATGTTAATTAGGTACTAAGAAACTTTCTTTAAAAAGAAATACTTTTGAAGAACATAATTAAACACATCTTCTCTTTTCATTTTATCTAATTTGTCCGCACTGCATAATAAAATTTTTCTTTTCAATACTAAAGTTTTTCCTTAATTTTAAAAGTGAATGATTGAATCATAAAAGCACAATTTTATCAATAAACTTTACTTTAGCAACATGTGAGACATGTATGAAATTTATTAAAATAGTTTTAATATTAATTTATGTTTCTGTGACAGAATATCACTTTAGTTTTTGTTTTAAATTTCTAAGCTCACTGTATTAAATAGAAGAATGCATCTAAATATTTCGCTTTATTTCACACACTTCATCTTATAATTGGTGTCTAGTCATGATAACATAATTGAAAGTATTCTCAAGTATTGTAGTTCTAAGAATTTGTTGATATGTTACTATTTCATATACTAAATACTTTATTTTTATATTTATTGCGTAAGTATTTTTCTGTAATTAGAAAAAATAGGACTTGGTGAATTAGAAATTTTGCCTTTATAGACATTGATAAAATCTTGTATTCCAGCTAAAAATGAAATTATAATGTTAAAGAAAAATTATATATAATATTAAACTGGGTGATTGTTCATTCTGTCTGAACCATCCAGCTATAAAAACAGGATACTGCACTCTCCTCATACACTAAACTCAAATATTTTCGACATTAATCTTAACTTCGGTATTTATAAATTTTATTTTATACTATATATGTTATGTAAATTGATAATAAAACTGTTCTAAAATAACCTTAATCCTAAAATAAGATACCTACCTAATAAAAACCAATCTTCTAGCCATTTTAAATCTACATTAATCAAAATTTAGCTGTATTAGGTCTTTATGTTCTTGGACATAAAATTGGGTTTGCTTAAACGCTTTAATGTATACCCTAATTCTTATAAATACACTGGTGTGCAAACCTTAACCAACAGGTGGGTTTTTTGCCATAACTCCACGAGAAATCATCTGAGAGCCATGAAATCCAGAAAAGAAAGAGACTTTTATGTGCTTAAAGGTTGACGAAAGCATCGGCGCTGAAAAAGGAATACAATGCATACGGTATGGAATCAAACAAAAACAAGCTTTATTAAACGTATAGTATCGTGACTCATGATTGTCTATCCAAGAGGAAGAAAAACAATCAGATGTTCCTTAATATGTGATATGCCCTTAATATGAGAACACCCAACAACTTAAACAGATGCTGATTGCAGACTGGCACTCCAGTCACAAGAAATGTTGGACCAGCTGGTTCTGAGTATGCGGAGACGGTGCGAAGCAACAATTGTAGTTAGGGGAGTGCATATCCAATATTAAGGAACATAAGCTTATTGTTCTTCCTCTTGGATAGACAATCATGAATCCTGATACTATGAGTTAAATAAAGCTTGTTTTTGTTTGATTCCATACCGTATGCACTTTTTACTTTTTCAGCGCCGATGCTTTCGTCATATTTTACGTACATAATACATTGATGTATCATGTAATACATTCATGTATCCCTCATTTCTGAATTTTATTGCTCTCAGTTGATTTCTCATGGAGTTATGGCAAAAAACTCACCTGTTGCTTAAGTTTTGCACACCAGTGTAAAATAAAATCTAAAAACTTTCTGCACTTCCTTCAAGAATTAATGGAATATAGTAAATTTTAGCATAGCTACTACAAAAAAGATTTTAGATTATTATTTACATACTGTTATGTAATAAATATTTTAGAATTTTGAATTATATTTAGTATACAAAACTTATCCTAATACACATTCAGCATTATTTTCATTGTATGTTTGAATATAATTATCTCTGCATTATATTAAACTCCGTTCACAAATATTATTAAAATATAATGAATTAACGAATTTTAGTTTATTTGCATGAATATAAGACCAATTAACTTTCACGAATAAAGAGGCTTCGTTATATAAACAAAAGGATTCAATTAAATATGATTTAAGGCTAAATCTTATGATAGAAATTAATCATTAAAAATATTCTATTTCTGTTGAAAACTTTCGAAAAACTTCATAATTTTCTCTATAATCTCATTTACAAATGGTTAGAATACAATTCCGCTTAAATTATATATTCTGTATCCAATTTCCAGCACAATACCGTTCAAAAAAGTCAAACTTTAAATCAATTTCGATCCTTTCCTTTACCACTTCGTTAAAAATTAGCACATTAATCAGGGTAAATAATTAACTTAATTAGAGAGTTTTAGGGCTGAGACTGCAAATCAGCAACCTGCTGAATAGAATAAGCAGCTACTATCGAGAGTAGTAATTAATTTTAACTCCGCAGCAGAAATCTGCTTTCAATACCATCTTTTCACCGTGTACGTTTTTACGTAGAAACGATTAATATACTTTCAGAAGCGTATTTTGTATGCATATTTTTACTATTGATTTGTTATTTGCTGAATTTCTAGTGCTATTACTTTACTAGTGCTCTAATTAATTGCCATATTTTTAAGATCATCGATCTGAAAACAATGTTTTACCAAAAGTCCTTTAATGTAAGGGATTCTCTGATATGAAAGCTATAGTTTGGATTACTTTTTATCATTATATTAACCCTTTCTTGATTAATATCTCGTTTCATATGTTCAGCTTGTTCATGCTCTTACAGTTGGCATTGCACATCATACGACAGAGGGAAAACTACATAGTTTTTGTGAATTTGCTAATGCTTACACACTTCGTTGTGTCCTTAATTAATTTTTACTATTGCTACATCTTAAGGTGAATGATGACTGACTCCATTTAACTTTATAAACATTTATTCATTCACACTTAAAGAAATAGAAGTACGTGCAAGAGCGTCCTCATCCGACAGATCCAACTCTTTGTCTCTGGTATGCTTTGCTCGAGCATTACAGTTGAGTTGTAGAGATGCGTGGTAGCCGGCGGCTCACCATGGAGTCGCAAAGTGTGGACACCACAATCTGTTACTCAGATATATTTCCATGTTGGTATAATCCTCGATTTGAAAACTATGCCACCAAAAGAGCAATTTAGTTTAAAGGATTCTTTCATTTGCACTTTATTATTTGAAGTATCTTTTATCCTGATAGTAACCCCTTCTTGTTGACTTTTTCATATCTGTATAGGTGGTATCACATATACTTCAAAGAAAAAACTACATAGTTGATAGTAAATTCGTCACTACTTACACATTTTGTTCTATTTCTTGATTCATTTTTACTATTTTTCGTTATATTACTCTTGATAGTTATCATGTTGGTGTGTTCATCGACAGTGTTCTACAAAAAGAATCATGTACTATAAGGGACTCTCTTATCAGCATGTTATTATTTGAATTACCTTTCATTATGATATTAAATTGTTCTTGGTCAGGGTCTCATTTTCCCTGTGTAAAACCTTACACCGTAGAGTTCCAAACCAAATCTTCTTGGTGAAAGTCTTGTCGTATGTTTAGCTTTTTCATACCCGTACAACTGGCGTCGTGTATCATACGACAGAGAGAAAATTACATGGTTGAAAGTGAATTTATCTGTACTTATACATGTCGTTTACTCTTTTATTAATATTTACTACCTGTTAAACCGATAAAAAAACATACAAAGTACAAAAGTAAATAGTATCATGTATGAAAATAGTGCTGTGCCATGTTTTGAAACTTTTACAGCGTAAAATTTGAGAACTCATATTTTAAATATTCAAGATATATTTTATCCATAAATAACCAAGATCTCATTAAAAAAAGTAAGAAATAAAATAATTTGTACTAAGCAAATTCTTTTAATGTCTCTGTTGCAAAGTAGAGTTGTAAATCTGATTTCATGATAAAGTTGTAAAACCATTTTTCAAATTAGTTCTTACATATTTCTAACAATTCTTTTTATGCAAATATTTATCTTAAATACCTAAAGACAAAATATTGAGTAAATATAGTACAGGGAATATTTTTAATTAAAAACTTGTATAAATAGCAGGGAAAACTCGAGGATATTAAGCAGTATATTCCATACTTATCCACTAGTATGTCAAGCAAGAAAGCTATTACTGATAATAATATTACACATTTTCGAATTCAACATGTACCCTGAATACAACGTTTATTCCAAAAAATAAAAGAAAATGCTTATTTCTGATTGGAAATGCCAAACAAATTTGACCAAGAAGGGATCGAATCATTAAAATAAATTATTTTTGACATTAACTTGCCAACCTTTTCGCAGTTATGATTACTTTGTTATGATTGTTTGAAAGGAACTTCTTTGATTTGCACATGCGCAATTCCTGCGCCTTATTTAACCTTTTGTGTCTAAAAATCCCAAATTGAAAAATATTTATTCTAATAGTAGAATATATCATGTCAAGGAAGTTACAAAATTAAAAATATTTTAAAACTTAAAATTTTACGGACCAAAAAATGGTCATTTTGAAAAAACATTTAAGTTATGTTCTTTATAAATACTGTAAACTAATTTGCTCAAAAATGACCTTTACATAGAGAATTTACAAGTACCTTTTAGAGAAATTTTCTTCTCTTGACTTTTTAATTTAACAAATATATTGAAGTTTATTTCAGTAATAGCCATGTAATCTCAAACGATAAATGAAACTATGTTACGAAAATAAAAGAGCATCACCATTTGAGAGGTATTTAACGATCAAATTGTGTTCAGTGTAGTGTTTCAGGATAGCAGAAATTAATAAAATAACCTTTTAAAGCACTTCTTGGACATGGCATTAAATTTATATATATTGCAGATATGCAAGATGGAAATACGAAGAACTAGTGTACCAATCCTTTGATTTAATCTAAAATACCTAACTCTTTTTTGCTTGCTTTGAAGTGTTTGTAGAAGAAATAGCACCATTTTCGCTACTCTGACTTAAACGAAATAGCAAACTGTTTACTTAAATGAAAACGCTATTTCACTGACATTACAGCTTTAAAAAATCTAATGTAGATATCTTCTCCACTTTCTTGAATGCCTATTAAATTATATTTACATTTGTATCTTGTATGATGCGACATCAAAACTATTTGCACATTCCCTTCGAGATATAAGGTTTCGTTTCTCAAGGCAACTGTATTTTATGAATTGAAACACATACTTAATTTTCTTTATACTTAGATTTTATGTTGTAAATCGAGATAAATGAATTATTGAGAGCCCGCACGGAGCAGTGTCACTAAATGCAAATAGTAACTCCAATATCTTTAGCAGAGAATAAACTCTAATGCAATGAGAATGCATCTGGTAATGAACTCAAAAAAGTATTATGAAAGCAAACATAACGGCAGTTTAATTTGTTTGTTTTGATAGTCACGGTAGCTCAGTACGCAAAGACAACGATCTCACAACCGGAAGGTTGTGGGTTTGAGGCTCGAGCCGACCTAAGATCCGACATGCCTGTTAATAGTGAATGGGGTGAGTAAAATATATTCATGGTCATAATATCCTTTAAGTTGTCAAACGATACCTATAGAGGTGGCAGACCAAGCCTGTGGTCTATTATGATGACCCACTTGAGCATAAGTCGTACTTTCACTCTTGTGGTACTCGTTAAAAACGAAAGTCTCACCCATTTGCCTTAATACGAGTAGCCTCAGTCTTAATGGGGCTTGGTTTGACCAAGTGGCATAAGACAACAACAACAAATCTGTTTTTTCAGTTTAAGTTTTGACTTTATTTAAATAATTAAAACTCAATTTAAATTTAAAAAAGATTATTTAGTCGGAAAGGATTATTAGATTATTTAGTCGTGCAGTTAAAGTTATTTTTAGTTCGGAAGATACGAGATCTATTCTAAAATTTATTTATCTGCACAGGAGTTGGTCTAAGATCCTCCGAGTTCATTAACGATGACTGGGGAACGTAAATTATGTTCATGGTAACAATGTCCTCTAAGTTCTTAAACGATACCTCTGGGTGTGACAGGTCAAGCCTGGGGGTTTTCTGCTTGGTCCCTTCTTCTAAATCACAAGGACCCACTTGAGCTAAAAGTTCTTTCACCCTACCGGTTCTCATCAAATGAAAGGGTCACCCCTTCACCATAATTCATCTGGCATCTGGCCCACATGCTTCGTTTGTCCAAGTGACATTGTCATCAACACGCAACATTGGCAAGAAACAACAACATCATTTGTTTAAAAAATAAGATACTAATAAACATTCTACTATCAAGAAAACAGAAAACTAGGTTTTGCTGTAAAACAACATGGCAAACAAGATATACGAAAACAAAATGCTGGACATATTAAAGGTAATTTAAAAAAAGTCAATAGAAAGAATTTTCCAACAAGTCAAAAGAATTCACATTTCATGGAAACTAATCTATAGAAACGATTGAAAATCACCAGCTGAGTGAGCTAGAGTAGCACCGTGTTTAAACTAATCTGGTTACGTTTACGAAACCTGTGAAAAATAAACTATGTTTGTCCTGGAATTAAATTTAGAAAGTAGTACCGCAAGAAATAAGATTTTAACATGGAATCCAAAAGGCAGCCTACCCTATTGGGTGTGCTGCTAGCAACTGCTGCCCTGGGAAAGAGTCTCCCCCCCCTCTCCTATAGACTCATTACAACAGAACTGTGAGTTAATAAATAAAGAAAAAAGAAAGGAATTTCAGGTGTTGCATCACGAGATAAAAGGATGTAAACTTTTATGTAATTCTTTTCAGTTCTTTCTGAGTTTTTTGTCTCCTGAAAAACTATAAATTAAGTTTCAAAGTGATACATACGTGACGAACATAAATGCATGTAAAATATATAGAAAATGGTCTAAATTAATTTTTATTTTGTTCTTAAAGCACCAGCAAAAATATTTCTCTTTAATCTTATCAAATCAAACAATTTGAAAATAAATGCAAGGTAATTATAAATATTTCATAGTAAAAGCAAAATACAGTATATTACCTCGATCAAGCTAAAAGCACATACATGAAAATTTATTTCTTAAATATTTTTATAATACACTTTGCATCTTTACGTAAAGAAAAAGTTTATTTACAAATGATTCTGTAGTATCTTGTACCTGCCTGCAGATTTAAACAATTTTTGTCTTTGAAATAGTCTTTATAATCTAATATAAGCTTTCTTTTGTACTCTAAATACTACACAACTTGCCCCTGGTAAATTTAATATTTCAAATTATAATTTATGAATATAGACTTAATAATAAAAAAAACTAATTAATAATACATAATTAATAAATAAAAAATGAAATATGTAATAATATATAATATATAATAATAAATAAATAATAAATAATTAATAAATAATAATGAAATAGATAATAATATATAATATATAATAATAAATAAATAATAAATAATTAATTAATAATTAATAATAAATAATATAGCTCAATTGTTTATTTTTATAATAATCTAAAATTTTAAAACATTTCTACAGTATGGGCTTATATTTTCATATCTTTAGTGTAACTTTAGAAGTGTTTTGGCTTCCTTTCTGTTCATTCAACTAGTTCTAATTTTTATATTTCCAACAAATAGCAACTAAAATCCAATCAATTTTTTTTCTTGAAGTGTTTTTAAGGCAATAATTACTTGACTACAATAACCAGCAAGATTGAGTGTAATTGAATCTGTTCTAACTATGGTAGTATTTTAAATATTATATTAAAATTAAATATGCATGGTTTTTGAAGACAAGCCTAACTACTTTTGGTTAAAGTAATTTTAAATTATTTTTTAATAAATTTTCCATAGTTTTGTTGAAAAAACTTCTTTAGCATTACACAGTGTTTTACAATTACAATCTTTAAATTCATTTGAAAATCGAAAGATTATGACCTTCTGCGTCTTTGAGTATTCATTACTGCAGTACCTTCACGAAATAACTATAGAACCCTTGATAAACAGTTAGTTCCACGTAAGAAAGAAAGATTTTAAGGTCTCCAGAAAACTGCTGCACTCCATCATCGCTGTGATATATTATTAGCCAACGCACTATTGATTTCTTCCAAGAATCAAATAAACTGTTCTTATGATTCATATAGCTCAATTCAAGACAAGAACTTACTTAGAAAACGCTCTAGAATTTTAATGACAAATTTCTCATAAACGTACTCAAGCTAAAGTAGCTTTTATCTGCAAGAACTTTCGTGAACTTTTGATGAAACATGTCCTTAATTACTATTGATAAAAGATTTCAAGCTGTTCAGTTCCGCTATGTTCTACATTAATTAAAACTGTTCTTTGCTCATTAAATAATCTTATACAACTATGCTGTTACTTAATCAACACTGTCATGTTCGTACTTTATTTAGACAAAATAAATAACTAAAAGTATAATTCTATTGCTCCTGAACGAATACTGCAGAAAAGTTTTAATCATTCGCTCCTCGGGGAAACAAAGGCTTCTTGTCCATTCAACTGATGTATGCACATTAATTTCAAATGTAAATATCATATTAGGAATTCAAGAAGTATTATGATAGAAAACAAATAATCAAATATGAGACTCTGTGAAAGAACATCTTTTCATTATAAATTAAATTTAACGGAAAGTGCATTTTTAATATCCTTTAAAAGAAACGACTTTCGAAGTGTTTGACTGCTTAATGGAGTGAATATCGTTCTTTTAAAAATTATGTTTTCGTGAAGAAAACTTAGTGCTCGAGTTTCCTGTAAAGCATTAAATTTCTCTTTATTACATTAGTGACAACTACTTAACCGTAGCAATTTAATCTTGATTTGTCATTGTATTTTATGGAAGAACTTCAGTAAAATATAATTGTCTTTTCATCAGATTCATTCTGCGTGTTGGACAACTATAGAGCCAGTCTGTGAATTCAAGTCCATTCATTAGTGGTATTCAAGTTTAAAGTCATTCTGTTCCTAGTTAAATTAGTCTTCGAGTGTCAAATCAATACCACTGTATAACTTCAATTCTTTATCTGCAATATTGTTAAATTATCAATTAAGGGGGCATAGTTCCTTTCGAACTGGAAATATTTTACTATAAAAGCCTATTTATGATACATTATAAAATATTAAAACACATTAAAGCTATCTTTTTACTCTAAATACTACACAACTTGCCTCTGATAATCTGAATACTTCAAAGTATAATTTATGAATATAGCCTTAATTAAATTATTTATTTTTTAATAATCTAAAGTTTTAAAACATTTTTACAGTATTGGCTTATATCTTCATAACTTTAGTGTAACTTTAGAAGTGTTTTGGCTTTCTTTTTGTTCATTCACCTTGTTCAAGCTTTTATATTTCTAACAAATAGCAACTAAAATCCAATCAAAAATTTTTTTTCTTCAGGTGTTTTTAAGGTAATAGTTACTTTTTTACAATAACCTGCATGATTGAGTGTAATTCAATCTGTACTGGCTATGGTAGTCTTTTAAAGATTGTATTAAAATCCAGTATGCATGGTTTGTGTAAGACAAGCATAACTTTTTTGGTTACATTAATTTTGAATTATTTTCTCAATAATTTTTTCATAGTTTTAAATTAAAAAAACTCCTTTAGAATTACACAGTGTTTTACAATTACAATCTTTAAATTCATTTGAAAATCGATAGATTTTGACCTTCTGCCTCTTTGAGTATTCATTACTGCAGTACCTTCCCGAAATAACTATAGAATCCTTGATAAACAGTTAGTTCCACATAAGAAAGAAAAATTTTATGGTCTCCAGAAAATTACTGCACTCCATCATCGCTGTGATATATTATTAGCCAACGCACTATTGATTTCTTTCAAGAATCAAATAAACTGTTCTTATGATTCATATAGCTCAATTCAAGGCAAGAACTTACTTAGAAAACGCTCTAGAATTTTAATGACAAATTTCTCATAAACGTGCTCAAGCTAAAGTAGCTTTTATCTACAAGAACTTTCGTGAACTTTTGATGAAACATGTCCTTAATTACTATTGATAAAAGATTTCAAGCTGTTCAGTTCCGCTATGTTCTACATTAATTAAAACTGTTCTTTGCTCATTAAATAATCTTATACAACTATGTTGTTACTTAATCAACACTGTCATGTTCGTACTTTATTTAGACAAAATAAATAACTAAAAGTATAATTCTATTGCTCCTTAACGAATACTGCAGAAAAGTTTTAATCATTCTCTCCTCGCGGAAACAAAGGCTTCTTGTCCATTCAACTGATGTATGCACATTAATTTCAAATGTAAATATCATATTAGGAATTCAAGAAGTATTATGATAGAAAACAAATAATCAAATATGAGACTCTGTGAAAGAACATCTTTTCATTATAAATTAAATTTAATGGAAAGTGCATTTTTAATATCTTTTAAAAGAAACGACTTTCGAAGTGTTTGACTGCTTAATGGAGTGAATATCGTTCTTTTAAAAATTATGTTTTCGTGAAGAAAACTTTGTGCTCGAGTTTCCTGTAAAGCATTAAATTTCTCTTTATTACATTAGTGACAACTACTTAACCGTAGCAATTTAATCTTGATTTGTCATTGTATTTTATGAAGATGTCATTGTATTTTATTAAGAACTTCAGTAAAATATAATTGTCTTTTCATCAGATTAATTCTGCGTGTTGGACAACTATAGAGCCAGTCTGTGAATTCAAGTCGATTCATTAGTGGTATGCAAGATTAAAGTCATTCTGTTCCTAGTTAAATTAGTCTTCGAGTGTCAAATCAATACCACTGTATAAATTCAATTCTTTGTCTGCAATATTGTTAAATTATAAATTAAGGGGACATAGTTCACAGTGAGCTGAAAATATTTTATTGTAGTAGACTATTTATGATACATCCCCTATATAATAATAGTCTAACTTATCTGTCCGTCTGTCCTCAAATTTATAAAGCAGTTGAACTTGGAATCGATAGGAGCATCCCCATCGGATTCTTGATGAGTTAGGGTTAGCAAAATTCAAAGCAAATCTTTAAAACATTCGGAATTTACCCCTCCACCCCTTTTTGAACTTTTAATGCCATTATTTTAAGCCTTAGTTTTTTCCAGGCGATTAAATTCATCAATTTATCACATTATAAGTAGATGAAAATAACATTTATTTCTAGCATTATGACGTCATTCCTTTAACCATCTCATTTAATCATTTCTTATTTTAAATTATTTAAATATCGTCTGCATTATTTCAATACGTTTTATCACTGAACTTAGATATTACGTAAATAATTTTGTCTTATATTTATTTTAAATAATAGATTAGGTACATATGTGATAATTTTAAATTTAATCATCGATTATTTTTTGTTGCAATGAAACTTTTATCACCGGTATTAACAACAAGTTCTTTTCATAAAAGTCTATGAGTCTATTTCCTGGACTAATAAATATTTATCGTTTAATCCTAATAAATATTTAGCATTATATATCTTTGAAAATTAAGAAGTTTATTCGTTTGTATGTATGTTTTTTACACATAACCACACGGTTTGACTAAATGAATTCAATGTGATTCTAAACTGCATTCACATTATGTGGAGACTTTAAAGGAGTATGAAGATAAACTAACTATTGAGCTTGTACCAGATAATTCTCAGCTAAAAAACAAATTATTTTTACCTGCCTCGAAGGGTACTTTACAATTCTGGAAAATTAAAAATTTACTAGTCCCGTCATTTGACGGGCTATATACTAGTTGTAAAATATTAAAACATTTTTCTTTGTTGAGAATTAAAATATTTCATATTTTATATATAAGGATTTTATTCTATACGAAGTACACATTCTATGCTTAAAGAACATAAAATATGTATACAAAGTAAAACAAAATTGAAATTCATTTACCCGAAAACAAGTTTTAAAATTTGTAAATAAAAAACTAAATTTTTCATCAAATAGAATCTGGTTGATTATTTATTCTGTGTACCTCATTAAAATCAATTTGCTATTTTCAAAAATTGACAACTTGAAATGACAAAGCTAGAACATCAATAATAAACTAAATCATCAATAATAAGCTTAATTAGTCATCATTAAGGAATTTATAAAAAATTTCAATTCTGTAAAGAACTTATTAATTTATGACGATATTACAAGAGGCTGTTATAATGAAGATTTTCATACTCAAAAGGTACTACGTCTTGTTAAACTGTGAAAAGATTTAGATGAAGTATCACTAAAAATCAATGCAAAATCATTTATCCAATTTAAATAAAATTAGAAATCAATCAATCAATCAAAAATTGGGAAATTATTTTAGTTGTGTGCAAAGCTTCCAGTAAACAGAGCTTACATAAACGTAAATAAGAATGCAGAATTTTATATCATGTAACATAAAAATTTGGCATAAAACTGCAAATAAAAAGAAATATTCAATATCATGTCTGAATTTAATAATATATCCCGAAGGAAAATAGTTTAAGTCAATGTTTGTAAAAGGTCTATATATTTCAGAATTAAACAAACTATATACAAAAAACAAATAAAACTTTTCAATAAAAATGTAATAACAAAACCTTTGTAAAAATTAAGTTCCTTATGTTATTTGCGAGAATAAGCAATCTCTTTTGATTCCAACTGGATGCTTTGTATTAAAACAATGAAATATATTTCTTTGTTTTTCATAACAATAATAAAAGTATATAGATATAAATACATCTAGATGCAATAAGTTACTTGATGTAATAAAATGGGTCCGTCAACATTACTTTAGTTCCATATTGAATAAAGAATACTTACATTAAATATTTCAAAGGGAAATTCAGAGAATCAAACAAGTTTTGAGTGTGTTTTTGGTATTATCATTTGTGGGTACACCAGTTTTTTAGCAGATCTCTAAAGAATTAGGGAAAGGAGGCTAAATAAGGTAAAGCTTTAATCTGCTAACTAAATTTAAGAGACTTATTCATCAGCTTGGTATTATTATTAGTAAACTTTAATTTATCTTCATGGACAAAATTGAACCTAGCGTATAAATTGGACGTATGTTTTGGTAGAGCTATATCCCAAAAAACTCTACTAGTTATTTAATAATGCTAAACTGTATCATTTTTTCTCCACAAATGGTAATTTTTTTATTTATGCTAGTTTGATTTGGTTTGGTGCGCTACAGTCTAGTTTTATCAACACGAGGGCTAATGAGACCGGGGCTTACTGCGACTTAGACTACGAACATCCATGCCATAGTGGGATTCAAACCCACGAACTCCTATTGCGAATTCCAGCATTCGAGCCAATCGGCCACCGTTCGGCTTTGCAGCTTGTTAAATTTTATCTATCTGACTGAAAACTTAATGGATTAACAAGCATCAATGATAAAATTCAATAATTTTGGCTGCCTTGTTTTTAACCTTTTATTGCTATCAATTATAATTTTTGTCGCTCATAATTAGAGAATATAGAAAAAAGTTATTAAGAGTTTTAAACATCCCTTTCATTATTAGAAGAAAGAGTTGTTTAGGAAATATATAATTATTTCAGTTTAATCAACTTTGTTGAAACTATGTTCAACCTTTTTTTAAATTGTAATAAACTATCGAAGTTGCTAAATATTTGTAACTGAATATTAATTGCAGAAAGCAAAATCTCATGTAGTAACTTTGAAATATTACGCTCTATTTCTTAAAAGAGAACAGTGTTTCTTCCAGAATATATTTAAAAAATTAAAACATAAAAGTTGATAAAAGTTATGTGAATACGGGTACAAATTAAATAAAAATTAAAACAAGAGACCTTTTTCATACTCAGAATTAAGCTACTTTTTCAGTATAGAAAGTTAACACTTAGTGTCTGGGGCAGAGCTGAGAAAATAGGACTATCCTGAGGCTGTAGGGGTTAGACGTCGTCTAGATGTAGTCCATGGTAGCTGGTATTATCGAATCACTGGTAAAATGCATAGTTTACTAGAAGAAAATTTCAGTAGGTATTCTAAAAATTTAGAAATTTCTGCATACAACAAGTGTTTAAAATCTAGAAAAATTGAGAATTTACCGCAGTTGTTAATAAAATAAATAAAAGTGCACCGAGAATATAATATTTTTATCCAAAGCTGCACTAGCACTACCTTTATAAAATGTATAGTATACTTATTAATAGTCTTACAGTCACTTCTAAGTTAAAACTGTCGAGTGATGGCCGAATGGTCAGACCGCTGATCTTCGGTTCCAGAGTTCGTCGCTTCGAATTGCACTGCTGGCATGGTTGTTTGTAGACGTTCGGAATTGGCTTTAAGCAGTAGGTCCCGGTTTCATTATCCCTCTTGACCAAAGCAGTAGACCGTAGCTCTCTAAACTGTTTTAATTTTTTTTTATTTTCGACTTT
The DNA here is from genome assembly GCA_032207245.1 of Pardosa pseudoannulata. NCBI lineage: Eukaryota > Metazoa > Arthropoda > Arachnida > Araneae > Lycosidae > Pardosa > Pardosa pseudoannulata. Next base: position 143,679,471 of record CM063498.1, on the reverse strand, counting down.
AAAATTAAAGATAAAAAGTACTCTTTTGTGTTTTCCATTAGCACCTTTAAGCATCTCAGCTGATAACATAAGGTAATTCCTAAGCTGGCCCAGGATTTTCGCCCTTACAGTAGCTTTCACTGAAAACCCGTCACCATGACAGCAACCACGACAGCTATAAAGCTGCAGCTGATCTTCGATAGGTCCGTCATGGCTCGAAGCTTGCTTTGGTCAACTCCAGTAAGGAACAAGCCCTACAGAGGCACTACAGAGGCAAGTTCTGGACTACCAGAGAAGACACTAGAGAAAGATTCCTCTGCTGAACTCCGGGCTCGTGACACCGGTGTATACCTAAAGGAGGTGTACCCCTGAAGTTGTCTCTCATTTAGCACAACCCAGAGGACATGTAAGGCTTGATCTCGTTGACACGAACGCGAGAGACGCTGTCCTCCTGATACCGTAAGCCTATGGAAAATATATTGGGGAAAAAAATGAGAAATTTAGAGTCGGGATTGTCAATATAAAATAAACAATTTTCGCACCTTCCAATTTCACATCCACAGAAATTACCCAGAAAAGAAACTACATTTAAATTTTCCTATAGAACCGATACAGAAAATATTAAAAAGTGAATCTATCTTTCATTTTGAAAAGCAGCTTTTTTAGCCTGTCACCCATATTTCAATACTATTATGAAATTCCTTGTAGATTTCTAATGTCCATGTTAGTGGAGAGGTTGTCATGTTAAATCCATCGGCTCCAATTTCGTTTAATTAGTAAAAAGATTTCTTTGCTAGACCATTTTTCAATAAACTCAAACAGAAATATGAATTATTCAATAAAATCAAGTTTTCCAGCACCAGATACTGTACTGTTATTAATAGCAATCTTTAGTAGCCATTTAAACAAGTGTTGTTACCCTTTTTCAAATTTAAAAAGTTCCCTTTTAAACACTTTATTAATAAGAACAGATTGTAAAAAATAAATTGCTCTCAAAGCTTTATTTCAGTACAATATATATTCAAGTATCAAATATGTAGTTATCTTTTGTAAACCTTTTTGAATATGTTAGGGGAAAAAATGCCATCTGATAAGATAGCAGTATTATCGTCAATAAACAAGTCATAATAAAACTTCATATCGATTACTTATATCGAAGCAACTTCAAAGTAAGAGCAAAATAAGAGTAATAATCCTTCAATGATAAGAAAATGGTTTTACGTTAAAAGATAATTGATTCTTTACATCTGATTGCCTTTTGAAAAGCTATTAAAAACATGTTTATTTTTTTTCAATTTTTCTAAGATACCAGCAACAGATTATGCGTCTAAATTGTTAGAAAATAAAAACAGAATATTTTACCCTAATTAAACTTGAATATATTTAAACCTATGTTAGGAGAGAATTGGAGTTAAAAAAAGAAATCGCTGCGGAGTAAAATAACAATGACCTGTCGGCAATAAACGAGATTAAAATAAACTGGATCTATTTATATGATAATTAGTTTAGTAAAAGAAAAGGGAAAAGTGTCTTAAGGCTTCCTTTAGATGATTTAAATCAGAATGAGCTTTTTATTCCATTTTCGAATGAACTGGATTCTTTTCTTCAACAATTTCATATGTTTTTATTTTCGAGTTGAAATCTTTTATTCTATTCCTATAATACGTATTAAGGTTCTTACAATTCCCTTTCACAAAAATAAATATATCTAGCTTAAGCTTTAGTAAAATACAGAATTAGTTGTTTTATCTGAAATATTTCCACTTCTTAATCAGATTCTCTTTATAAAATAAATGTAATGTTGTTACAACTTTTTCTGGAATTCTATTCGTCTCTAATAGTATGATGTCACGCTCATCTATTTCGGCTGTAATTCTCTCGTAACATAAATAATAGTTTGTAAAAAAGTAACATAAAAATTTGTATTATTTATAAAAACGTAATGTATTACCTTAAAAGTAATCTCTAGTGAAAACAAAATTCATGTTAAATTCTTTATTTTCGTTATCCGAAACTTTTGTTAATGTAACTAAAGTTAATAGACTAATTTTCATGATGAATAATATTATTACTCTGTTTTTTAACTTCATAGATTCTTTCTGTAATAAAGTTTAAGAACTGTAATAAGTTTAAGTTTTTTTCTCCTAGTTTGGCGAGTTAACTAAATTTAAGAATATTATTACTACGGCTTTTGCTAATTTAATAGAATACTTTCTGTTATATTCGATTCGATAAAGATGCTAAATTCATTCCTTTTAATTTAATATACTAAGTTTTATAATAATATACTTAAGTAGCCAGCGACGCTTAAATCTTGATTTAGCAGATTCATAAAGCTTTCCATTTGTTATTGCATTTTTGCTGTAGATTTCTCAAAAAAGCTGTATCTTGGTTATATTTTAGAACAGCAGTTCTCAAACTGCAAGTATGAGCAATAAACTGTGTCAAAAAGCGAAACGTTGTTATATTCTTTTCGAAACGTTGTTATATAAACGTTGTGTAAGCGAAACGTTGTTATATGTTTCTGTTATATTCGATTCGATAAAGTTGCTAAATTCATTCCTTTTAATTTAATATACTAAGTTTTAAAATAATATACTTAAGTAGCCAGCGACGCTTAAATCTTGATTTAGCAGATTCATAAAGCTTTCAATTTGTTATTGCATTTTTGCTGTAGATTTTTTAAAAAAGCTGTATCTTGGTTATATTTTAGAACAACAGTTCTCAAACTGCGAGTATGAGCAATAAACTGTGTCAAAAAGCGAAATGTTGGATCTCGAAAATTTTTATATAGACACATAAATTTAACCCAGTAATACCTATGTTATTTCTTCCTAATAACATTATATCTTATCTAAATTCAAGTTAAATTCTTT
>CM063498.1:143644116-143671616 GCA_032207245.1 Pardosa pseudoannulata | reverse complement strand
CGTTTGTTTAAACAACAAATTGTGGATGATTTTGCCAAAACAAAAGTGTTCAAAGGAAAACAATTTTTAAGGTCGCGTAATACACGTTTATTATTTAAATCAGTTGTATTTCAAATTGCTATCTATTTTTAATTAATTTAAAATGTCAATTGAACACCTAATGATTAAATACTAGACAGAAGTCGACAAAGAAAGAATGCTAAAAACTTGACGTCTATTTCTACTTACATACTGCAAAATAACCCAGTAAAATATAATAACAGAAAAGAATGTCAAAATTAATTTAATACGAAACAAAAGAGGACTGGAATACAAATGAGGTGATTTGTGTGAATCTACAGTGGAAACAAAATTTCTTGCGCTGTATTAAAATTTTTGAATGTATTTTCTGGAAAATTGTGGTTTTCGTTATTTTTGTCTACAATAGATGGCATTTCTCAAAATGTTTTTACATTATCCAAAAGAAATTCAGTGAAAGTTTTTATACAGTTATATCTATGTTACAAACCAAAACTTTAAGTATCTCTGGTATTTATTAATTATCAAGAGTTATTCCCTGAGAAAATGAGATTTCCTTCAAATTTTTTGCCGAACGTTGGCCGATTGGTTAGGGTGCTGATCTTCGGTACCGGAGTTCATGGGTTCGAATCCCACTATGGCATGGATGTTTATAGCCGTTCGAAATCGGCTTTAAGCAGTAGGTCCCGGTCTCATTATCCCTCGTGTGCAAAACCGTAGATCGTAACTCTCCAAACCAAACCAAACTTTTAAAATTTTGAGATTTAATACAATGTTTGAAATATTTACATAATTTTTGAAGTACTGCAAGTTATTTCGATTCATACCAGAATAAAGTGTATATTGTATACTTTAAAAAGTTTGTGGATCTATATTCAGCAGAATTGGTTGTAGATCTAAAAGTAAATGAAAATGTTAAAGAGAAGTTTTCTAAAAATATCCTATATTTTGAAATTTTATAAAAATTTAATTGAAATAACTTTTACATTCATTGTTTAATACCTCATTTTAGTTTAAAAAATATTTGTTTCAGAAAATTTCTCTGACTTTCCTTTTGAAATATTTTATGTAATTAAAAATATGCTTCAAATGTAGATTCATACCTTAATATCATTTTATCCAATGTTTTGTTATAAAAAGTTATATAAGACGTAGCATTTCAGTACTAGAAAACTGTTATAAACAGTTAACATTTAAAGGAGATCAACCCTTATATTCCACCAAGGAATTAGAAAGATATTTCTTGTCTGAAGTACAAATTGGGTAAAACGGTCTTTCAAACTGACACCACAAATCTCTTTGTCTGTCAGGTGAAAGAGATATACGCAGCGGAAAAGTAAAGAAAAGCTAATAAAGTATTGTGTAAAATGGGATACTAGTTTCAGACCACCATTGTGAGGCTGTATTTAAACGCTCTTTGGACGCTGGAGGTCGATCTAATTAAACAGTGAATATTTATTGACTCTAATACTTTAGCGCCATTACAGATAAATTTTAGCAATTTCTCCGTCAAGGATCCCCATTAGTTTTGTATAATACACCTATATACAATATAATTTTTTGCCCATAATTTTTTCGTTTTACTTGAAAATAAAATGTCAAGTTCTGAAAGAAAACTTTATACGTTCAAGTTCATATTAAAGGAATGGCCAAATCTTTAATATCTATAGAAATATAACATAAATAAAATAACTATTCAATGAGACGTACATTAAATACTAATTGGTTAATAAATGCCGATTTCTTTTACCAAATCTATGATATTTCCTTAATATAAGAACTTATTTGTAGTTAAATTAACCATAGCTAATTAAAATATGCATTCTGAGTAATTATAAATCTTTAAAATCAACATATGTACTTATATAGATTTAATGCATGATTAAAATAATTCGAAACATACAAAGCTTTTGATATTTAAACAAGATTAACAACGTAAGAACATTACAAAATTTTAATACTTAAGATTTTACAGGTTGCTGCTAAATTTTGATTATTTTTAACACTATTAATTACATTTTTATTAATTAATAAAGTACAGCTTTGGTAAAAAATGATTGTGAACTAAAATTTTACTAAATTAATTACTAAAGTTGTGCTTTTCTAATTAACAAAAATGTAATTAATTTGTTTTTTCGTAATATGTAATTAATGTTGATTAAATGTAATTAATAAAAATGAAATTAATTACATACGAAGTAATAATGATAAAAACGGTTGAAATGTTGCATAAATCTATTAAATTTTAGTTTATTGAAACTTCGTAGCATTTGAGAACTCTTGTTTAAAATAACAAAGGGCTTGTGCATAAAAAATTTAGTTAATTACCGGAAAGCTATATATATCTTAATTTTTAGAAAGATGTTAAATTAATATAGCTACTTCTATAAAGCATTACCTCAAATTAGCTATTATGTTTAAAAAGTAAAATTGTCATATATTTAGAAAGCATATACTATTAATTAACTATTCAGTATATAACACAGGCCTACAAAAAAAATTTTTTTGTTTTGGTGCTTAGGATTTTAAAACTAGATTTAGCTATATTTGGGGCGCTGATTCTAAATATGAAATCAGTTTTCCTCTATCAGTTCGAATTTTAGATAAGTGTTTTTTATTGTGCAGTACTACAGGAAATGTGAACCACATAGCTCCCTGAAAATCCAGATAGGCTAAATATTCGGTAACGTAAGTGACCTTCAACATTTCAACTACAGTTGAAATCCTTCTTGAGTTGAGTGAACACTTTTTAAGTAATAAAGAAAACACTTTTTGAGTTTAATTTAGTTTGAGATTTGTCGTCGTGCAGGGTAGTAAACTTTCTCCTTGGAAAGCAAAGTGGCCACATCAAATATCCTTGCTTCTTGTGTCTCTGGAATAGCAGAGACAAAACACATATCTTGTTTAGAAAAGAGTGGCCCAAGGGAGAAAACATGAACATTGGGGAAAAGAATATCATCTACGACCCCTTAGTTGACCAAGAGAGAATCATCTTTCCTGCACTACAAACTAGGACTCATGAAACAGTTTGTAAAGACTCTTGATAAGAAGGGATAATGCTTTCCATATATAGGGGCAAAATGCCCCGAGTTCAGTATGGAAAAAATTAAAGCAGGAATACTTGAAGGCCAACACATAAGACAAGCCCTGTTAAGGGTCCTGCCTTCGTAAATTAAGGATCCTGCCTTCGTAAATTCGATGAATGAAACTGAGCGAAAAGCCTGGACTTTATTTATTGCGGTTGTTGGAAATTTTCTGGGCAAATGCAAGGCTGAAAACTATGTTGAACAGGTAAACGAGATACTTGAGAGTTTCAAATCCCTAGGATGCAATATAAGTATTAAAGTGCACTATTTACACACTCACTGAGAACGTTTTCTTGAAAATTTAGGAGACACCAATGAGGAACAAGGTGAAAGATTTCATCAGGTTATTAAAATTAGGGAGGTTCGCCATCAAGGGAGATGGGATATTCACATGATGGCAGATTACTGTTAGAGTTTAAAAAGGGACTGTACCAAAACACATTCAATATTGTCACGAAAAAGAAGCTCTCAAAGTATTTAGTGACTATACTTCGTTTCACCTTAACAAAATACAATTGGGGAAGGCATACGACGCTATTTTCACTAGTTTCTAGGTAAATTATTAAATATTTAATGGTATTCATACATTTTTTATCCTATATATTGTTATAAATTGAAACTTAATTTTTTATCATTATAATCAATATTTGTGACAGAGTATAGTTGATTTCCTCTATTCCTTTTTCCCTCTATCTTTGTATGAAATAATATTTGTGTAATATATTAATATAAAAATATATTAATAATTAATATATTTGTAAACGATAATAATATAATATATTAATATTATATCACCATGTTAATTTTTTGTTTGATCTATAGATTCAACTTATAATAGTGTAACGTATGTTTTACCAAAATGGTAAACCTCAGCAATACGAGCTGCTAGGTAAAATCTAATGCTGTATTTGAATTCAGGGCAACAAATTCATATAAAATCAGCTCTAAATACCCAGGCACCAAAACCACTGTTGACCTGTGTAATTTAGTTCTGATCTAAAACCTTTTTCATTTATTGCTTATTTTGACTTGTTAAGAGGGATGTGAGCCCTCAAAAAATTACAAGTTAGAAAGTTATATTAATTATATTAAAGTTTAAATCTATTTTATGGAAATAAGTGTAATATCAAATTAAATTCACGACCATTTGCTTAATTTTTGTTTCTCATAACATAATTTCTCACATTTACTTTCCTATATTTTCCTGTATAACTATTACGGCAGTCACGGCCATTATACACATTGCAGATAAAGTCCCAAGGTTACCTTTCTCTAAAATATATCTGAAAATGTTTCATTCATTATAAAGCAAATTTATCAGACGGCAAGCAAAAGAACCCATCTCAGCCTTAGACAAAGAGTAGACAATTCCTAAATTTCCACATTTAAAAAGAGAAATGATGAATAATTCTCGGCTTGAAAGCAGACTTAGACTAGACGTATTGAAGATTTCGTCAAAAGAACGAAGAAGTTCTATTCCCGAGTCGATATATATATATATATATATATATATATATATATATATATATATATATATATATATATATATATATACGCACATAGATATATACACACTGACCTTTCTTTTATCTCTCTACCCTTACTGAGCTGAAAATATAAAGCATATTTCTCAATGACTTTTGAGATCTTTGCTTACTGATAATTTATATATATATATATATATATATATATATATATATATGTGTGTGTGTGTGTGTGTGTGTGTGTGTGTGTGTGTGTAAATAATTTTATATAATATATTAAAATTATATATGTAATTATTAAATATATGTATATATTATTACATGTATATATATTATTATATATGCATATATTATCTGTATATATTATTATGAAATATGTGTAATATATAATGTACTAAAGTTTGTATATATAAGTATATATACATGTGTGAGTGTATATATATATATATGTGTGTGTGTGTGTGTGTGTGTGTAGTAGTAGTAGTAGTAGTAGTAGTAGTACATTTCCGGGAGTTTGGACTAATGTGACTGAAGGTCAGGCCGGATAACAAAAAGCCGAATTGATTGTAGACCACCAATACTTGAAGATAGTTAAATATCAAAACTCAGTAATACAATACGTATTTTCTCACTTATTATTGAATGTTAAGCCCTCCATTTATCTCAAACCACATAGACTATAAATGCAGGTACCACCCTGTGAATCATAGAAGCAGTTATCGGTAATGTGTCGATTTAAAGTAGAAGGTTCGGTTCTGGTAGTCTGTGTATGTATACATACTGCACTGCACATTTCAAAAATTTATTAGAGAAACAGTTAAGTCTGAGTTAAATGCAGGAAATATAAACAAAATATTTAAGTAAATCGTAAGCCTAATTCTTAAGAAAATTGATTCCAACTAATTTTAATATTCACTGAGGATGACTTTCTCTTACATAAGTGTCTAGTAGTTGCACTTTATTTCACCTTCATAGTCACTACAACTGGTTTTCGTTCATCATCCACTTTGAAATATTCACTGTGGTACTCTTAAGAAATATTAAGCGTACTCCAAGAACAATTTTTGAATACTTTACGTACTGTGCAACTATAATCATTAACAGCAGCAGCAAATCCGGTCAGTTACACGTTAACAAAACAATGAAAAACGAGGAGAACGCTGCTCTTTTTCTCTCACAACTTATATTTTTGAACACGACACGTAGCAGATGCCCTCTGATGACTTGGCAATGTTTTCAATGCAACGCCGTATTATCTTCTTCATTAAAATAAAACCTAAGCCGGATAGTCGCGAGAAGGACACTCCAGAGTGTACTGTTTGTAAATGTGTGTTTGTGTGTTTTTACAAGCTACAAACTTCGAAAGTTATCCATGCTGGATAAAGTTCAGTATATAGGCTATGGAAGAAATCAGCAAAGTTTGTAAATGAAAATGTTGAGTTTTTTCAGAAAATACATCTCGCCTGCCAAAACTTTTTTCATTCGTTTATAGTGATGTGAAGACGCAAGGTAATCAGAAAATCAGCCTGTTACTATCATTTACATGGAACGAATAGAATCAAAAATAAGTTACGTTAAAGAGTTTTATAAGATTAGTTGAGCAAATCAGAAATTAATTTGTTGTTCTCGTATTAGCCACAAGTTATCACAATTAAAAGAGGAAGACATTTCGCCAAACATTCTAATTATAGTAATAAAATCATCAGAAATTTATTTTTAAATGTAATTGATTTCGTTAGTGTTAAAATATCATTATATATAGAGAGATAGATAGATAGATAGATAGAGATTGTTCCGCTTAAGTTCTGTGTCCCTGTATAGCAGAAATATGTTCACTATTTCACATCTGTAGTGAGTTAAGTTCGGCTGTTAATTTTTTAATTTTATCTGAATCTTGCTGGTGTAATTGAACTAATGAGTTAATTTGAGATCCTAATTTATTCTCTTGGTAATCACTAATGTTGTTTATCCAATTCTCTGCTGTCACTAATTTTTGTGCATTTTCGTAATATTTTACTCCTTCCACATATAAATATAATATTATAAGGAAATACTACCTAATTAAGTATATAGGTACTATTGTTACATGGATTGATACCATTAAGCAAAGCCTATAATTTGATAACTCCCATTTAAGTTTCTTGCACCCCTGATTTTTTTTCACTGACTTGTACTCTTTACAACCTGATGCTCAGTAAAGACCACTTTATGGATCACTAACATAAACATTAACAATCGAACATTTCCTTCATTTATAGTGATAAAATGCTCTATATTTCACTCTTTGTTTTTGACTGTCCGGACACAACCTTTTTCTAATTTTATATAGGAAAATCCTTAATACTGCCGTAGTTAGTAACAAAACAATTTGTATTGGTATGAACAAATCAAAGCGAAAAATCAGTTAGAAAAGCAAAAATAAAGACATAAACATCTCAGTCTTTTGTTTTCTTGAATAGTGTTAAGTTCTCAATTCTTTGTTTACTATGTTTACTACTCTTTGTTAACTCGTATTCAATTAATTTTGCAAATTGTTTCCCTTCAAATTAAAAGCGAACAAATAAATCTCGTGAAAAACGCAGATTCGGTTCGAAATTTTGTTAATTGATTTAAAGTAATTGATTTGTGTACTTTACCATGATATTGCATGGTGCTGAATTTTATTTTCAGTTTTAGATTAAGGTATCCGTCTACATTCGGAGAACTTTTTTCTTTAAACGTAGAAACTAGTTAATGTTTTTTACATTTTTAGATTTATTTTTTATATCATCATAGAGAATTTCACTTAAAAAATTTATTCCTTGAGAAGTTTCTATAAAATTTCTAATAAATAAAGAAAATTTAGTAAAAAAATCGGGTTTTTTCAAAAGGTCTAATTTTTTAATAAATTAAATTACTTCAATATTTTTGATGCAACACATTTCTTATACACTGGACTAGTGAATCCCCTAAAATCTTTGCTTAATTTGCATTTGGTAAAAATTTTTGGACCTTCAAAATTATACATATTGAATTTTTAACGAATTTTCATTACCTTTATACCGAACTATGAGTGTAACATCATTAACAATTGTCCAAATTTAAAGCTTTTAGGTCATTCACTAGTAGTAAATACTATCAAAAGCATTCATAATAATTTTCAACAAAATATTTAAGAACTTTTTGAGAAATCACATTTCAAGTTTCAACATTATATTAAAAATACCGTTCTGAGAAAAACGCATTTGAAGTTTATGAAAGCAACTTTAACTATTAAAAAATTAAAATACGTGTTTAAAATTCCCCACACTTTCTTGATTCAAAACTTTTTAATTGCCATGTTGTTAATTATTTAAAATACTAGAAAAATGTTTAAACTGATCTTCAGGAAAATTTTGAAAAAATTGTCCAAAAAATGCTGTTTAAAAGGCTTTAAATTCACAACTTCCAGTTCCGAAGTCTCTACTTCTGTTTTGTTTCGACAGCTGTCACTGATGTTTAAATAGCTGTAACTTTTCTTCAAAATGCCGTAGAGACAAAACAAACACAGATTTAGAAGCCTAAAAGTTGAAATTTTACAAAAGAAAAATAAAAAAATAATAAAAAATTATTTTTGTAAAAAAATGACGTTTTCAAAGTAGACTAGTAGTTTTCAAAGTATCTTAACTTTCGGCGTACTTGCGATAAGTCACCCAATCATTTTCTTTTTATATTTTGAGTTCACTTAAATCTTTTCTAGTAATCCAGCATTGCATGACAAAAATAAGCCTCTGCATTGACACAAGCCATGGTAAGCTTAGATCTGGAAGCGTAATATATCTCAAAAGATAAGCTTACATTCCGAAAACCAACCAATAAATCCCTTAGCCGATAAATCAATGGCTATCACAATAGCAAGCTTGTCAAAAAGAGAAGCGCAAATTAGTCAAGCTACGTGACAGAGTAAGCTGAAAGAAAAATGTAAGCGATAACCGAATTGAGTTAAGAATTAGGTAGTAACAATCCTCCAACCAGACGTGCTTACTAAAAAAGTAAAATGCCTTACAAAGGTAAGCAACATAAACTGAAATATCTAGATTAACAAAACAACTGATTCAATTCTTTAGCAGTTTCTTGATTAGACAGTCCGAAATAGCTATTTTCGAAGGATCAAAATAGCCTTTAAATACTTAATACTGGTTCCTTTAAGTACTTACTATTATGCTTGGAATTGTCAAACAATAAAGTGTCATTGGATTAAACGTTAATAGTGTAAAATTAGATCTCAACTAAAATCAACAAAAACGTCATAGAAACGTACCACAATACATCTAGTGACTTAGTATGAACATATGATCAGCCTATACAAAATTTGGACATGTAATATGTTCTGTAACGACTAGACTATTTGCTAGTGTTTAACCTGCCAGCTGCGTCATACCTGGACTTGGCAACGATTTGGATGTGCTGTAGCAGTTTAATACCGTCTTATTTTTTCTTGAACTATGCAGAAGCACTGCATGTAAAAGATTTGTTATCATTCACAAGCACTCTGCAACCAATATTTAAGCTCTGGCTAAGAAGACGGAAAGGCAATTCCACCCAGCGTTTTTTAGAAGTTAATTTCGCAATACAGCAGCAGCAGTCCAGTTTTCTTTCTCTGCATTCTTGCCTAGTATTTCCTGAAAGTGTTGAACTGTTTCCAGCTGTACTCTTATTCGAATTACTTTTCTACCAGATTCATGTTGAACGCTGACTTATTGGATTTTAAAAATTTATCGTTTTATTTTTCTACTTATAAAACAAGCGTTAGTTAAGTTTACCAGCTTTAATATCCTTAATATTTTGAAGTCGCACATTATCCTCCTTATTGGTGTCCGAGAAACTGGTTGCACTTGGCAGATTGAGAAACTTTTTAACCATTTTTAAAAAGTTAATGTTTTTCAAACCTTATTCAGTGAGCACATAGAAGCATTTTAGATGAAAGTTCGAATCTTTGGAGACACATGAGACTGGATATACTGGATAAAAATGTGGATCATCAAATCAAATCTGCTCAGTTTTAGCTTACATGTATAGACTTGAATATAAACTCACTCAAAATTAAATTACCAAATTTAAATTTTATTTCACAAAAATGTATACCAACGAATTATCTAGTACTAAACACTAAACAATAACGATGCCAAAAAGGAGAGAAAGAACATTTATTTACGTCTCCTCAGCAATGGAATTGAACTTGGAACATAAGTAATTTTTTATTTAATATTTCCTCAATATCTCAAAAAAGAATGCTCAAAATCCACTGAAACAAGTTCTACGAAGATATGATGCAACCATCTATCAAATTTGGTACGGATGGTGCAGATATGTATTTGTATTCTGGAAAAACATTTCCTTGTCACTCTTCAAAAATTGGTACAATGCAAACACAGACATTTTTTTGCGGCATGGTAACACAAATATGTTGGTACATAATACTTATTAAGTAGACTACACACTATGACCAATTGTTCACCACTTCCTTATGATGACCTTGGACGATGGTTTACGAGTTGCATCCACACACTGGGCCATTAAATGAGCCGAGAGAGTAGATTCGTCCATAGGGTGAGCACTTTAGTTGAGCATCTGGCTGTTTCTGATCTTTGGAGAAAAGCCGCTTCCGAAGCCATCCTGTGCCAAGGCCATTTTATCATCTGCCATCATCGACCTTAATAAGCTATATCCCCTTCTAGATGTTGGTAATGGCTTGCAGTGGACCACAATGTGGAGAGGCCTTTACATTACTGCCTCAATAAAAATCCAACCATAGCACTGATACAGAAATGTAGCATGAAGTGTAAAATTAAAATTTTCTGGTATTAAAAGTTAAAATTATTTGAACCAAAACTATTTTTGGTAGTGTAAGCTTTAAAACTTTTCTTTAAAATAAAAAATGTTTCTTTTTTTATAATTTTTTTATTTTCATATCTATTACTTTTAGGTGAACATAAGTAAAACAAAACTAAAATAAGCAGTTAAACGCATTTACATACAAAAAGGCTTTAAAAAAAGTTGAAAAGTGGCTAAAAAACTGCAAATTCTATTTTTCAATTGAAATATACAACTGTTTTTAATAAAAACTTGTTTACAAGTAAAGGTAAAGAAATGCAGCAACAAAAGCAACCACAAAATAGACGGTAAAAATTACTGTTATCATAAAAAACATTTGAAAATGATTAATGTTGTCTTCAGCTTTTTATGTGACTGCATTTTTCTCGGTACAATATAAATTCTTTTCCCAGTTTTTATGCAGCATTTTCATTAGGAGCATCTCGCATTGAAAGTTACTTTCGAGAAACTCTATATGAGACAATTTCGAAAGTAAGAAAAATTTTATAAAAGGTTTTTTTTTCATATGACCTGGAAAGAGATGATAAATTTGCTGAGGCAAAAATAATTTTTATGAAAGAGCTGAAAATATTTTGAATATTTATTTAAAAAAAATATTTTCTGCAAAAGTCCCTAAAGAATTATTTAGCGAAGGAAGTGATTCTAGTAAGTTGATTTAATATTTATAAAGTGAATTAATACTGTGCTGCAGGGTTACCTGAAGATGTTAATAAAACACTAATATATAAATGTGTGCCAATATTTATATAAAAAAATTTAAACTCCTGAAATATATTAAAAATAGTTGGTGTATTTAAGGAAATTTAAATAATGAAAATGTAGTCAGGAAATTCTTGTATTCAAATACTTTATATAGTTATAAAAATATTTTAAATAATATTCTTAAATCAAATTAATTTTGATGCATATATAAATGTGTGTGTAATATATATATATATATATATATATATATATATATATATATATAATATATATATATATATATATATATATATATATATATATAGACCTTTGGGGCTACCGTTCATGACCTCAGAGAAGGGGTCTAACTAATTACAACTCTACTTTGCCCTAGTGTACAATTTAGGAAATTTCCAAACAATAAGAAGATACACAGTGTCGGAGACAGTTTTTCCTAGAGATTTTCCCACAGATTTTGACTGAGATGTTGAGCCAGGTTTTTAGAGTTTTTTACATATAACTTCATGCTAGCTGACCCTTCAGTTTGTCCTGTCCCTATGATGAAGTGGGAACCCGTCCTCCAGCGTTATCTTAATAAAGGTCTTTAGCTAAAACGGTATCATTTTTATGGGCCATGACTGCAACCACCCATCGTGAAGGCAGACATATATATATATATATATATATATATATATATATATATATATATATATATATATATATATATATATATATATATATATATATATAATATTTATTTACTTATTTATTTATTTATATTCATACATATATATATACATATTTACATACTGCATATATATATATACATATATGCATGTTTATACGCATATGCAAGTGTATATACATTTACTCTTTATGACCTCAAGAGAGATTCTGAACATATTTTTTAATTGCTAGGGCTTTCATAACAACTCATTTTTACAGAAGTCATGTCATAGAAGTCAACTACTGGAGCAAAAAGACCGACCAAGCAGACACTTATCAAAAAACAGTTATTTTTACCTGAAAGTTCGAGAACTGACGGCCACAAATGACACAAACTGGAGACAAACGTGCATCTGTTGATTTATAAAAACATCGTCCTGAGGATTGGATAAGTATTATTTTACTCGTTTAATAAAAGCATCAACGCTAGATGTTTTCTATAAACTTCAACTTTTACTTCAATTTCTTCAGACTTCAATTTTCATCTCAATACATACACAACTACACACATATTTATATGTTTGGGTGTAAATGCTTTTTAACGCATGACAACAGTGAAGATAATGTTAACAATTTAGTTATAAATTAAAAATCTCCAAAGTCCAAAAAAGTTCCAAACAATAGAGGAATTCTCAATTATTTAATTATTTCATATCAAAAACACATCAATCTCATTCCAGATATTTCTTCTACTTTTAATGAGATACTTTCGGAATATAAAAGGAGATACATGGATCTTTGAAAGGTCCCTTCTTTTCATGACTGGTATTTTAGAAAATGGCCTGGTGTAGCACTATTCTTCGAGGAACCGAGACTTGCCTATCTCAGTTTGCCACTGACCACCTAAAGTGTTTCTCTGTTTTTCTTATGTACAAGGACAAAAAAGTTTTAGACTTTGCACAAAGTTCAGGTTACATCAAGCTACGTTTGAGCACATTATGATTGTATTGATTTTAAACTGCATAAGGTTCTCTTAAAACCTCTTCTGTTTTTAGATTTTTTAAATATATGTGAACTTATGTAGTTGGTAGAGCTGGCTAGACCAATTAGAATTGGAAAAACACACATCAGTCCACTGACCGTCTTTATAGTGCAACAGCTCTGCATAAAATGCTCTAATATTGTTCATATTTACGGCAAATGTCAGCCATGCAGAGAGCAAGTCAAGCTATTTTGGTTAATATGGATCACCAATTTTATGAGATGATAATGAAACTTGATTATTTAAGATATTTTATTTAAGATATTTAAAGCAGCAGTGTTTATTGCAATAACAATCCTCTTCCCTGGGATAGGCGAACATCTAGACTGGTAAATGTGGCCAGTGAACAGAAAATTATTATATATACCAAAGTTAGTTTTGAGAGATGGTTAAAAAGAACTTAAGTCAGAGAGCACTCCTTTATCTGACATTTTATGGCTAGTAAATTAGGGGGAAAAGAATTTCGGATAACTATTTTATCAGCAATAATTTTGCTATATTACACACACACATACATATATATATATATGTGTGTGTGTGTGTGTGTGTGTGTGTGTGCGCGCGCGCGCAATGATATTTTTAACACTTTCGATTCCGATTCTGTTTTTCCGGTAATTCTTTTCTAGCAACCCTAGCGAATGTTCTCGAATGTTCCCTAGTAGATTCCATCGGTTGCATGACTAAAAATCTCTTCATAGAATTCTTAATAGAGTTAAGCTACGTCATCCACTTGACTTGTAGTGATCACTTATTGGCTGATACAAATAACTATAAAAGAAGTGTCCCGACTGTTGAGTTAGAGTTATCATCCGTGATAGAGAATGTGATTAACAAGGATAGTTTGAGATTCCACTCGTCTTTGTTTCGGTTGCCCTTCTTTATCCCTCAGCAAGACTGCAGAGCTACGATCGCCTTGATAACTCTACTTCAAGATGACACAAAAAGCCTCATTTTATGTATATCAAATTTGCCTATTTTTTGACTTTCTTCAAGACAGTATTGGCAATAATTCCACATTACTTTCGTTACAACTTTTCGTTACACAAATTTCTTAATACAGTACTAACCATCCTAAAAATTACATAGTCATTAATAAAAGTATTAAGTACAATACTTATGCATGTTCATCAATATTTATAACTTTAATCTCTACTTTTGCCTGAAAACTTAAAATTCTTTGAGACAAAATTCCAGTCTCTAACTGAATCGACCGGTATACAGAGAATTGGTTTCTTTGGGCGGTCGGGCAAATTCAAAGCCACAAGATTAAAATTTCTTTTAACAGAAGATCACTAGGGAATGTGACTCTTATTAGACATGGAAAACATTGTGGTCGCTAGTAGACAAAATTTTAGCATCCTTAGGCCAGTAAAACAATTTTACCTATTGCGACAAGAGTAAAATATTCTAAAAATCTTAAATATTCTGAAAACATGGCATAATATTAACTAAGATCCCTATTTAAAAGCATTAAATGGGTAAATAAAACTCAGTTTTTTCTTTTAATTTATAAGAAGTTGTGTGAGAAAACTATCTTTTTAGAAAATCAAAAAAAAGATTTTTAAATGAAAATTCAATTTGTTATAACTATACTTTCTATTACACAGATATTTTGTACTAAAAGGAAAGTTTTCACCATCCATTTCGTACCAGGAAGTAATGAACGGTAAAAATTCAAAATTATTCTCTACAAGTGATAGATTTTTAGTTTTGCTTTCTAAAAATGATCTTTAAAAGCATTTGTAATGACATCAAATGTTAGCATTCTTAAATATATACTGTGCACATGCAACTAGTAATAATTCAGAATAGAGTGGCCCTTGGAAAATTTGGTGAAATTATTGGAGATATTTGATAAAACCCAAAGTCATTCCATCCAAACATTGTATTCCTTGCTTATTTTTGGGTGACTTTAATTGATGCAAAGTGCGCCGTTAGAATAAAATGATATACTCTAACTTAATTAACAGAAACCGGGCATTTGTATTTATGGTTAATTAATCACTCAACAGTTTACAAAGTCAACGGCTCTAAATTATTAAATTTATCCATAGTGAACCATTAATCGTTCACTATATTTTTTAAGCGTTAAGCGCATTTAATATGTAAAAAAAGGAGAAAATGGAGCAATGATTGAGCAAAGAGGGCTGGATACCAATAAAATACAAATCCAAATATAGATACAGATTGTTTGTATACAACGAGATCAGGAGAAAATGTTAGGATACCATGATTAGAGCTTTATTGCCAAGTTGGTGGGGGGCACCTGTTATGATATCAAACTCATGTGACAATATGGAATCGAAAAGTTACAAAAGTAGAATTTTATGCAATAAAATAAGAAAAAATGGAAAATAAATAGTTGCTTATACTTTAAAGTCCAAGTGGCTAATGTTGGAGAAGTTGTGTAGCGAAGATGATTGGCGAAGCAGCATGGTGCTGGTGAACCAGGAAATTGCAGATGGGTACGGA
Organism: Pardosa pseudoannulata; assembly: GCA_032207245.1. NCBI lineage: Eukaryota > Metazoa > Arthropoda > Arachnida > Araneae > Lycosidae > Pardosa > Pardosa pseudoannulata. The sequence continues at coordinate 143,656,314 of CM063498.1, read as the reverse complement.
AAAAGATTCCAGGTAATTTAATCAGCAATTTCAACATGACGTTTTGTTAAGGGTACTCTTGAAAGGTTGTAAAAATGTCAATTTGTATCTGGAAAGAAAATGTTATACACAAGAACACAAGAACTCGCGTGGTGCTGAGTAAAAATCCTGCTTTTTTTTACCTTCTCCAGTCCCTACCGCATGCAGTTTTTTTGGTCACCGGCCATGGAGCCCGTATAAACATTATTCACGAATCATAAAAATTAAAATGGAACTGTTTACAATTCAGAAAATATCTACAAATAAGGGGATTTCACATAGTAGTGCTCATCTCAACTTATGACGATTCTAACTTTAATTTCAATCGGAAGGGCAGCTTATTAGTTGCCTATTGGCTATCGTAAACATGAAAATGAATGGAAAGAGAATTAAAGCCGTTTATGGCATTGCATGAAATCGCTTTATTGTGGCCATACATTGTTTCCATTGTTTGAGAAAACATTATAAGACCTGCATGAGAATATCTATCCTTGTATATCTATAAGATAAATTGTTGTAGCTCAGTAGCAATAGAGAGTGTGATACAACTGCTGGCTATTAATTTTTACCTAATTTTGGTCTAAATTCTAATTTGACACCTACATCTAACTTGCTTCTAAGTTAATATCTTCTTTCGAACATTCTGATCTGAAGGTTTTATTCTATCTAAAATATCTTGAGTAATAATAGGAAATAAATTTAGGATTATTTTACTATCAATTAGTGGTATATGTATATATATATATATATATATATATTTATATATATATATATATATATATATATATATATATATATATATATATATATATATATATATATATATATTATATATACTGTATATATATAAATATATATATATATATATATATATATATATATATATATATATATATATATATATACATATATATATATACAAATTTGTATATATTCATGAATCCGTATAAGCTGATAAATATATTTTTGATTAAAATCTGTAATTCTAATTTTAAAAGTAATATTTCAATATTGTATAATTGAGTAAAAAAACACGGCATACATTATATCGGCACTTTTTATTTAGTCACAACGATATTATTATTAAAACTAGTGTTTTTAGAGCATAGGAAATATTTAACAGATATATAAACTGTACAACGGATACAGTTACATTTAAGTTCAATTCTGTAAACTTCTAATATACTAACATTGAGTCATTCAAAAGAATAAAGAATAAAATAACATGATATCTTGCGTAAAAACTAGTAAGTACATGATGATACTATAAAACAAGATTTCCGTGTCCTAACCTAATATAATTTATTACTTTATCAGTACTTTAGCAATTGAGAAAGTATGTTTAGAGAAAAAGACATCCAACATATAAATTCTAATAAAACTGAGAAAACAGTCTAAAACTGTAAAAGTTCAGTGCTTGTTTCATCTTATAAGTTTAAAAATAATAGTAAAAAGTTAACGATATATGTGATGACTGAAAAAAAGTATAAAATAAAATAAATATATACTCCTACAAAATAAAATAATTTTCTTTTTCACTGCTTATGTATTTTTACAATATAAGTAACTGTGAAAGTTTCAACTGCGTCATTTATCTATTTTTTCCACGCCAATACAATATTTTGCTAGGATTAAAAAAGTGATCGTTTTAAAATTAAAAATATTAAAAATTTTATTAATGCCACACGTATTCGATAATTTTATTTTCATTAGCTTGTTTCTCTACATTTTATCACAAAAAATTGGTTAATTTGTTATCCGAGCCCAAGAATAAGTGAATAAGTTGTAACGATCCGTTAAATGACCCGAACGAAAAAGAAAGGAAGGTGACCTTTCGAAGCGGACAATTATTTTTAGAGGTAGGTAGAAACGAGCGGTCCGAACAAAGCAGTTTGTGTACCGGGTTTCCGTCAACGAAACAGAGGCAGTAGCTTAAGTGGAAGTAAATTAAAAACTGTCAGAACTCCGGAGCCGGTGTGCCTACGTCTTTATGGTGTCTATTGCCGCCAAGAGACTCTGATAATAATTATAAATAGAGTGACGGTGGGGTTAACATATGTATCAAGTTAACGGTGCCGCTAATGGAATTAGGATGGTTGGTCGGTTAACTTAAAAAAGAACTGCGGCCACATCTGAAAACGCTAATCAGCTAATCCAGGATGGTCGGTTGACAGCAAAATTGCGTCACCCTGGTTCTGGAAGGTTCCGGAAGAATCACGCGAGGGGAAACCGGGACCCCTATATAATAGGATTGGCTGAGTAGAGAGAGGGGAGTTTTTTTTTTTTGGTGGGTCTCGAGAAGAGCCCACTTGTCGCTTAGAATTACTGGAGCTTTCTTTTCTTCAGAGACCGCCATAGTCTCTGCTTTCTGCTAAGAAATCGACCTTCGACTTCGGGATCTCATTTCCGTTACCTTTAATATTTTTTTTTACTTCGTGCTTTGAAGTAAGTCGCAAAGAGTGACACTTACTCTAATTTTGGATCGTCCTGTATCCTTTTATTCTCAACGAACTCCAGTGAGATACGTACTGGGAGCGTTTCGAGCCTCAATGTAGAAGCCATCTGTTCGGATCATCAGGCCGGTAGATTATAGTGTCAGAGTCTCGTACCGGCAGTAATTAGCAAACTGTTCCTGTGTTCGAGAATTACTAGCTTCACTGTACCCACGTGTTGTATATTTTTATTCATCTCAGCATGAGATCTCAGAAGTAATTGAATTTACTGAATCCTGTACATAATTATTCCCATGAATAAATCATTTAATCAAGATTAAATAGATGTTCAGCCTGTATCCTTGACGGCCTCGCCTACACTTACTCTAATACGTCACAAAGTATACCACATTCATGTGAACCACAGTAGCTCAGACCTCAAATACAGCGATCTCGTAAAGGGATCGAGGCTCGAGAGAGCCAAAGACCCGCCCTCGTAATGACAGCTGGGGCACGTAAAGCAAGTTCATGGTTGCAAATCCTCCATTTTCAAAGGATACATCTAAAGAAGCAAACCAAATCAGAGGGTCATCTGCCTAATCCCTTTTTTTTTAATTTCGAGGACCCACTTGAAGTTTAGTCAGTCTTCAACCCTCGTGGTTCCCTACTCAAAGCAAAGCTGCATATTAAGCTTAACCATGGACTAGTCATATTTTGCGACGGGGCCTTCTACTTGCTTTATGCTTCTAAATTAGACTACCTACTCTTAGAAGTCCAATCTCTCGATGCAATGGTAACCATCTTCCTACGAGAAGACATGTAACTTCTAAATGGACACGACATTGGTTGCGATATAAACCAACCATATTCATATACAATCATTTTTTAAATTAAAACAGTTTACAATTAAACATGTATGTTTACACATCTACATTTATGTCAGCATCCCTTATATAATAATAGCCTAGTTATCTGTCCATCTGTCCTCTAATTTCTGAGCCGGTTGGACCTGGAGATAGAGACATCCATATTGGATTCTTGATATGTAAGGGTTAGCAAAATTCAAAGCGAGTAAAGTTTATCTTCTCCTAAACTATCCATCCGATTCTAAAATAAATCGGTATAAATAGGCTTCATATCACAGCGAAAAATACTGTCTTCTTTAAAATGCTCGAAATCTACCCCTTCGCCCCTTTTCGAACTTTTAATGCCATTATTTCAAGCCCTAGTTTCCAGTTTCCTCGTTTAAGAGCAAGCGATTAAATTTATTAATTTATCGCATAATAAATAGGTAAAAATAACATTTTATGACGTTACTCTTTTCACCATCTCATTTAATCATTTCTTATTTTAAATTATTTAAATATCGTCTGCATTATTTTCATGCGTTTTATCACTGAACTTAGATATTACGTAAATAATTTTCTTTTGTATTTGGCTTAAATAATAGATTAGGTACATATGTGATAATTTTAAATTTAATCATCGATTATTTTTGTTGCAATGAAAATTTTATCACCGGTATTAACAACAAATTATTTTCATAAAAGTCTAGGAGTCTATTTCAAGGACTAATAAATATCTAGCGTTTAAGTAATATATCTTTGAAAATTAAGAAGGTTGTTCTTTTGTGTGTTTGTTTTTATACGTAACCACACGGTTTGACTAAACGAACTCAACGTGATTCTAAACTGCATTCACAGTATCGGGAAACTTTAAAGGAATATAAATATAAGTAAATTATTAAACGTGTACCAGATGATTCTCAGCCAAAAAACAAACCATTTTTTTGCCTGCCTCATAGGGTATTTCATAATTCTGGAAAATTAAAACTTTTACTGATCCCATCATATGATGGGCTAAATGCTAATATATCTATAAGTATCCATCTAACAAAAGACTACACCACAAAACTAATCATACTGAAACTGGAGCATGGTCGAAAAGGGGTTAATAAATAAATGACTGCCTCGGATAATTCTAACTGTAGAAAAAACCCTAACATACTTTATATTAATATATTTTAATTCGTTAAAACTCAACTTTAATAAAGATTCTGTTTAAAAGAACTTAACAGCGTTTTGTCAAATTAATAAAGTTTAATAATAAGTCCATATTTAAAATAAATTAAACGAATTTCAATATCACATTTAGGCATTTGGAACACTTTGGGTTAAAGTAACGTGGTACTTCAGCGGTAAAAAACGCAAGAGATATTATTACACCATAAAACGGAAGTACTAAGTCCTAACTTAATAAAATGTAATATTTTATTACTTCTTTTACTATGGAAAAGATGTGTTTAGAGACAAAGTCTTCCGACATATAAACTCCAATAAAACTCAGGAAACATGCAAAAACTGTTAAGATTTGGAACTTCCTTCCTTTTATCAACTTAAAAATAGTAATAAAATACTTCTCTAACACATATGAGGAGAAAGAAAAAATCTATCAAGAACACAAAACTAAAATAAGTATTCATTGCGACAAAATAAAATCATTTGTTTCATCAGTATTTACATGAATATTATTTTTACAGTATAAATATCTCAAACAGTTAAAAATGTGATTTTATTTTTCAGCTGTGTCGTAAACATAAATGACTTTAACACTTATTTCAAAGTTATCAGAAAAATTTCCAAGTGAAAAATCTTCTAAGCGCATTAAATTCTTTGGAAATTTTCGCGTGATATTAAGTTTACAATGTTGAACCAATCGAAAGAAGATTTTTCTCTTTTTTCTTATTATTTTTGTCTCTCTTTTTTTCTATTCTGAAGGCTACTGTCATAAAGCATCCGTTTAAAACTATTGTATATAATCTTATTAGGATTGCCTGTCTGTTATTACGATAACTTTAGTAGTATACTCTACAATATTCTTGAATATTTTTATAAGATGATTACGCTATTAAATACAATAAAACTTAAGTTTCTGAAGTGTAACCAGTAATATTATTTTGTCTCTGTCAATTTTTTTCCTATTTTTATATTAAATAGATTTCGACACGATTTTTTCTATTACATTCTTAAATGTATAATGTAGAACTTTTATACGTTGCCAATACACCAGGTTAGGCAATAAATTTCCAAATGTAAATCAAATAGTACTGTTATTTCAAAATAATTTTTGTTGCACTTCCTCATTTTAAAAAGTAAAGATAACTTTTTTCCACCTTATATATGAATTCTGAATGCCCTCAGTTGCATTTTTTTTTTCTCTGATACTTAAGTATTTATGAATATTGTAATTTAAAGTATTTGTAAGAAAACTGGATGTAATTTTTTAAAACATCGAAAAATTCGTTAAAACCTGTCAACATAGAATTGTTTTTCTTAAAATGTACTTAATGTAAAGGAAAATCAATACCTAATTGTACATTAATACAAATAGTAAGTATACAATAAACATTTAAAGCAATAACGTAGAATGTTACGCATTGAAATATATATAAAAAATGCCGTTTCCTGACTCAATTTTAAAAAAGAAATTCCTTTTTTAATTAAAATATCTTTTATTGTAAATTTTAGGGCCTTATATGTTTCATTTACGATTTAGAAGTAAAAAGTTGACTTAATTTGTAAATTATTTACATTATATAGGATATTATAAGCTATATGACTTAATTAAAACAGTCTCCTTGTAAATTCACGCAAGTGTCTCAAATATAATTGTTCATCCATACTTATGGAACGTTTTGTAATAAACTTCCTTCTGTAATGTCGTGATATTTTTTTATAATTTAAACAATATCACAAAAGTTTGGGCCTTAACTTGTCATTTTTAGTTTCGTAAACAATTGATTTCGTCAAAATAAAATCTTTATCTGCATGGAGACGCGCATGCTTTCCATTGAACTAATGAATTAATTATCTGGGAACCATAAAGAAAACATATTTCATGCCCAATCACCATGTTCAGTTATGAAATTAAAAACACAAGTGTACTTTTTTTATATATTCTATCTTTACATAGCCTTACTTAAATAATTTGTACCAATGTCAAGGCACTCTTCGTACCATAGAATGATCTTTTAAATTCCATCCTCATAAAAATCTTTCGCTTGAATAATCATTTGGTTTCATGCCCCTCAATTAACGATAATTTAAGGGCTATGCCACAGTTCAATATAAAACACATCTTGAAACTGCAGAAAACTTGTTTAATAAAGGTGAAATGAAAGTGTTATTTCTATCGAACGTTTCCATCACCTTTACATCAAGTCTTCAATAATGACAGAAGATTGCTGACTTCGCTCATCACGTCTCATGTCTAATCAAGTTCAGTTGTGAAATTAAAAACATGCAAGTATACTTTTTTAATAAATTCTATCTTTACATATCCTGTACTTAAATCTACTTTTCAGCATAATTCATATCAATGTCAAAACAGTCTTCGTACCGATCTTTAGGACTATCTTTTAAATTCCATACTCATTGAAATATGTCACCTGAATAATCATTTGGTTTCATGTCCCTCAATCAAAGATAGTTTAAGTACTATGACACAGTTCAATATAAAAAACATCTTGAAACTATAGAAAACTTGTTTCATAAAGATGAAATGAAAGCGTTCTTTCTATCGAACGTTTCCATCAGTTTTACATCAAGTCTTCAATAAGGACAGAAGATTGCTGGCTTCGCTCTTCATTATGCACATTCATGCGGCCATATTATATGTTCTAATACACTTTTTTTAGCATTCCTTTTGTTGTAATGTACTTATAACACAAACACCAGTGTTCGTTCTCAAAGGGGAAACACAGTAAAGATATAATACCTTATATTTGAACTAAAACATTTATTATGTACACTATTTACAAATTAATACATTACTTGATTAATATCTGGAATAACCAGTAATTATTTGGCTTTTATATTCATCAATATACAATAATCATTACAATTTCTTTTTTATACGTTATTCCTTAATCAAAATATTGCATTGATAACTGAGGCCCAAGTAACAATCATGAATATGTTAAATCTGTTTACCTCCAGTAATTACAGGGGAGCATACTGGGGCTGGCAACAGGCTAGACGTCGGTGCGGGCGTAAGGGAGTAAAGGACGTCGGTACTGCCATAGCAGCCGTTATTTTGCTGGACGTCTATGCTGGCGTGCCGATCATACGCATACGGGTTCGGGAAAAGATTGCTGGCCAAGGCTGTCTGGCTTGCCCACAGGTTCTGGATGTCCAGCAACACTTGACTCCCGACATCGACTCCTTCCCAACTTATTTTTCCCAACTTTGCTTTTTGGTTCAACGCCCCTTTTTTTCTCTGTCTCAATCACTTGTTGGTGAAATTTTCCCATATCTGTACCCCCTTCGGATGTGCAGGTGGGCTCATTAAAATGGTCCCTTTGGAGAAAGTTATTGCTTATCCAACACCCCCTATCTTACTGCTACATACCTGTCTGGGCTTGATCATTACACTTGTGCCACTCCTCGATCTATAACTCCTCCGCAGGGGTCCCCACGACAACTCGAAGTCAACAGCTGCACCTAAATTCTTCTTGGAAATTTATTCCACAGCTGTGTATGCAGATGCTGACCATCGTGGGAAAGTACATCGGTACACCTTCTCTCAAAGTTTTCTTCATACACTTCACTGACCGAGGGATTACACCCACCTTCACTTCTTTAGTATAAAGAGAGCAAATAACAGGGCTTTTTTCACAGTCGGTGTGATTCTCAATTAAATGACATATTTTAAATACTCACAGGTTTAAATCAGTCGAATTCTTCCAAAATAGTGTCTGTTGCTAGACAACGGATGCTGTACTCAATATTCATACACTGAACTACATCTACAATTCTACTTCGGGTGAATTTCGATAAAAAAACTTACTTAAAAAACACTCCTTATACATAAATAAAACTTATTGATTCAGCAGTAAGATGTATGGATACAATTTAGGTTGAATGATTCATTGTCTTTTCTTAGATGTTTATTATAGTTACCTTTAGGCTGATGACACCCTCTTAAATAATTTTAAAAAAGTAACATTTTAAAACTAAATTTACTTGTATTTTATAACTATGTAAATGTAATACGCAGGTTTGGAAATCAGCCAAAGCAAGGAAAACTAAAAAGAATATTTTTTAACCTTCTGTAAATTAAAAATTTTGCTAAGTCATTTTAATCCTCATATACTACTACAAAAGCTGTGTAAACTAAGAATAGCAACATCTTAAACAAAAAAACACACTATACAGCTTCCAAAAGTTAATTTTTAAATGTACTTTATTCCACGGGGAAGAAGACATGTTGTCGTGTCCATTATATTTTAACAAGGCTTATTAGTGCTTTTAATTCTTTGCACTTTATTTTATTTCCTTAAAAAGAATTATTAATGGAATAAGCTTTTAAAGTAATAGTAAAAAATTGCATAATATGATTTAACATTCTTGAAATAATATAAGAGTGCAGCATGAATTTTTAATTTTTTCCAGTTCTTAAAGCTTGAGCTCTGTTTCCAAATGAAAATAAAGTAAATCACATGCGAATACTATGTTGAGTAGACATCTAAATGCTCATAAAAAAACGTAATGATCTTAGAAAACACTCTCTTATTAACACAGTTAAAATTTTCTCTGTGTATTATTATGTTTTTAGCATGTTTTATACTAAAAAGCAAAAATATTGCTTACTTTACTCCATCTTTTGAGTTTTTTCTTAGAAAAGAATACATACTTAATGAGAAAGAGTATTTTGCTCTCTAGATTACCTACCAGAATTTATGCATGTTTTTTGGCAACAAGTAATATTTGCTTTTCAGTTCAAGACCAACTTCTGATGCCAAACAAGAGAGAAGAAAGTGTGGATTCGGACTCACCTAAAAACTGCTTTTTTCTCCACTGCTTATTGGTATAAAATAGGGTTATTTTAAATCTGAAAAACAGAATAATTTTTCTCTGCCATAAAAAGTGAGGTAACATATAAAAAGAACTCTTGTTATCTTCTCAACCCTACAGAAATTTTTAGTTAATTTGGACTGAATTTACATTTGCCATATAAATGTACTTTAGTACATAGTATTTAAAACACTATGTACATATCGATAAACAATTATGCGTTAATCACATTAATGAATCTTCAACAAACTACATTCTCAAGAACAAGAGAAAAGGAAATCTCCATTGGTGTTTAGGCTTAATCATCAACAAAAGTTAAATTGTTATTACTTCTCAATAATCATCCACAATCTTCACTTCATGCAGTGATAACTTTTTATTCGTTCACATCATGTTCATTCATCTGTAAACACAATAAAATAAAAAGGTCAGAAAATAACATAATGTATGTGTACCGAGGTACTTTGCCACGATGTTCTGAACGTGCATGCACAGTTGTGGGAGAAATTTCCTAGAGGAATTTAGGACTGATTGTTCACGTCGAGTTTAGGGACCCCTACAGAGAAGGTATAGATCACGGGATGGCAGAGTAACGGTCAAGCTCGCACAGAGATGTAACCTTGAGTTATAAGGGGCACTAAAAATAATGTCATTGCACATAAAAGAGCTACTTTAATGAGCCCACCTGCACTCCCGAAGGGGATGCAGATGTAAAATTTCACCAAACAAGCGATTCAAAGAAGAAAGAGGAGCCTTAAAACCAATGTGAGAAGTTGGGAAAAAGAGTTAAGAAAGGGGTTGAAGTTGGGATTAAAGAGAAGTAGGACATCAAAATCCCAAGCCCCGCTCACCAGCACAGACTCGTCCAGTGCGCCCGAACACCCGGACCGACACACCGCATAAGGAAAGCCCCTGCCTGATCCTCTGTGCCTTTACTAGAGGTAAAAAGTAAAAAAATATTTACAACGGTCATTTAGGCCTCTGTTAGTAATTTAACCTTGTGATTAAGTAATAACGCATTATAAAAGATAATTGTAATAATCGTCGTAAATAATAAGACATAAATAATTGATGATTATAATATATGATAATTAAGGATAAATTTGTAAATTAATGTACAGAATAAATGTCTGAATATCAATAAAATATTATATTCTTACTGAGTTTCCCCTTTGTAAACGAACATAAGGTTGTAAGTACATTACAACAGTATGTATATTATATATGCATAATATATGTACATCTTTATACATAAAATTCTTCTGTCCGTGTGTTTACAGTAGAACTCCTCCTAAATGGCTGGAAGGATTTAAGACATTTTTGTGTATGTAATGAAGTTGATAATGAGAATGGTTTGATTCACAATTTGATCCGATAGAAAATGTTTTTTTATTAAAAATCCAGACTTGCACGCTTAGTGAGATTATTATAAGGCCACAGTGGTCAGCGCAACGGGCTTCAGTACGAGAAGTCCCAATATCGAATTCCCGTACAGGCGATGTGGGAATTTTAATTTAATCTAATTACGTTTGTGATGACTGAACGCTTGGTGGCATCAGGTATTTTTAAAATATTTTTTCCTTACTTTTCCATCAAAACGGTGTAATTTATAATTTATTTAAAAATATTTTACAATTTTTGGATTTATAGCATTAAAACATTACAACTTCTGTCGGATTGTCTAATTATATATGTATGATATATGTATATGGTATATAATAATATATATTTATATATGTAATATAATTAAAGTGTTAATCAAATTAATGAATCTTCCAAAAACAATGTAAAAAAAAGGAAATCCTGATTGGTATTTTAGTCACAGTCTACAAAAAAAGTTAAATTGTAATTATATCTCAATAACTTTCCACAGTTTTCACTGTAAGCATGGATAACTTTTCATTCGTACACATCATATTCATTTATCTGTAAACACAATAAAAAAGTCAGAAAACAATATATTCATATTATATATGTATAATATATGTATAATATATTTACATTATATGTGTATAAAATATGTATATTATATAATAATATATGTTAATATATGTAATACAATTAATGTTTTAATCACATTAATGAATCTTCCACAAACTACATCCTGAAAAAAAAGAAAAGAAATCCTGATTGGTATTTTAGTCATAGTCTTCAAAAAAAGTTAAATTGTTATTATCTCTCATTAACCATCCGCAATTTCCACTTTATGCAGTGATAGCTTTTCATGTGTTCACATCATGTTCATTCATCTGTAAACACAATAAAATAAAAAAGTCAGAAAATAACAATGTATGTATATTATATATGTATAATATATGTACATTATATGTGTGTAAAATATGTATATCATATAATAATATATGTTAATATATGTAATACAATTAATGTTTTAATCCCATTAATGAATCTTCCACTAACTACATCCTGAAAAAAAGGGTAAAGGAAATCCTGATTGGTATTTTAGTTATAGTCTTCAAAACAAGTTAAATCATGTGTTCACATCATGTTCATTCATCTGTAAACACAATAAAATAAAAAAGTCAGAAAATAACAATGTATATTATATATGTATAATATATGTACATTATATATGTATAAAATATGTATATTATATAATAATATGTGTTAATATATGTAATACAATTAATGTTTTAATCACATTAATGAATCTTCCACAAACTACATCCTGAAAAAAAGGGTAAAGGAAATCCTGATTGGTATTTCAGTTATAGTCTTCAAAAAAAGTTAAATTGTTATTATCTCTCAATAACCTTCCACAATTTTCACTTGATACAGTGATAACTTTTCATTTGTTCACATCATGTTTATTCATCTGTAAATTCAATAAAAGTAAAAAAGTCAGAAAATAACATAATGCATTTTATATATGTATA
>CM063498.1:143614116-143639116 GCA_032207245.1 Pardosa pseudoannulata | reverse complement strand
TATATATATGTGTATATATATATATGTATATATATATGTGTATATATATGTATGTATATATATATATATATATATATATATATGTATATGTATATGTATATATATGTATATATATAATTTTTAAAATTCAATATAAATGGCTTGGAGTCAAAATGACACCAGCAGGCCTTTTAGTGTCAATCGCATTTATGAATCTTTATTTTCTGTAAACTATCACTCTTAGAATTCTTTTGACAAATGTTTCCAGAAATTCTAAAAAGGTCCAGAAATTCTGAAATTTGGAAATGGAAACTTTCTTACTGACAATTTGTCATAGTCTTAAGTTGGAGTTAAATTGTTATGACTTGTTATGAACCGTCCACAATTTTCACTTCAGTCAGTGATAAATTATTCTTCGTTTACATCTCGTTCTTTCAGCTGGAAACACAATAAAAAATTAATAAACAAAAGAACAAAATACTTTCAGATTAAATTATATTACCTTAGATAGAAAATAAATTAGGGCAATTTTTACATTGAAAGAAATTTACATCTAGTTCATTTTGTTTCTCACAGAAAGTTTAGTCATCAAATTGGAATCGTTATAGAAAAGAAATTATCTGTGTAAGCTTAAATTATAAAGAATATTTTTTTCAACGACGTGCGTATTAAACACATTAGTGAACTGTCATTATCTGTAAACAAACGCAAGTATAAAATTCTTCTGTCAGATATTTCAGTCTATCTCGGACATTCTAAAGAAAAGAAAAATATGGGAAATCCGGATTGGTATTCTAGTCAAAAATCTTCAAAAAATCAAATTGTTATTACCTCTCAATAACCATTTACTACTTTCACTGCATACAGTGATAACTTTTTATCCTTTCACATCATGTTCATTCATCTGAAAACACGATATAAAAAAAATCAAGAAAAAATAATGAAAAGCGTAAAAATAGGGAATGTAGAAAGTCGAATTTTATTACCTTAGACAGAAAAAAGATGGCGATTTTTTATGCTAAAAGAAACTTGATTCTCCACTTTATACCTAACCATATCTCGACTTAACTTCTCCCGATCTTCCTCGGTTGTAGACACACTTTATTTCTGATCAGAAGTGGGAGAAGGATCATCGCGGGTTTTACGACCGTCTCAGAAATTTGTTTTTTATCTTAAGCATCGCATACGGCGCAGTAGTTTAAACACGGATATTAAAGAAGGGGAGATGAGTGCCTCTAAATGAAAACAGCGGGAAATGTTATGAAAGAGAGAAAAAAAATTACTCTTTTCCTTTAACGTTTTATATCCAGATCATTTTGTTTCTCAACGAAAATTAGGTAATCGAATTGCGGTGATTTTGAATGAAAGGAAATGACATGCGTAAACCTTAATCATAGATTTATGATGAAGAGTACATTTTTTTTACCTTACACACACAAATTTTGCAAAATTAGTTAACTTTTTGGTAGATACTCTTGTATACAAATGTTTAATTTTGAATTAAAAATTAAAATTCTACTTCTATTGAAAATTATTTCAAGCATACTTTAGTTTTAATGAATTAACATTGTAAAATGTATTGTTAATACAACATTCTGGATATTAACTTAATATAATAAGTTTATAAAAACCATTTTTTATTATTTTGTATTTACAATAAAGAAGTGTATAACATGTAGAAAATATATGTATATGCAACTCAAAAAATAACATGAGATCAATAATAAAGTTTTAAACTCATTTTTTTTTATCAGGAAATTACATTTATTCATAATTAATAAATAGTGTGCTGGCAGCTACATGAGTCAACGATTTCACAACGGCATTCAACAGTTCTAAGACTGTTGCAGAGTAAATCTTTTTTATCTGTATTAATGACCTCCGTGACATATCACTCACATCTTCTTATATATTTTTCTGTATACAACAATCCTTTAAGTGAAACAGTTCCAAAATAAAAAACAACTGTGATGCCTGTTTCAAAATACTAAGTGTTTTATCTTTGCTACTTGCTAACCATTCATTTATGAATTCTGGATTTAATATTTGGTAAATCTTCGAAATTTTAATGTTTTACACTTGCACACGCATATGTATGACCACGGTCGACTACAGGGCCTGGTATTCGCACAGTGTCATCGATTTGAGCATTAGGAAATTTTCTTTTTGAAGTTTGTAACATTTTTGTTGCATACATTAGAAGATTATCTTTAGTAGCAGTTCTTTTAATAGAGATAAACATCTGCTGTTTGATCAGGGCTTGATAGAAGGTGTAGTAAATTGAAGCTTCTCTTTGATATTTTTCTTTGGAATCGACACAGGGACTTTGGAGTATTCCTTCATGGTTTGTGCTATTTTGACATATATCCTTATATGTTTTAATAATAAATTATGATTTAAAAACGTAACAAAAATATTTTTTCAACATTCACCATCAGTGCATGGGGATTGTCGACATACACCGGTGATAGTCCGAATATATAAGAATATAATAAAATATTCCGTCTTTCACCGACGTATTTGGTGTATGTCAACATTCACCGGTGAATGTCGACATTCTCCAATTTCGGACATTCACAGTAACATATATATAATATATAAAGATACATATATATATATATATATATATATATATACATATATATATTTATTTATATATATATATATGTGTGTGTATATATATATATATATATAAAAATATATATATATATATATATATATATATATATATATATATATATATATACTGATAGAGAGGGAGTAGAAAGATGTATAAATGCAAAAATGAGTATAACGAATACTGGAAATCGATTTAGAATATTTATCCATGATGAAAATACAATTAAATATGCAGTAAATCCACGAGGCACAATAATAGTCAAATTCGGACAGTCATGGCCAAGAAATACTTTATTTTAAAATAAACTAAAACTAGAATCCTAATATCTTTCTTCAATAGAAGAACTTAATTTGTCATTAAATAAAATTTATCCGTAGATCTTATTAAACATTTACCAAAATCTAATTTTAAATGTAATGAAATGATGTGTGCAAATGAGAACATTCACTCAGCATATCAAATTTGCTTCTAATTTTTAAGTGAATACCAGAAGTATGCTAGACGATTGATATAAGAAGGCATATTTTTGTTTTGAAATGCTTTAGCAAAAGTTAGTATTCTTTACCATATGTAAGTAAAAAAAAATCTGACAGTACAGAAATATCACTGGATATCCCATCGATATTTGAGATAGCATCTGGACATAGTGAACATCTTCTGGATGTCCAAAGAATTAGATTTTCTTATAAAGTAAAGTAAAACAGAGTTAAAACCTGTTTTAGCTTATTTTTGAGTTGATTTCTTTTCTTCTTATCTTTCTTTCCTTTTATTTTCTTTAGCATGCGTAAGTAAAAATTTCTGACAGTACAGAAAATGTATATGTTACTGGATGTTCCATAAACATATGAGATGTCATCTGGACATTATGAACATCTTCCGGATATCAACAGAATTACTTTTCTGATAAGGAAAACAAAGTTGAAATCATTTTTAGCTTATTTTCAAGTTGATCTCAAACATAACTTCTAATAAAAAAATAAACGATCATAGAGAAAGTTTGCATTTAAAGATATAGATAAGTATATCTAAAATTAATTTAACTCGTGGAGTTTGTTTAGAAAATTGTTGTGAAAATGATTTTCCATTTTACAGTGTATTAATTATAACACTAGAAAGGTTAAAATGCAAGTTCAGCTTCCATACGGTTGTCTAGAAAGCGTCTAGAAATTACATTAAATATATTTCGTTCCGGTAGCTTATTTTCAACGCCAGAGCTTAATTTGAGCCATCAGTGAGTCCATGTAATTATCTTAAGTGCTTTAAAATAATGAGGTTCAAATAAGTGAGCTCATTTCTGGAGGAGAGAAACGTGACTTTATGTGTAACTGGGTAAAGTAAAATTAAAGAGTAAACGTCTAGAAAATAATTATTCGTAAACCTTGCTTTAGGGTTTAAAGTATTCAAAAATGGTTGCGAGATCTTGACGGAGAATTGTGTATCACTTTAAGCGATAACCGTCGTACCAGCACATTCATCAGATGTTTGAGATCTACACACTAAGCGCACATTGTCATATGCTTGTGATTTATTCGTATATTAAAAATCACATTCTTGTTTCCCTTATGTTGCTGTCTGTCATTATAAACTAAAGAGCATATATCGTCCTCCCAAAGGAAAGTATAACGACATGAATTAATTTGTCTGATAAGATAGTCAGCAGCTTGAGTTCCAAAATAAATCTAGGCATACATTTTCCCTGTCTGTACGGGTCAAGTATGCCAACATGATGTAGAACTTATTGAGTGATGCAATGCTGTTAAAAATTTAAAGGATAAGATAGAAATAAAACAAAAGGGCAGAAATGTTTTAAATTATATATTCTAGAAATAACCTGAACAAAATTATGCGCATAAGCTACGGAAATATGATTGAATTGTGTTTCAGAAAAACCAGATCTTAAGACAATATTACACACGTCAACTTGTACTCGTTAAAAAAAAAGAATTCATAAGTTCTATTACCCGATGAAGAATGCTCGTCTTTCTCGGGCAACAGCAAAAAATTTCTTTCGGTTAAAGGTCTTATAGAATGTCAACCTTTGTAATGCATTGTATTGCATTTATATTGTTATGTATTGTACTGTATATTTTTCATGTATTTTTCAATTTGTATTATTATCAATGAATAAGGTAACTAAGAGGAACACAGGAAAGGCTTTAGGTACACATTAAGTCTCATAATAGGCCGTAAGAATTTGTTTAAAATTAGCATTCTTCCTTGCCCTACGACCGGAACAGATGGTAAGATGAACCTGAACTGAGGAACTTCAGTACGACTGTCGTGACGTCGATTATTTGTAGTTGTATGGCTTCGGCTGGGACAACTTAGGACTACGACTTACGATTCCTTTTTAAAATGAATAATACGTGGACTTATCGTGTGATACTGGAAAATTTTCAGCCTATTAAAGGCCTTATCTTCAATACGTTGCAACTAAATGGTTTTTCACCACTATGATACTGAATATGTTTCTTCAATATTGAACTTCTTGGATATACTTTCTCACATACTCTGCATGCAAATGGTTTTCCACTGGTGTGGCAATGAAGATAACGAATATCTAGTGTTGCCCTATACTGGGCACCTGAGGGCAGTCTACGAAACCTTGGTCTAACTACGTGGTCGTCCTTGACTAACACGGTGACGAATGATGCAGAAAGAGAGGACTAGTTGGGATGATCAAGCTAGGTTACGGCAAAAAGATCTAAAGGAGTGGGTGTGGAGAGCTAAATTGAAGTCCTTGGCTGCTACTCACAGCGATCATCTATACCACTAGATTATCTAATGACGTCACTAGAACTGCATTTCGGAGCGTTGGGTTACGTCGAAGATGGGAGCTTTTGCTACTCTGGAGGGGATTTTCGTCATAATGACATAGCCAGTCGAAAAAATCAACTATTCCGATCGTTTAGAGTCCCTGTGAGTAGCAGCCTTTATGTGCCTCTGGGTATGAAAAGAAATGATGATTATTATAAAGGCCATATCCCACAATAGTCTGTACTGAAATAAATCAGTTGAAATTTTCTGAAACACCAGAAGTCCGCATATTTTTCATCGGGAAAAAGGAATCATAAACTGAATCTTTTGCATTTTAAAACCGTACAGGTTCACATGTGAAAAGGTCTTTAGACGAACTTTCCTACACACATTGTAAGTTTCATAATCAAGATGAATTGTAGTACTTAGTTATCTTTATCACAATAAGAAAGTTAGAAACTCGTTATAACTCACATTTTCTAGTCATTATCAAGCGAAAAACATTGAAACACATCCTGTTGCTTTCTATTAAAAACATTTGCCGCACTGGGAATTTTCTTTCATCTTTTAACCTAAAATGGCTGTTTTCACACATCATTGCAGAATAACTAGGATTTTTTGTTTGCTTACAAGAATAAGTATTTTTCTAAGAAGTAAACTCTACCATATTCCCAAGAATAAAATAACAGAGACAGCTTTAATACTTGATAAAGTATTACCCTAACAATAATTTTTTTTGTTTCAGATTTATTTTACACTTTTTAAAATTCCACCAAGAATGGAATTCATAAGAATTAAATGCGAAAAAGAAGTCTGAGATTTCCCGAAGTTTTAAAGTAAATAAAAAAACATTCTTATACAAATCCCATAAAATGTACTTTTGGTAATATATTCAGAAGTCAATTTTTCGCGCTACAATAGCTTTGCAAATCTAGAATGAATTGCACCTTTGGTCCCAAAAAATATTCAGGAGAGCTGACTTTAGAATATTATTATGCGAGATCTTTTAAAACTTTGTTTCCACGTTTCCCTTTGACACAGAATCAGTTTATGGTTTCAAATTTTTTTTACGCTTTAGAAAATTATCGTAAGTTGGAATTAAAAAAAAAGGATAAAAACTTCCAGTTCCATTTTTTATTCAAGTTCCAACCATAATTTCTGGCTTTTGATAAAAAATGTTGTCCTCTTAAGCGTTTTTTATAGCACTTCTTTTCCTTTTCACCATATTTGCGCTTTAGAGTCTCACAATTTATTCTTCTTTTCATGTTCAAGAGAAAACTATTTTCGCCCTAGAATTTATTGTTTAAGATTCGTTCAGTGAACTGGAAAGGAGATATTTAATCGGATAAAGGAAGTATTTTTCGTGTTAAAAAAATATGCAATAAGTAATCAAAAAAATTGCAAGAATCTAATCACTTATTTGCTAAGCACCGATTTTTTTCCTATTAAAGCTACTTCTTATGGCTGAATTTTTATGTAACGTATCTGACAGATTTTTGCCTTATAACGTTAATAATATTTAAATTAGATTCTTTATAATTAATTAGATTTTCAGTGGAATGTATTTAAAAAGGTATTTTATCCTTTGATCCTGAATTAAAAACAGTGAAATAATAATGATATTATTATATTTTAGCTCCTTTTTTCGATCCTTAATGATATTATATTTCGATCCTCCGAGTATCCAGTAAGCTGATTTCTTGTAGGGGATGTAGGGCTTTTTCTCTGATTACCATTAAAATTACTAGGTTTGTGAGATAGCGATTGAATTTTATACACGGCGAACGCCATGTTTTTGGACTAAATTCTTGGTTCTGGTTCAACCGGCATTTTGGAGTTAAAAATGGAATTCACGGTCTTGGACGAAATCTCTCTTTTACAGTTTGATTTGGGTTTTAGGTTTGGTTTGGTTTGATTAGAGTTTGAAAATAGAGTTTTGGTTTTGGAGTGTTGAGGTTTAATCTTTTGCTATATGAGGACCTATGACACCAGAACCTACTTTTAAAGCTGATTTCAAACAGCTACGAACGTTCATGTCAGATACGGGGTTTGAACATGTGGACTCCGGTACCTTAAGATCAGTGAGAAGAGCAGAAGTTCGTTCAACCTCTCTTTTATAAAGACACCGTATTTCCTCGCCGAGTACAAGTAATATGTCGAATAACTGATTATTATCGATAGTTTGGTGTTTTTCTTTCTCAAGGTTAAATTCAGTGATATATTGTAGTAATAATAATATTACATAGAAATATCAGTAAGTTTGACACATTAGGTTGTTGTTGAGGTTCAAGTCAGCAAGAGGGTTTAACTATGTATTTCGATATATATGTAATAAATGCAATGGTAATAATATTAGAAAGATAGAATAAGGCCCAATTCTGTAAAGGACTAAAATCAAAATGATAATTTGACTAAAATCAAAGGCTGTAATTAAAAGATAAAGAAGATGTAAGGAGATAAGACTAAGAGCGAATAAATTAGTTTCTGTGTAGGTTAGTTAAGTATGGCATAATTTCATTGCGATATGAATCCAAAATTCGTCTGTACATAAGAATTAGAAGAAGGTTAACAGCGTTAGAGACGAAGGTTAGTAATAATGTAGGGTAAAGCAAGCAGTAGAGAGTGGTAATGGAGGAAAGCGGGAGGAAGTGACAGTGTATGTGCAGAAGCTGTGTGAAGAAAGAGTTAAGCGGAAGATTGATGTGTCTTCCAGGTTATTTGTAAGTGGTTACCTTTAAACACTTTGTTTATATTAATGATGGGAGTAATTATATTTGATATTGTTATGGTTAAGCAGTCGTGTGCAATTATAGAAGGAATAGAGAAATTACTATGTTTCTGCAGTTGAAGATCAGGCACAAGTAGTCCGGGAATGTGACGGAGAAAGGTACATTAAAAGTAAACGGAGCAATTTTCTAACATTTTTTTTAGTTTGACTTATAGTAACAAAGGCTCCTAAATATGTTTCACAGCTTACCAAGGAGATTTTAACAATACAGAAATATGATTTTTGATTGGCCTCTAGCTGTTCCATCCTATAAGTACCAACAGCAAAGTAAATCTTTTTATGTAAATATCTAGTAACAAAAATAAACTTGGTTGGGTTTTTAAAATGCTCTGAATTATTATATGCGTTCGTGTGCATAGAAAAATGATAAATAATGTTTTTCTATAAACATTAGAGTAAAGAAATATTATTCCTCAAAACATTATAATTATTAAATATTTAGCGTACGTAAAATATATTTTAGAAGTACAAGATAATAAGAAATGCAATATGTATGTGTGCATATTTCAACGCAAACACACACTCTAATTCTTTCACTTTGAGCTTTTGGGTTAGAATAATCTTAAATGCTCTATAAGTAAGTATATATAGATATAGCAAAAAAGTTTTCCATGCTTTATCTATGTTCCCCATGATAAAAAAATAATAGTTTTTTTCATACAGAATCTTTTAATCTGTACTACGTGGTGAATAGAAAAGCAGTTTTTAGGTAGGTCAGTCGCCACAAGTTCATTTCGCTTCTTAGGCAGCACAAGTTAGTCTTTTGTTAGAACTGAAAACCAAAAGTTACTTGTTGCCAAGAACATGAATAAATCTTTACGAATGATAATATATACAACAACACAATTTTTATTGTTTAGTGTGTAATCATTCTCACATAGAAGCACAAAATTTGGCGTAAAATAGGCAAAATTTCTGTTGGTTAGGGTTAGAAATGTTAAGAAACGAATTGATATATCTAGAAATTTTCGGCTTTGTTAATAAAGAAACATATTTGAAAATCATTAAATATTTAAATTTATATAAATGTCTAGACAATATAACATTTTTATGAACTTTATTTTATTATCATTCTAAATGGGATATCACACATAAAAAACAGTAAAATTAAAAATTTATACTACATGCACTATTTTAAGAAAAAGCAGGTGTTAAATCCCGTTACAAAATTTTTTCGTTACCTTAAAATCTTATTTTGTGAATAATTCTTTTTAAAGAAAACAAAATAAAATTCAAGGAATTTAAAGCACTAATAAGCCTTGTTAAAGTATAATGGGCAAGACAACACTTTTTTCTCCTCATAGAATTAAGCACATCTAAAAATTCACTTCGGAAACCAGTATAATGATTTTATGGTTAGGATGTTGCTATTCTGAGTTTCTGTAGTAATATAAATGTTACAATGTCCTAGAAAGTTTTTAACTTGCAAGTTAAAACAATACTCTTTTTTAGATTTCCTTATTTTAATTAATCCTCCTACTTGTGTTCTGCATTTAAACATATTAAAAATATGTGTAACTCTAGTATTATATTTCTGCATTTCAAAGTTATTTGTAAGCCATTAACCAAAATGTAACTCAAAATGATCAAGACATAAACATAATGCATCATCAGGGTGAATATAAATCTGGATTGTTTCCCATGTATTTATTTATTGAATATTTTTATGCTCAGTAAAGGTTTTAGAATCACATTTCTTCCTAACAATATTGTTTCGAAATTCTCGAGTAAAGTTTGTTATTTAATAGACTTAAGGCTAAGACAAAAACGATAACAATTAACACTAAACATACCATATAACGGGTCAAATGACCCATAAGGTTTATGTAAAAAATGCGATGGGAAATGAATTAAAAATTCTTATTCTTTGTGTTTGCAATACATAAAAATTGACAATATACAATTTTGTTAAATTATAATAAAGCTTATTTGTCTATTCCCTTTCAATTTTCATATTTCATACATTTATAATCAGAAAAATAAAGTCCGGTCATTTGACCCGCTATTGATGTATTAATCTTTGGTATGTTTATGTTAATTCCGCCTTGGTCGGATGGTGATAAAATAGCCTTTTGGGAATCAGAGCATACGGGAGATATTTGTACTATCAACATTAATATGTCCTATACAGAGATATATTTTTATAACATATAAGTAAAAAATAATAACATAAATTTAACAAATTCATAAAATAGTATATCAAGATGCCATTTACAGTAACATTATAATACAATAGTAAAAAGGAAAATACATACATATATACATAAATTTAAATTAAAAAAGTAGTTAAAGAAGGCCGTTAAGTAAAAATATCAAAAGGGGTTAAATAAGATAAAATGTGAGAAAATAGGATTAAAAATAAATAAAAATGTCTGAAGTAATGAAAAAACAATAATAATAAGAGAATCGTACAGAAACAAAATTATAAATTTAGCATAAGTAAAATTTTACAGTAAGAAAGAGTGGCATATAAAAGTAACATTATTATGCAGCGAGCCTAGCCCAAAACATAGAGAACTGTACTGATGGGTAGAAAAAGTATTTAGCTTAGATATTAATGTGTTTAAAGCATACAAATGCCTAAAAATAGTCATAAAATAATAGAAAAATGAAAAAATATTTGAAGAAAGAATGAATTTAAATGAGTAAAAAAGCCCTAGATCTGCTTCTGAACTCCGGATCAGTGAACTGAATTTTTTAAGAGAACTCACCGCTCCTTTATATAGCGTTCAGGTTTCTGGAAATTTCCACAAGCTTCTAGTAAAATCCAGAGAAAGTGGGGTCTGCGACAAATGTCGCCATGTCGCCTAAAATGAGTCTCCCAAAACTTCGCCAATATCTAGCCAGTTTAGCGAGATATCATACAAATTACATGTTTACACCATTCTTAACAATATAACTGTCAAACCAAATTAAGAGCATTGAGATCGTGTTAAGGTTTTAAAGTTGTTTTAATAAGCATAAAAATGAGCTTTAATAATTTTATTGAACTTGAATAAGCAAGATAGTACTGAAAATAAAGAAGACACACTGCAAATTAGACATGAATATAAGAAAGCAAAAATATCATAGCTATGATGGCAGTTATTTCGATTTTGTTTTACACCAGCAAACAGCAATGTTAAAGAGAGATCAATAATTTATTTGAAAGTTTTCGCAGCAGAGTGCATGCTTCTAAGCAAATTAAAACGCCGCTTAGAAGAAAAGCATTTAAATTTTGTAATTAAACCGAGGGATTTCTTTACTGGAAAGTTAAAAGAATAAAATTTTCCTTTTTAAAGTGTTAAAAACTTAGGGTAGTGATGAGTACAGCGTTAAACTTTGCTCCATCATAGATGTAAAAAATTATAGAAATTGTAAAAAATTTACCGCTTCCTTTATAAATTTAATCAGAAATTATCCAGGATACGATGAAAAGTAACTCATTTTTATTTTCCAACCTTCGTTATCACTCACTCTCACAAATTATTACACGAATAATTGGGAACACGGTGAATTTTTACATAGGCACATTTACACTAACCTAGCTGGTCACTCAATTTCACTAGTTAATTTATAAATATTCAGAAACAAGAGAAATTTAAACATAGACACATTTGAAGCGGCATCACAGCACCAAATTAGCATTAAAAACTTTTCTGTATTGTTTTGGCACCGCCACTTGGCGATAAACTAAAAAGGCAACCCTGCGGACTATTGTCCGGATCATCCATATATAACTATATTGAACTATATAATTGTTCTGTGGTTTTCTCTCCGCTCATAATCAGCATTGCAATGTATGAAATGTGTGTAGTAACCTGTAATAGTAAACTGTAACTATTCTTATTAAATTGTTAAGTTTGTTTTATGACTGTTATTTACTTTAGTATGTATATCTAAATTTAACAGATTATTTGGTTAATTCCCAGTGAACGGTACGCTCCTTGTCCGCCATCTTGTTTTTGGCGACTATTGGCGAAACACGACTCCGCGAAGCACACGCCAAGTACCTAAGCCTAACACGCAGCGGGACACCGGCGAGAAATTACAAAAATTTAAATACTATAAAATTGAAAACAAATACTAATTAAGAAATTTAAATACTATAAAATTAGAACAAATAAAATTTTTGAAATAAATACGATTGAAGAGAAGGCAGAACTTAACCACTCCACTGGTGAAAAACAGATTGAAATGTAGCAAGCTGCAAAACCGTTAAATTAACGGCAAAAAGTGTTGAAATTCAAACTTACCTCCTACAACTTTTAATATAATTGGATCAAACAAGAATTAGATCATCATGACATCACATCATTTATTGCGCAAGTTACTCCAAAGAGGATCCGATAACGCACACAAACCAAAGGAGAGAACGAGGTTACCATCTTTTAACGGGAGAGAAAGGGTGAAGTTGACAAGGAGAAAATAAGTATCGCCCAAGAAATGGCGCCAAAAATGCGCCAAAAAAATCGCCAAAATAGTGTACCGTACACTGGGATACAGCCGTTTATTTTAATTAATTTTCATGGCATTAAAACTAGCTTGCTTCACATTTACACTGATAGAGCTTGTCACTCAATTTCACAAGTCACAGATAATCACGGAGATGATGAATGTTAACATAGGCACATTTATTACAATGGAATACTGGGTCTCTCAAAATCACAAACGAGTTTTTCAGGATCAAGTGGAAAGGGAAGTTCTTGCTAAAATTAATAATTGTCATTTAGCAAAATCAGGATTATTCTAAATAATTTACAATAAAATCAACTTTTTGCATTCATTTTTTCTTAAAATTTTTCCTGTCGTAATACTGTTAATCGAATCAATTGGATTTTCCTAAAAGAAAAAAACTGCGAAGTCAGAGGAAACCTATACCAACGCTCCGGTTCAACCACCTACTAGCTTGACCTCTGGGAGAAGACAAGAGTTTTTTATCTTTGATGCTCTGAGATCATTTTCTCCGCCCCTCTTCTAAAAGGCATGGGTGCAGTCCTCTTCAGGGGTCGAACCAGTTTTAACCCGATTTCGAAACTTCAGAAATCTTTGGTCGAATTTTTGATGCTTCATTACACATTGTCAATATCATATAATATTTTACTAACATCATACGAAATTGCATCTGCAGCCACGAAGTGCGCAGAGCCCCATAAAATCTCAAAACAATTCTACCAGCTGCTGTAGATTTGTAAATATTGAATATTATGATCAACGAGGACACTATCTTCTGCGTCTTTGTCTCTAGATTGAATTTTTGTGAAAACTTTTTAATTTTCTAAATTTAAATTGAATTATAATAATCTAAATAAAGTCGAAATTTAAATCAGATAAACAGATTTGTTGTAATGCATATTAGAAATGTTTAACAAAATTTGTCTAAGACTCTGAAAAATTATATCGCAAGAAGCATTAAAAACTAATAAAAAAATTAATTGAGTATTTTAAAAATTATAACTGATTTAAAAAATATTTTAATGGGATTTAATTTTTCTATACTTTAATACATATATCTACAAATTTTCACAATTCTCAGTTAATAATTTATGAACACACTTTGTAAAGCCCAAAGTTCCTTCAAAGATAAAATTTAAAATGTTTTACACTGTTTATATAAATATTTTACAAAGTATAAGATAAGGATACTGTAGAAAGAATTTCAATGAAGTGAATTTCATAAAATCATAAGAAAAAAATGACAATAGCAAAAAAAAAAGTGTTATTAAAGGTTCCAGTAGAGAGACTTGAGTTTTATCGAGCGAAATAGAGTATTAAAAATATCATCTTACTGAAAAAAAATTCGGGAATATTTGGGAATATATTATTAGCATTATCGTTATAACAGACAGACCCTTTTAATAGGATTAAATAGAGTAGTTTTTAAACGCATGCTTTCTAAAGTGGCCTGTAGAATAAGTAAAAAAAAGGGGGAGAAATAACTTAATCTGCTTTGGACTGGTTCAACATTGTGAACTTAATATCACGCGAAAATTTCAAAAGAATTTAATACGCTTTGAAGATTTTTCACTTGGAATTTTTTCTGATAACTTTGAAATAAGAGAAAGAGTAAAGTCCTTTATGTTTACGAAACAGCTAAAAAAAATAAAATCACATTTTAAACTCTTTGCGATATTTATATTGTAAAAATAATGTTTGTGTAAGCACTGATGAAACAAATTATTTTATTTAGTTGCAGTGAACACATATTTTGGTTTTATACTTTTTATAGATTTTTTTTTCGCTCATCAAACATATCAGAGTTGTTTTTATTGGTATTTTTAAGTTAATAAAATGTAACAAACTCTAAACTTTTACAGTCTTTGGATGTTTTGTGAGTTTTATTGGAATTTATATGCCGGATGTCTTTCGCTCTAAACGCTCCTTTTTAGTAGTAAAAGAAGTGATAAAATATTAAATTTTATTAAGTTAGGATACACGAAAATCCTGTTGTAAGGCTTGATGAGTTTCGATTCCGACTACTTAACGCCGACAGGAGACTGAGAATATGGGAAAAAGAGTCATCTTAATATTTTTACTTCATTCTTAATTTATTAATATGTCAATCTCAGTTATATACACTCATGTCCATAAATTAAGGATAATTCAGAATCACACAGAAATTGAGCTCTAAAATAAAAATTTCACCTGTAGAATTATCACACACATCTTGAAGAAGAATATGCAAATTGCAGGAAACCACCAGATGGCGCGGATAGTACGTCACAATGACGAGAGTGTATGAAAGGGGTATATAAGGAATGGTAGCAAAGAAGTAAAATTGTTCACAAGCGCTTTAAAAGCCTTTCAGTGCAATAACCGCATAGTTATGGCACAAAGGAAGCATTTGGATGATTTTTTACGTGGTAGAATTATCGGACGACTGGAATGTGGACGTACCCAGCTGGAAGTATCCGAGGAACTTGGAATCGCCCAGAGTGTCATCTCCAGGCTTTGGCAACGATTCAAACATGATGGTAATGTGAGTAGATGTTACAGCACAGGTCACCCCCGAGTTACTACGCCGAATGATGACCGGTATTTGGCAGTTACTGCCAAAAGAAACAGACGGAGCACAGCATCAGACCTGTCTCGTCAGCTCTCTTCAGCTACCGGTACGACAGTTTCAAGGCAGACCGTGTACAGACGCTTAGGAACATTGGTCTATATGCTCGTAGGCCTGTCAGATGTGTTCCCCTTACCGCAACTCACTGTCGCCTGCGATTATGCTGGGCTAGAGAGCATGCATTGTGGACACCGCAACAGTGGTCTTGTGTGATGTTTTCCGACGAGTCCAGGTTCAGTTTACATTCTGATTCTCGCCGGACTTTCATATGGAGAGCGCCAGGTACCCGTTACCACCAAGAGAACACCATTGAACGACACCGTTACGGTGGTGCAGGATGGCTCGTTTGGGGAGGAATTATTCTTGGTTCCAGAACTGACCTGCATGTTCAGAGTGTAACGATGACAGGCCACATCTATCGGGATGTCATTCTGGAACAACATGTACGTTTGTTTCGGGCGCCATGGGTCCTGAATTTCTGTATATGGATTTGACAACGCCCGGACCCCCCCCCCCCCGCCCCCCCCTTAACCCTCCCCCTTTGGATAATATTTATCCTCCCCCCCCGCCCCCCCTTTTTATCCCCCCTCCCCCCCCCCCCCCCCCCCCCCCGCCTCCCACCCGCCCCCCCCTTTACCGTGCAAACATTGTAGACGAATGCCTTCAATCGAGGATATCACCCGTATGGATTGGCCAGCATACTCACCGGACTTGAATCCAATAGAGCATGTGTGGGACATGCTTGGCCGACGAATTGCAGCCCGTCAACCCCCTCCCAACTGTCTATCGGAACTTCGGAGGGCATTGCTTGATGAGTGGTGTAATTTTCCCCAAGATCAGATTGATAATCTGATACTCAGCATGCGTAGGCGTTGTAACGCTTGTATTGCATCGTCCGGGAGACATACTCCGTATTAACCATCATACTAACCATGTTATACTGTTTTCTGTAAATAGGTTGTTTTTTGAAATTTGCTCCAGGGAGTAAAAATCGCAATTTTTATTAATTATGTCGAACTAGCATCTGCTCTTTATGTTTAATAAATAGGCTTTACAAATAAGTCAAATGTTTTGCTTTTGTCTCTTTCATTGCCTGAACTTCATTATCCTTAAATTATGGACATGAAGTATATGACTTATTTTGGGTTGTTGGGAATATTAGTATTAAACTGATATTACACTGATGCACTGGTACACTGATGTTAGAAAATATTGCAACGTCTTAAACAATTTTTTAGCAGAACTAATAGGATTTTTAAAGCTGTTTAGTAATTGTGTAATGCCAGCATCATCGCTCAGCAGTCATTTGTTTTGGTTTGGTTCTCATTTCAAAGAACCATGGGAATGAGAACGACAAGGACAATCAATCAATCAATCAAGCACTGAACCAGGCCTATACAACCATGAGGCCCTCCAGTCATCTCCAGGAGGTGGTGGACAAATCGCGAGTATTGGATCACTCCACCAAGCCGTCCACCCTTGATGTACCCGGAGAGCGTCCGTCGAGCTGCAGACGCAATCCACAAGCGAACGCAGAAGAGTGGCACTCGGGGAAGGAATTTGGAAAACTACTGGATGCTTAGCGGACCTCTTGACGCCAGAATTAAGCAGGGTAGTTTGAACCACGAGGGCCAAAAGAGAAGGAAAAAAAAGAAAAGTTCGTTGCACTTGATGGGAAACCAGGGAGCCAAACGAGGAGAGCAGGAAACTTTAAGAGGCAACAGTCGCAACCCTGGTCCTCGGGACTATCACTCAAAGGTTATTGTAACGGAACTTTTACCCACCCTGTAGAATCCCCGTGACTCGGCTTGCTCGAAAAAAGAACACTGAAGCTTTGCAATGACTTCAGGGCTAATGACAAGGACAAGAACAGCAAAAGAACAGCCGAAAGATGTGCAGAGGAAATATTGAAGCGAAACAAACTAATCTTCAACATGAGCTTTTGATCAAAACGTTTATTAAAAGACTAATAAGTAAATAAATAGTAAAAAAGGTAAAGTATAAGACATCAGTGCGTTGATAACAACTTGCGGCTTGCAAGTGATTAACAGGCGAAAAGTTGTTTTATTCAAGCCCGCCGATTCCAAAGCCGAGAGTGATTTCCCCTCTCGACTGAACTGTGCAGCTCACCTTATACACTGCAACATGCTCGCGCACGAAGCATCGAGGGAAATTTGCATTCATGCAATTTGCATTTGCGGGAGCTTCTCCGATGCGGTTATCAGAACGCCACAGATGGAACAGTTAGTGCATCGAAGAAGCTCCCGCATAAGCTCCCGAAGAAGCTCCCGTAAATAATGTATATATCTATGGTGTATTGAAACAATAAAAATATAGAGAAATGCTAAGTTCCAATATTTGATTCTTGATTGTTTTTTCCTTTAAACAAATCCCACAGAGGAGTGTTACAATAACCCTACTCTTTGCATTCATTGTTAATTTCCTGAGACATCCTAGACTAAATTTATTTTTGGTGCATAAAATGTTTTCATTCTTTCTCATTATGTATCCAACAGTTATAAGTGTAAATGTAATAGCTTTTACGATTTCCATTTTCATGGATCTCAATGATACGATTTCTCATTTCTAAAACAGATAAATTTCTAGTTTAAGATAGCATTCTCAATTGCATCAAAAAAAGATTTAGATAAAATATCAGATTTCAAAAACTATACACAGTTAATAATAATTTTCTCTAAATAGTTATTTGAACATTAATACTACAAAAGCAGTACATATCTTTCTGAGTAAGTATACAAGTACTTTTTTGCAAGACGATTTTAATATTTTCTACAAAGAAATAATTATTTGATTTCATCAAACATAGTTTATAATCTAAAAGTTACATATAATTATATTGTATAAAAGCTACTTTCTGTTAAAATATTTATTTTACTTAGTTAAAAGTTTTAAATATTAGAGTGCGAAAATAATTATTTTTCCAACCGTATAATTTTGAATTCCTCAATATTAATTGTTCTATTCTATTATTTCAATAAATTGAGATGAATAACTTCATCTTATAGTAAAAACAACTTAAAACAGAAACAGGTCTTAAATATCTCCGTAAATATTTTATAATTTTATGAAAAATACAAAAGCTTATGGTCTGTCAAAACAGAAACACATTCAACATTCACCAAGACTCCTTCAGACGGTGTGAGACCACTTAAATGAAGGAAAATATGAATGTACAAAATGTAGGACAAAACATGAATACAGCAGCTACGCGGTCAATCTCGAGGGAAATAAGAAAGAAAAATACACTAAACTAAGTACACTGTTCACTGAGAAGAAAGCGGGGAAAAATACAAACCTTTTTATGGACAATTACTTCAACTCTCTTAATTTGTTTAGCGCAGTTTCGGAAAGGAGGATATAAATAGCCGTAGGAGAGTTGCACCAAAAAGGAAAAAATCTGTTAAATTTCTTTAAAAAAGAATATTAGATAAGCTTGTTTTGTTTTTTAAAGGGATGTCAGCACAACTGTAAATAGAGGAAAATAGATCTACACATAAAGTATACGAGGGACGTCCAGAAGGTAATGGTACTGAGCTTATTTTAGTTATTTTAATCGAATTAAAAGGAAGACTTTTCTACAAATACCTTTCATTCACTCTAAAAATTTTTTGAAAGTCTTTAATATTTTACATGAATGAAGAGAGAGAGGGTAAATTTAATATTAAAAATAACTAATCACAGAACCAGAACAAAAGATGACAATCAATAAAGAGAAAATATTAACTTTTACACGGTGGTAGTAATATAAAAAATTAATATTCGTACAAAATATTTATGAAACTTAAACATACTCTACAAATATCTTAACTATTGACGCATCCCCATTTAGCTGTTATTCAATATCATGATAGCACAAACTGCTTAGTGTGTTTATAACAACCTTTGTGGTAAAATTGTTGCTACACTATTGTTAACTCACAGTTTCAATTACTGGCTGCATGCTTGAGGCTTCAAAACGCCTACGCACTACCTTTGTGGCTCTTTGTGGCCTAAGGTTTATAAGGCGATTTCACAAAACAGAGCACATCTCAACTTATGACAATTCAGGCTTTAGTTTCAACCGGAAGGGCAGTTTACTGTTTGTCTATTCACTGTTGTAAACATAAAAATGAATTTGAAAGGTATTATAGTAGTTCGTGACGTTGCGACAAATTGCTCTATTGCAGTGATCAGTGGGAAACATAATCTACCAATGATGTCTAACGTATCTGAGTTTGCAGTTCAGTTTACCTTCTACTGTCAGCGTAGAAACCGGGGTTTGACGACCGCATGAAATGTTAATGGCCGGCAATCAGAAGAAGGTTTAAAGCTGTGGCTTCCAGGTCTGGCAAAGAAGATGGGACGGCTCCGGCAAAGGACGGTTGACTCATTTACTCTTTTTGATTTTGAGTTTTAAGAGAGAATTAGATTTTTATCTGAATTAGAACCTCACAGGTCATGATATCATACCTAAACATCAACTAAAAATGTTCCATTAGACCGGTTTTTGGTGTCTCATGGCTAACTAGAAACCAGCAACCATGTGGTCTTTCCCAATGGACGCTACAGTGATCTGCGAAAAAAATCCTTCCAGTTCGGTTCTCAGTTGGTCCGCAATCATTGTTTTAAAGACTTAGTTGTAATTTCTCCAGTTCGTGTGGAGCTCAGGAAAATAATACAGTTGATGTTCATCCACCAAACCGCTCGCCCAAGAAAGCGTCTTTGAAGTTACACACCACACACTACGTCCTCTAACTGGTAGCCTGAAGCCAAGAAGCCCTTACACCATGAGTATATCTGATAATCCTAGAGCCATGCGTGGAAGATGTGAAGCCTTCAATGTTCTTGAGTGAAGAAGTAGAGTGAAGAAAAATCACAGATTTAACAGAACTGGAAATCATTTTTATTTTCTGGTGTAAATAATTTCTATATACAAAGAGATTCTAATATCCCAAAACAATTCGAAATGTAAAGAAATGTTGCTTGGATAACAGATCCACTATATCACAGTCCTAAAAGAGAATTAACTATTCTCACACGATAGGGAAGCTTTTACAGGATGCAACTCGAACCCAATCTATCCCCCGTTCTGTGTCCGAGACCCTGCCTTTCCTTATATGAGCGGACCTTACTAGTCTCCCGAACGTAATTGCTAAAAAAACTGACTCCGGTCAAAAAGTCGCGAAAGCTCCGAGTCACAAAATTCTAGGCTTTTTACACCTGGTGGTCAGTTAAGGTCCCGCCAACCGTTTTCTGGTCATTTACGATTCCAGTTACCTGAGAAATCCAGCTACGGTTACAGCTAGTTAATTAGTTTAATTCTCATTAGCTAGCTGTCCCGTTCCGGAATTCTCGAGGCAATGCTCCGGAATCATTACCCCTACCGACCAGGGCGTAACTCCTATTCAACCGAACTGTCAACATCCCAGACACTGCTTCGACGAGCTATTGTAGTCTGGTCACACAGGTGGGACCCAGCCCGGCTGATTTCAGACGTTAGCGTCTTCACAACGAAGTTTTCTTTGTTGCACATCCTCGGGTGACACTTATTTCCACTCATGTGGCTCTGGCTATCTCGCAGCACTTAGGCAGGGATGGAGTTGTCCTTTCATTCTAGCGGGTGAGGTGTACCCGAATGCTTTTAGTTCAAATCGGTATCAGAACTATCTATCACTTACCCTCTACAAGCATTTCGGAAGTCAAAAAAGGAAATAATAAATCAAAAGTTAATTTCATTAATAATTAATTTACTAGTTTTTCTCGTCAATAACTAGTTTATGAAGAAAACATGAAAATACTTTGTTTAGTACAATAAAAATTTATGCAAAATATCAATGTGGGCGTAGCCGTTGAAAAACGAATATTTCATCTCCAAGTGAATATTTGATGTTACAAGTAAAACTATATTCTCAAGTGTAGAATCTATAATGGAATTTCGGTATTTTGATTTTATATGTTTCATCTCAGAGACCCGTGTACATCCAAATATAGAAATATTCTTAAGTCCAAAATTTCTTTACGAGAAAAAGTTTTTCTTAGCTTGTTCATACACAGATAAAATTTTCGAATGAGAGAAAAATGTTCAGCTGTAAAAGGATTTTTTACTCCAAAATTTTAAATTCTTACAGAATAAAAAGCAAAATTTATCTGTGAAATCTTTTTTTAATTGTGATGTTAATAAGTTATAACAAAATACAATGTTGTTACTTTAAGAAACCAACTGCTAAATGAAAATTAATAATAATAG
Source organism: Pardosa pseudoannulata (assembly GCA_032207245.1). Taxonomy (NCBI): domain Eukaryota; kingdom Metazoa; phylum Arthropoda; class Arachnida; order Araneae; family Lycosidae; genus Pardosa; species Pardosa pseudoannulata. The sequence continues at coordinate 143,617,683 of CM063498.1, read as the reverse complement.
ATATTATTCCTATGCTACTAACTGTTGCAATACATTTTTTCATAGAAAGTTAGATCCGTTTTAGTGTCAATATACACTCATGTCCATAAATTAAGGATAATTCAGAATCACACAGAAATTGAGTTCTAAAATAAACATTTCACCTGTAGAATTATCACACACATCTTGAAGAAGAATATGCAAATTGCAGGAAACCACCAGATGGCGCGGATAGTACGTCACAATGACGAGAGTGTATGAAAGGGGTATATAAGGAATGGTAGCAAAGAAGTAAAATTGTTCACAAGCGCTTTAAAAGCCTTTCAGTGCAATAACCGCATAGTTAGGCCCAAAGGAAGCATTTGGATGATTTTTTTACGTGGTAGAATTATCGGACGACTGGAATGTGGACGTACCCAGCTGGAAGTATCCGAGGAACTTGGAATCGCCCTGAGTGTCATCTCCAGGCTTTGGCAACGATTCAAACATGATGGTAATGTGAGTAGATGTTACAGCACAGGTCGCCCCCGAGTTACTATGCCGAATGATGACCGGTATTTGGCAGTTACTGCCAAAAGAAACAGACGGAGCACAGCATCAGACCTGTCTCGTCAGCTCTCTTCAGCTACCGTTACGACAGTTTCAAGGCAGACCGTGTACAGACGCTTAGGGAACATTGGTCTATATGCTCGTAGGCCTGTCAGATGTGTTCCCCTTACCGCAACTCACTGTCGCCTGTGATTATGCTGGGCTAGAGAGCATGCATTGTGGACACCGCAAGAGTGGTCTTGTGTGATGTTTTCCGACGAGTCCAGGTTCAGTTTACATTCTGATTCTCGCCGGACTTTCATATGGAGAGCGCCAGGTACCCGTTACCACCAAGAGAACACCATTGAACGACACTCTTACTGTGGTGCAGGATGGCTCGTTTGGGGAGGAATTATTCTTGGTTCCAGAACTGACCTGCATGTTCAGAGTGTAACGATGACAGGCCACATCTATCGGGATGTCATTCTGGAACAACATGTACGTTTGTTTCGGGACGCCATGGGTCCTCAATTTCTGTATATGGATGACAACACCGACCTCACCGTGCAAACATTGTAGACGAATGCCTTCAATCGGAGGATATCACCCGTATGGATTGGCCAGCATACTCACCGGACTTGAATCCAATAGAGCATGTGTGGGACATGCTTGGCCGAAGAATTGCAGCCCGTCAACCCCCTCCCAACTGTCTATCGGAACTTCGGAGGGCATTGCTTGATGAGTGGTGTAATTTTCCCCAAGATCAGATTGATAATCTGATACTCAGCATGCGTAGGCGTTGTAACGCTTGTATTGCATCGTCCGGGAGACATACTCCGTATTAACCATCATACTAACCATGTTATACTGTTTTCTGTAAATAGGTTCTTTTTTGAAATTTGCTCCAGGGAGTAAAAATCGCAATTTTTATTAATTATGTCAAACATATAGCATCTCTTTTGCTCTTTACCTTTTGTTTAATAAATAGACTTTACAAATAAGTCAAATTTGTTTTGCTTTTGTCTCTTTCATTGCCTGAACTTCATTATCCTTAATTTATGGACATGAGTGTGTATATATATATATTATATATATATATATATATATATATATATATATATACATATATATATACATATATATATATATATATATATATATATATATATATATATATATATATATATATATATATATATATATATACATATATACATATATATGTGTGTGTGTGTATATGATATAGACTAGTGGTTAAGGCATGGAAGACACATTTGATTTCATGTATAAAAACTTCTTTATTGCAATCCTTCTGTCCATGGCTATGCCATTTAGAAATCATTTGCTCTCATATTTTGCCACCACAAACGTAGAGGATGTTATCAGCCCGGGTTCCCGTTCAGAACTGTCTCTTTTGGCGTTGCTACCTAAGCAAATTCATGTGTCTACTTCCGAGTCAGCATTTTTTACTCTCTATAGTTCCGCTCGAGGGTGTGTCTTTCTCCTATTACATTATCGTTAATGAGTTCTAACTATTTTTAATTATAACTCGCTTAATTCTTAACCCCCATCTTTAAACCTGACACACACACACACACGCACACATACATATATATGTGTGTGTGTATAGTAATATTATAGTGTAATAATTATTGCACTATAATATCTCTTAAAAATTCTCCTCTTTCCCATTCTTATTTTTTTAATCTTTTTTTCCAGCCACAAAATATCTTAGTTAAATTCTACGACTTAAAACTCTTCCAACCCATTTCTCAAAACTTTTTCTGAATTAAATGCAAATTTTCTATCCTCTCTTCATATTTTCCAGCTGTCCCCGATTCACTTTTCAATGATCTAAGTTTCCTTTGATTGTTAATAACGCTGACTAAGCAACTCTCTCTTGGGAATAGGTCTCAGCATTTTGCTCTGGAGTGCAACCCTGTAACCCACACATGTTTTCATATTATTTCTGTCTTCTGAATTTAATAGAGCCACATATCGTTCTCTTTGTTTTGTCGTGACTTCTGAGTTTCAGCTGAGAGAATTTCTCCCTTCTTGGCAACCGGCTTTTTTTATTTTAATGTCGTCTGCTGACCCGTTGCCGTACATACAAACAAACAAATGTATGATTTGAATTTCATCACTAACCTCTTGTTTGTTTGTGGACTGTAGATCCATAGGTCGCTGGTTCGACTCCGGCTCGACGGACCAAAACGATAGAGCGCCGTAACTCAGAGAGTGGACTGTAAGAAATGATTAACACGAAAAATTATTAATTCCACCAGAGAACATTTATTAAGAAGACGCCATGCACACTACATAATCTTTTGAAGTTCACATTAACACTGATATTTTTTCCTTCAAGTGCAACCATGGCAACGGGTCAGCAGACGACAATAAAATAAGAAAAGCCGGTTGCCAAGAAGGGAGAAATTCTCTCAGCTGAAACTCAGGAGTCACGACAAAACACTCTTAACTCAATAAAAGTTTAAGTACCGCTAAGAACTCTGTTCATCTTAATGGAATGGTTTGACTGCTTCTTACTTTATTACTGCTAGCTGCCTAGGCTGACTTTTGCCAAGTAGCCCAGGCAAGTAGAAACAATAGGGGCTATAATTCTATGTGACCGGTGAATTAATTTCCTCCTTAGTTTACATATGTATATATATATATATATATATATATATATATATATATGACATGGTCCAGTGTTAAGGGGAATGGAATAATTAGCCCTTCGTAGTAAAAGCACTTCTTTATTTAATTTGGAGTTACAGTTTCAGGCATCGGTTGCACCATTTGCATGTATTCGTGGTGAGGACACGCGTAGAGTATGTTGACAGCTCCATGACCAAGCGCTAACTGATTTTTCTCGCTTACTAAGTCATCAACTTCCTGTGAAATATCTCTGAGCCTGACCGCATTACTCCAAAAGGTTACGCAAGCGTGGGTCTTTTTCATTTATTTTATTATTATAAAAGAGTTTCCTTTTTAAAATCATTTATAACTCAAGTAATTTATATAATATATATTTATATATATATAATATATATATATATA